>ML784287.1:535774-565833 GCA_009831015.1 Picea engelmannii | reverse complement strand
CCTGGATCAATCCTCCCTCCTTAGGAAGCAATGGTCTCCATTGCGTTGAGTTCTCGGGGGAGAGGGAAAAGCATTTGTTGAATCTGCATCTTGGTGAGCTGCTTGTCTTGCTGGAGAAGTCACGCTACTTAGTTTGTGGAAATCTGTCACGAACTTGTGGCTGGAAGGTTTGGACCTTTTTAACCATTTTGGCTATTTTATATGACTTTGTGCAGAAGGAATCTTCATTCTTTGTTGCATCCTTGTCGACCTGCTTCTGTTGGATAGAAGGTGCTTTGACCGAGGCTGTGGTGGATGCAGTATCCTTCTCTTCACCCTTTGAATAGATTGTGAAGAAGATGAATTTTGTAGTATGAGATACTACCTTGCAGCACTGTTTAGGTGGGGCAGTATTTGGAACTACCTCTGGTATCCTGTAGAGATGACCCCCCAGAGTAATAATGACACTACGGGGTCGAGACTCATAGATAGCATGGTGTTTCCACATATATGGTTGGCCCAAGAGAACATCACAGACATCCAGTGGGGCAACATCACATAATACCCCATCCTTGAAGGGTTGGATGCCGTATGACAATCGACACTACTGGCTGACACGAAGATCTCGTCCTTGGCGAAGCCACCCAATGCTGTATGGTTGCGGGTGTGGTGTTGTCGACAATCCCAACTGTTTGAAGACCTCTGCTGAGATGACGTTCTTCTGTCTTCCGCTGTCAACAATAAAATGCAGCGGGGTCCCCTTCACCCATATCTGTGAATGAAAAAGGTGCTCCCCCTCTTCTGGATCTATTGGTTCTTCTAGTTGAATTACCGCAGTCGTGACAATAGCAGTGGGGTCTGCGTCAATGATCTGTCTTTTACCAGTATTTTTAGAATCAGATTCTGAATCAGGGTTTGGCACCTTGTCTTTGATCTTGGCCACCAATGACTATTTTGAGCGACATTCATCGGTGTTGTGCCAGGGGCTTTTGTGGAAATTGCACCATTTTCCGGTATCCTTCTTTATCTTCCCGTGACCCTTTTTTTCTTGTGGCTTGGACTGGTTTTCGGGAGACTATTTGATAGGGTTGTCTTTATCATACTTTGGTTGTTGTGGATTTGCAGACCCGAACTCCCGTTTGTTCTAGTGCTTAAATTTTTGCTCGATTTTAACAGTATATCAATAGGCAACACCGAGTGATGAGATGTCCAGAAAATCCATTTCAGTTTGGATGTATCTGTGTAGAGCCCCATGGTATTTCAGAACCAAATGTCATTCAGAGTCTTTGATACCCAGCTTGGTGTGCAAGGTATGGAAGATATTGGTGAACTCCGGAACAGATTGGCCCTTTTCTTGCCATAGTGTGGTCCATCTCATGTACTGGTCCTCATAGTTGCCAACAGGGTAGTATTGTTCCTTTACCGCATCCACAAAAAATTCCCAAGTGGGCTCGGCCCCATATATTCCAGAATCCTCTGTGGAAATCTGCTCCCAGTAAGTTTCCCACCAATGTTTAACATGGGGGTGAGCCTTAAGGAGTGCAAAGTTGATCTTTTCCTTGTCTGAAAAATTATGAACAGAGAAATAACCTTCTAGCAGATTTAACCATTTATCTAGGGCATCTGCATCTATTTGACCTTCAAATATGGGAATATCAAAATTAACATGTACCTTGAAAGGCGAGGTGCCTCCAAAGTGGTCGCTTGATGAATATGCGCCTGATGCTATCGACGGGCATTGAAGGATGTGGGAAAAATTCTCCATCATTTCCTCCCTCTGTCGCGTGAGAGCTTGCTCAAGCAACAGACTGATAGGATCGTCTGCTCCGTCGATTTTCTTTTCTTCTGCCATTGAGGGTTTCTTGGGTGTGCGAGAGAGATTGTCTTCAAGAGAGACAATCTCAAGACCCAACTTGCTATACTCAGACCTCGTCGGGGAAATGCACTGAAAAAAGTGATCAAGAGCAGCCTACTCTGATACCACTGATCCAGATTATTTTCGGCACGAAATGAGAGCGGAGATATAATAACGAAATGCACAGAGATAATGCAAATATTCAATAATATAATAGAAATGTATCAGAGATGCAACCATAAACACAGATATACAGTAATACATGATTTCTATTAATCAAATAAATGTACAGAGACTGTAAAAATACAGAGTGAAATACTCGCTAGAATGGTGGCATCTTATCTCTGAGAAGAGATGTGACGGCTACTCGCATTCACAAGAAGATGGTTACAATGAAGCTCTAGAGTCCTTTTTACAATAATCGAGAATGCCAAATTTCCTAGACATCCAAAAACCTAACCCTAGGAGATGAAGCACCAAAAGTCATGTGGGTCCCGTTTGGGTAAGTTGGTGCATCAACTTCCCGGGGTCGTAACTTTTGCATACGATCTCCATTTTAGGCGTGTGATAGCTCGTTGGAAAGGTATCATCAAGGAGATTCATTTTGGGGGCTCAATCATGCCTTTGGCTATAATTGAGAATCTCGATCTTGAAAAAACTTCCATCTGTAGTATGTAAAGTCATTTATGCATAATGAATGCAAGTAGGTAGATTTAATTTAATAGATTAGACAGCTTAGAAATATAGGAGGGAAAATGGATATTGACACCCTCACCCTTGTATCATTGTAATTTTTTGGGATGATTATTTAGAAGACATAAGTTGTAGAGCTGAAGCATAGAGTTGTAGAGAAGAACCCATGTATAGGAGCACTTGAGTTAATATATGAAGCTTTGACTCAATTTGCATGGTGTTATGATGCTTAATGTTTACATTTGTTGAATGGTATGCTTACAATTGATTTTTTTCTTTGTTATGCATTTGTTTCAATGTTGTGTTATGTGTGATTTCAAGTTGAATGAATGAAGTCTGAGAGAGGAGAAGAATGAGTTTCAATTTTTACTCTACCTAAGAATTCCTGCAAGGAGTGCAATGAACATCCGCAAGGTGTTCCTTGACGAGGGTCTGAGTTTTATCTCAGAAAGCTCAGGAGAGATACCATTTTTCTCATATCATAAGAAGTGCAGGTGAAGAACAGAGTCGTGCAAGGTGTGCGCAGGCCAATCGAAGCCTTGGATTTTATAAATCTAGAAGGAAGGTTGAAGGACCACTATTGCAAAGAGTGCACAGGGTTGGAGACTCAAATAACGAGTGGTTATTTGAAGATTTTCCACAAAGAGTGCGAGCAGGGATCATTTTAGAAGCTTGAGTTAGAAAATGAAAGCTCAGGAGGGATTTGACCTTTGAAGTGCTCAAAGGGAGATGAAGATTGAAATCGTCTCATAGAATTCAAGTTCAAGAGGAGGAGCACTGAATCGTTTGGGCAGAAGTCATTGAGGAGTGCATATGGTGGTCAAAATTCTCTGTGGAGAAATAGTGAAATCACGAGGATCGTAGGATCCAAAGGAGCTACAAGGTGGTTAGGAGTTCAATGAATCTGCCACCCTGACATCAAGAATCAATGTGGATTATTGATCGTGGTATATTTGAGCTATCAAATCATTTCGAGAATTCGGGACCCATAAGTTCGGAGTGCAGGTAAAAACCCTTGGTAACTCAAACTGCTGGTTCATCAAAGGGATAATCAAGTGTGAAATCTCGGTATTTTGGGGTTCGACATATTGGAAATCTCAATGACAAGGAACCTAGACCTTAGCATTGAAAATCCTGAATTCATGAAACGCGACGTGCCTTTGGTGTGAAACATCGACATTTCGGCATATCGGGGTTCAACATTTTGGAAATCCTGATGACAAGGAGCCGGGGCGCTTTGCATTGAAAACCCCAACATCATGAAACACGAACTGTCATCGGAGTGGAATTTCAGCATTTCAGCTTTCTGGGGTCCGGGAAGTACAGGAGACAAGTGATTTTTGGAACCAAGAGTTTCAAACTCTCGATATGAAAAATCTCGCAAAAACGGTCACTATTTCGGAATTCGAGAATTGGTGTGGTGAGTGAGTTGGGATTGAGAATGGTGAAATCCTAGTACATGAAGTCCCAAAAGGCCATCGATCATGCATTCCATGGGAAATTGAGCCCATTTCGGCATTCTGACATTTCATAATTCGTGGAATCATAAGGCAAGAGGAACAATTGTTGGGTTGTTCCCTCAAGTCCCGAAAGGCCAAATTTAGTGGTAACAGGTGGTGTGCATTGGAGTGGTCAAACCTCATTGACAATTCACATTTCGGCATTTTTCAAGAGCTGTGGGATATATCGAGACTCTCCAACTCCCAAAACCCAAAGTCCTTTGTGGCTCAAACAAAGGGTTTGATTAACCCTTAGCATGGTTTTAGTGAAGATCCTGTGTAGATCTCGGCCCGAGGGTAGGGGGTCTATTTCAATGTTGTATCAGAGCTCAGAACAAATTATTTTCTTTTTGTAGTAGAGAGAAAAGAGGAAAATTTTACAACCATGCCGCCAAGAAGAAGAGATAGGCCAATGCCTGATCCAGTAGTGGAAAGAGAAATGTGTGAATTCCGTGCCAGACTTGATGCTATGTAGACAGCACAGAGGTGCAAAGTGGACACTAGGGATATCAGCAAGGTTGAAAGTGAAAATGAAGCTGGAAACGAAGGAGAAGAAATTGCAGTCGAAGATGTTGCTGATGAATGCCTATTCAGAGTTGTTGCAAGGATAGGTGCCAGAGCAAAAATGGACATTCCAGTGTACAAAGGAAACTTGGATGTTGAAGAACTTCTAGACTGGATTAGAGCTCTAGACAAATAGTTTGATTATGAGGATGTTGAGGAAGATAAGAAAGTCAAACATGTTGTTACTAGACTTAAAGGGCATGTAGCACTGTGGTGGGATGAACTGCAGGTTGACAAACTGTAACATACCCACCACAACCTAATTGATTTTTTTCCCTTTTTCTCCTTTTCCTCGCGGGACAGAATCTCTAAGTTCCTACAAGGTCCTAGCGTAGGCTAGCTCTTCCTATCAGAACCTTCACTAAACCAATCCATCTGTTCTTTCATTGAAAACCCATCGTGTACAACTCAAGTACCAAGCATGGGCTTCGCCTCCATGTGATCATCGGCTATGACCCTGGGCCAAGCCAAGAGGCACCTTTCACATTTCGTGACTCAGCAATGGTCGAGAGTCCAGTCTTTCGACTCTTCAAACCCCAAAACCCAAAATCATCCCTTCGTTGAGATTGATGACTGCAAATCTCCCCCCTGATCCGACGGTTCTGTCCGTATCGGGACTTCGGTAACCGAGATTTCAAAATGAAAGCGAGTCGATTCTTTCGACTCTTCAAACCCCAAAACCTGATACGCGAGTTCTTGTATGAGATCTGACGGTCCTCGATGATATGCATCCAATAGTCCATATCTCTTCGGAGTTTCATGAACTGAGATTTCATGATGCAATGACTCCAGAAATCCTGTCACTCAAATCCTCGAATTTTGATATGGGAATTCGTGTAGGAGATCAACAAACCTCGTTGACCTGGATCTGACGGTCACTATCCCTCCTGAGCTTAAGGGCATTGAAGGAAACTCAACCTTAACCCCCTTGTTGTCCTATGAGATCCAATGGCTTATGGGTTTTTGGATCTTTTTCCGAACTCTGACTGCTCACCACGCGTCTCCTCCGATGGACGGTCCAAATCCTCCCAGAGTTTCGTGAACTGGGATTTCGTGACTTGCAAAGATGAGGGGTCTTCCCCTTTTGATCTCCTGAGTGCCGAAATGATGAAATGACGAAGCCTATTCACACTAAGCTAATTTGGTGTTTCGCATACCGAGACTTCGGGACTTGCGACAACGAAGGGTCTTTCCCTTTGGTTTCCCGGGTGCTGAAACACCGAAATGATGAAACCAATTCACACTAAGCTAATTCAGAGTTTTGCATACCCAGACTTCGTGACTTGTGACAATGAAGGGTCTTTCCCTTTGGTTTCCCGAGTGTCTAAACACCGAAATGACGAAACCTGTTCACACTAAGCTAATTCAGATTTTCGCATACCGGGACTTCGTGACTTGCGATGATGAAGGGTCTTGCGCTTTTGTTTCCCGGGTGCCAAAATGTTGAAATGCTAAAACCTATTCACACTAATCTAATTTGGAGCTTCGCATACCGAGAGGTTTGCGACTTGCGACAACGAAGGGTCTTGCCCTTTGGTTTCCCTGGTGCTGAAATGTCGAAATGCCGATGAACGGGTCTGTATACTCTAGGACTCTCAGGACATTTCCAAATCCACCCTCCTGCCTATGCGATGGTTAAGGTCAACAGGAAATAGAGCTCTGAAAGATTTTTTAGAGGGTTCTTGGGTAAATTATCCCTAGGCTTAGTGACCAGAATGAAAAGTCTTCCTAAATCATTGAGCTATGATCTATGTGACAGGGGTGAAGTAAACTCCTGGGTTTACTAAAATGGTAGTTTTTTCAAGGAACTCACTCCAGCTATGGAATGCGAGGGAACTTCCCAGAAGGAGGTGCCTTCGGGGAAATCAAACCAGGGCATAGCATGAGTCAAGTAAATGGCACAAATTTCAAGGGAACAAAATTGTAATCTGAACTTGTTCATTCTATATATAAATCGATTATGGTCATATAATTATAAGCATGCATCCATTATTTCTGATCTAAACACCGGGCAAACACTTCTATACAGAAACCATTTATGAGTGTACAAACATGAGCATGTGTTCCAGGATATTCAATTAAAGATACAAGATGTAAACACTTACAAAAAACACCAAGTGTGACACGATTGCTGAAAGGGGTGCTTGTTTCCACCCAAACATAGGCTCAATGGCTCCAAATAGATTTACCACTAGCCACCCATTAGCCAAACCACGATACTTGAGGTTCAATTTTCTACTTCCATCTCAACGAAAGTCAAGGATGAAGGTTACTCTCCTTCTCGGTGGTGCTCGTTTCCACCCAACCGTAGGCTCAGTGACTCCAAACAGATTTACCACTACCCACCCCCGAGCTAGACCACGATTCTTGAGGTTCAATTTTCTACTTCCAGCTCAACGAAAGTCAAGGATGAAGGTTACTCTCCTTCTCCTCTGTTTAGAACTCCCTCTATTTCTAGAGTTTCTCCAGTTCTTCCCCGCGATCTCTATCACGTGTGTTCTCTCCTCTCCCCTTTTACCACACTTAGTCTCTTGCCTTTTCTCTTCAAGATCACATGCATCACAAATTTCCCCATCCACAGTCAGGTCTAGGGGCTTTTATGGATGGGAGGTTCACCCCCATTCCCTCATTAACTCTTGAGGAGCCTGCCCACCTACCAATCTGACGAGAAATCCATTTCGAGGTCAGAGAGTTTCTTTGGTCTTTGAGAAAGTAAAACTAGTACGGTACTAGCTCGGTGGAAGTTAACGCAACCATTCCAGGTCCCTTTCACCACCTCTCATTAGCCATCGTGGTCTATTTTAGCACATCCCCCTCCAACCAACCATGCAACACATATTCATAACATAATTTACATTCATCGACCTTTTATAAAAAGGTCCTTCAAATCAAACATTCACGTCTTTGAGTTTGCTTTAGTTCTTGGCCAATATAGTTATTTTTACAAACTGGGGGAAACAGGGTGTTACACAGACACTGCAAGGGAAAGAAGAAAATCAAAAGCTAGGATAGAGTGGTTGCAAATATGAAAGCCAAATTTATACCCAAGGATTATCAAATCACTCTATTTCGGAGGATGTAGAATTTGAGACAGAAGTTGATGTCAGTGAAAGAATACATTGAAGAATTCTACAAGATAAACAACAGAGTAGGACATTGGGAAAGATATGATGAAAAGCTTGCTAGGTACATGAATAGTCTGCAATATGACATTCAATATGAGATGATCATGATGACCATTCGAAATGTAGAAGATTCTTATCAGATAGCTATGAAAGCTGAAGAGAAGTTGAGCTAGAAGCAAGGTCAAAGAGGCCAATGTTCAAGCCAGAGGCAAAACAATTGCCCAAGACAAAACTCAGAGACCTAAAGAAGAGGGAAACAAACCTCAAACTCAACCCGAGAGAGGAGGAGGCTCACAGGGAAGGCAGTATGCTGATAGAAATACTTTTCCTCGAGCCCGAGGAAGAGGAAGAGGTAGAGGAGGTGAAGTGAAATGCTTTGTCTTTGGAAAAATCGAACATAAATCCTATGAGTCTGCAAATAGGAAGAAGTATGGTGGTGAAACTCACATTTTCTAATCTCAAGGGTGGAATGTTGAGGCAGAAGACGCTGAGGGAGAAATATATTTGATGATGAGGAAAGTTTTCTTGAAGCCAGAGAAGGAAGCAGAGAACCCAGCCCAAAGAAACATTTTGTTTTAGACTACCTGCAAAACTAAGCATAGGGTATGCAAGGTCATAGTGGACAATGATAGCACTGACAATCTTATATCTACAAAGATGGTAGAAAATCTGGAGTTGGAGATTGTTGCACATCCAAGCCCATACAGAGTTTTGTGGCTACAAAAAGGACTTCTGGTAAATGTCACTACACAGTGTTTAGTTGAATTTAAAATAGGAGGATAGAAATATGAAATATTATGTGATGTCATTCCCATGGATGTTTTTCATATATTTCTAGGTAGACCATGGAAATATGACAGAAACATAGTTCATGATGGGAGAAAGAACACATACACCCTGGTGAAAAATGGTAGGACTCACATGTTGCTGCCAATTAAGGATAAAGAGGTGAAAATAAAAATGAGCAACACTATACTTCTCATGAGTCGGAAGGAACTTCTTAATGAGTTTAAGAAGAAGGAAGACACACAATTTATTGTGGTTAAGAAGCCCAAAATTGTTTTGATAAGTACAAGGATAGATGATTTACCAGAAGAGATCCAAGAGTTGCTGGGAGAGTTTCCTGATATAGTAGTGGATGAACTACCTTATTCGTTGCCACCTATCAGGAGCATAAGTCATCATATCAATCTTATACCTGGAGCAATCTTACCGAACAAAACAACATATCGGTTTACACCATAGGAAAATGAAAAAGTTAAGAGACAGATCCAGAACTTAGTGGAAAAAGGATTGATTCGAGAAAGTTTGAGTCCATGCGTTATTCCGATAGTGCTCAGCCCAAAGAAAGATGGAGGTTGGAGAATGTGTACAAACACTAGGGTGATCAATAAGATTACCATCAGATATAGATTTCCATTTCCAAGAACAGACAACTTGATGGATTGCTTGTGTGGAGATTTTTTTTTTGCAAAGATTGATTTGAAAAGCGGGTATCATCAAATCTGGATGAGAGAAGGTGATGAATGGAAGACAACATTCAAAATGAATGAGGGGATATATTAATGGCTTGTCATGCCATTTGGCTTAACAAATTCGCCCAATACTTTCATGAGGTTGATGAAAGAAGTCCTGAAGGATTTCATAGGGAAATTCACCATTGTATATCTTTATGATATATTAATTTTCAGCAAGACAGAAGTAGAACACTTAAATCATTTACCTACAGTAATGAGAATATTACAGCAAGAGAAATTGCTGATTAATATGAAGAAATCATCATTCATGAGAACAAAACTCGTTTATTTGGGTTTTTTTATCTCTGTAAATGAGATGAAAATGGATCCGAAAAAGATAAAGGCGATTAAGAATTGGCCATCATTGAAGAGTATATTTGAAGTATGAAGCTTCCATGGTTTGGCTAGCTTCTACAGAAAATTTATCTGAAACTTCAGTGGAATTAGCACACCGATGATGTATATGGTGAAGAAACGACATAAATCTTTTCACTGGACGAAGGAAGCAAAGAAGAGCTTCAATCTTCTGAAGAACAAGATCACTGAGCAACCAATTTTGGTTTTTCCATATTTTAGCAAGACATTCCATGTCAAGTGTGACGCGAGTGGATTTGCAATTGGAGTGGTCTTGAACCAAGACGACAAGCCGGTCGCATATTTCAGTGAAAAACTAAATGAAGTGAAGGTTAATTACTCCACATATGACAAAGAAATGGAGACATTATTTGGTTCACAAGGAATTTGTTTTGTATAGTGATAATCATGCTTTACAATTCGTGACTTGACAAGAGAAGTTGAACCAAAAGAAAGATAAATGGGTTGAATACATGCAAAATTTTACTTTTGTGACTAAGCATATTTCTGGAACTGCTAACAAATTTGTTGATGCTTTGAGCAAGAAATTTTTTCTTATGCAGGAATTCAGAGTCAACACTTTAGGTTTTGATAACCTCAAAGAAATGTACAAGGATGACCCTGATTTTAAAGAGGCATATGAGGCATCTAAGAATCCAATTCTCAAGGACAAAAGACAATGGAATGAATACATGATCTAGGATGGATTATTGTTCAGGGGAAATCAACTATGTATTCTGAAAGGCTCCATGAGGGAGAATTTGCTGAAGGAAAAACACAGTGGAGGATTGGCCGAACATTTCGATCTTGAAAAAATGTTCTCAAAGTTGAATGGCTCATATTTTTGGCCAGGGATGAGAATAGATGTGAAGAAATTTTTGGATAGATGCAGAATTTGTCAACACACGAAAGGAAAAGGAAAACACAGGATTATACCAACCATTTCCCATTCCTGAAAGGCCATGGGACGCAGTGAGCATGGATTTCATATTGGGACTACCAAGGACACAGAGAGGATATGATTTGATCTTTGTGGTAGTCGACATATTTTCAAAGATGGCACATTTCATACCATGCCAAAAAACCAGTGACACAACTCATATTGCGAACATGTTTTTCAAGGAAGCCATCAGACTTCACAGCTTGCCAAAGAGTATCATGTCTGATCGAGATACCAAGTTCATAGGGAATTTCTAGAGGACCTTATGGAAGAAGTTGGGGACAAGTTTATATTTTAGCTCAGCATATCATCCTCAGATGGATGAACAGACAGAGGTCATGAACAGGAGCTTGGGAGATTTGTTAAGAATCTTAGTCACTGAACACCACAGTCAATGGGATCACATTCTTCCATAGGTGGAATTCGCTTACAATGATTCACTCAATAGAAACAAAGGGAAGAGTCCATTCCAGATTGTATATGGAATGCAACCAACAAGAGTTTCTGAATTGAATGATTTAGAACAAAATGAATTTAGGAGTGCCAGTGCAGAGGACTTTGTAGAAGGAATGAAGGAGCTCCACAGCTGAGTTAAGGAGTGATTGAAGAGTTCAAGTCAATAATACAAGTAGAGAGCAAATGAACACAGGAGAGAACTTCAATTTAAAGTTGCTGATCTGATTCTTGTGCATCTAAGGAAGGAGAGGTTCCCAAGGGGAATGTATAATAAGCTGAAGATGAAAAATATTGGACCGTGCAAGGTCATAAGGAAATTTGGGGAAAACACATATGACATTGAATTACCTGATGGGGTCGGAATCTCACCGATATTCAATGTTGCAGATTTGTACCCTTATCAAGATGAAGAAGCAGGAATAGAGGAGGAATGTAAACAAATTCAATGGAAAAAACAAATGCCCGTAGTTGTAGAGACACATATGGAAAGCATAATTAACAAAAGGGTTAGCAGAAAGACCAGGAGAAAAGAGTATTTTGAATACTTGGTCAAATGGAAGGGACATCGAGTTGAAGATGTCAGTTGGGAGAATGAATAAGAAATTCACAGGCATGGACAGACCATGCAAGAGCTGATGACCAGAGTTCATGAAAATTTTCAAGCGAGGGAGTATGATGCAAGAGCATCGTAAGAAGCCAGGCAAGCAACATAAAAGAGGGAGACAGCTGGAAAAGCACCAACACACATTTTGAAGTGTTTTGAGATTAATGAATGGACATTAATGTAATAGTCAAGGGAAGCACACCTATATTTATATCTAGATGTTGTAAAAAGATCTTGAGCATTTCTCTCATCCATAGTATGTAAAGGAATTTATGTGTAATGAATGCAAGTAGGTAGATTTAATTTAATAGATTAGATATCTTAGAAATATAGGAGGGAAAAAGGATATAGACACCCTCACCATTGTATCATTGTAATTTTGGGGGATGATTATTCAGAAGGCATAAGTTGTAGAGTTGAAGAAGAAAACTATAGAGAAGAAGCCATGTACAGGAGCACCTGAGTTAATATATGAAGCTTTGACTCAATTTTCATGGTGTTATGATGCTTACTATTTACATTTGTTGAATGGTATGCTTACAGTTGATTTGTTTCTCTGTTATGCATTTGTTTCAATGTTGTGTTATGTGTGATTTAAAGTTGAAGGAATGAAGTCTGAGAGACGAGAAGAGTGATTTTCAATTGTTTCTCTACTTGAGAATTCCTGCTAGGAGTGCAGTGAACATCTGCAAGGTGTGCATTGATGAGTGTTTGAGTTTTATCTTAGAAAGCTTAGTAGAGATACTGTTGTTATCATATCAGCCGAAGTGCAGACAAAGCATAGAGTTGTGCAAGGTGTGTGCAGGCCAATCGAAGCCTTGGATTTTATAAATACAAAAGGAAGGTTGAAGGACCATTGTTGCAAAGAGTGCACAGGATTGGATACTCAAATAACCAGAGGTTATTCGAAGATTTTCCGCAAGGAGTGCGAGAAGGGATCCTTTTAGAAGCTTGAGTTAGCAAGTGAAATCTTAGGATGGATTTAACCTTTGAATTGCTCAAAGGGAGATGAATATTGAAATCGTCTCATAGAAGTCAAGTTCAAGAGGAGGAGCACCGAATCGTTTAGGCAAAAGTCATTGAGGAGTGCATCTGGTGGTCGGAATTCTCTGTGGAGAGCTCGTGAAGTCGTGAGGACTGTAGGATCCAGAGGAGCTACAAGGTGGTTAGGAGTTGGACAAATCCGCCACCCTGACATCAAGAATCAACATGGACTATTGATTGTGGTATGTCTGAGCCATCAAATCATTTCGAGAATTCGGGACCCCTAAGTTCGGAGTACAGGTCAAAACCCTTGCTCACTCAAAATCTCGGTTCGTGAAAGGGATAATCAAGTGTGAAATTTCGGTATTTTGGGGTTTGCATACCAGAAAACTTGATGACAAGGAACTGGGACCTTAGCATTGAAAATCCCAAAGTCATGAAACGCGACATGCCTTTGGCATGAAACATTGACATTTCAGCATATCGGGGTTCGACATTTCTGAAATCCTGATGACAAGGAGTCGGGGCGCTTTGCATTGAAAAACCTAAAGTCACCAAACACGAAATGTCATCGGAGTGGAATTTTGGTATTTTGGCTTTACAGGGTCGGGGAAGTAGAGGAGAAGGGTGATTTTTGGAACCGAGAGTTTCAAACTCCTGGTACGCGAAATCCCAAAAAAGGGTCTCTATTTCGCAATTCGGAAATTGGTGCAACGAGTGCGTTGCGATTGAGAATCGCGAACTCCTGATACGCAGAATCCCAAAAAGCCATTGATCACGCATTCCATGGGACGTTGAGCCCATTTCGGCATTCCGACATTTCAAAATTCGAGGAATTATAAGGCAAGAGGAACGATTGTTGGGTCATTCGCTCAAGTCCCGAAAAACTGAATTTAGTGGTAACAGGTGGTTTGCGTTGGAGCGATCAACCCTCATTGACAATTCGCATTTTGGTATTTGTCAAGAGCTGTGGGATATATCGGGACTCTCCAACTCCCAAAACCCGAAGTCCTTTATGCCTCAAACAAAGGGTTTGATTAACCCTTGGTGTGGTTTTAGTGAAGATCCTGTGTGGATCTCGGCCCGAGGGCAGGGGTTCTGTGTCAAATTTATAAAGGGGTATGCATATACCACTGTGCCAATGGAAAATTTTCTAAGGAAAGACACGAAGTTCTAGTGAAATGAGGATTATCGAGATAGTCTAGATACCCTATAAGAGAAGATGGTAACCGCACCAATAATAGTATTCCTGGATTGGAAAAAGACATTTTACGCACATGTAGATGCATCAACCATAACACTTGGAGCTATTCTGGCACAAATAGGAGCAGGAGAATTGAACCATCCTATATCATTTTCTAGTAGAAAACTTTCAGAATTGGAGAAGAACTACAATACCACAGAGAGGGAAGGATTAGTTATTGTCTACGCGCTTCATAAATTCAAGCATTATTTATTGGGGAAACTTTGCAAGATGTTCATAGACCATTCAACGCTCAAATACCTCATCAACAAGCTAGTGATGGGGGGGGAGAATTTGTAGATGGTTATTATTGTTTCAAGAATTTGACTTTGAAGTGATAGTCAAAATAGGAAAGTTGAATGCAGGACCTGATCACCTATCGCGGATTACTAATGGGGAGGAACCTATGAATCTAGAGGACAACTTTCTCGATGCACAATTGTTTTTGTCCCATATAGCCAATGAATACTTCGCATAAATAATCCAGTACTTGATTACATGGACTACGCCACAAGAATACAACACTGCGTAGAAGAAAAATATGGTAGTTAAGGTTGTAGATTACCTATTGATTACAGGACACTTATACAAAATGGGTGCAGATAGTATCTTGAGAAGATGTGTGTTGGAACATGAAAGACTAAGGATCTGAGCAAAGGCCCATGAAAGAATAGCAGGAGGAAATTACGTAGAAAAATCTATCGCATAGAAGGTATTCTGCATAGGACTATGGTGGTCGACCATGCACAAAGACTCAAAGGACTACTACCAGAAATGTGATGTATGTCAAAGGTTTGGTAAACTGAATAGAAGGGACGATATGCCCCTCAAACCACAAGTAACCTTCCAAGTATTTGAAAAATGGGAAATATAGTTTGTGGGGCCAACTAACGCACCAACGAAAAGGTTAGGAGTGAGGTACATTACCATTACAATAGAATACTCGACAAGATTGGCAGAAGCAACACTAGTAAAATATTGCAGCACAGAGACAACAATTCACTTCCTGTTTGATCAAGTTATCACTAGATTTGGTTTCCCGAGGATTTTTATGAGTGACCAAAGCACTCACTTTATTAAAAATACTATTAAGGCGATGACTGAGGAATTCGAAGTTCATCAACAAAAGAGTACACCATATCATCCTCAAGAAAATGGAACAATGGAAGCCCTTAACAAAATCCTTGAAAATTCACTGATGAAAATCTACCACGTAAATAGGGATGATTGGGACTTGAAGATACCAACAGTATTATGGGCATACAGGACCACATTCAAGAAATTGACAGGACAGACGCCATCTTGATTGGTGTATGGAAAATAAGTTGTGGTGCCATTAGAATTTTTGGTACCTAGTCTATGCGTAGCAACAATTACAAACATGATAGAACGAGGCATAGTACATGAAAAGATAAATCATTTGATGTTCATGCAGGAAGATAGTATTCTAGAAGGTTAGCACCAAGAAGTACAAAAAACAAGGGACAACTATTGGCATGATAGACATATCAAGAGAAAATATTTCAAGGAAGGAGACTTAGTCTTAGTGTATGACAGTAAATCCCTTCAACACCTAGGAAAACTCAAAAATCATTGGTTAGGACCATATGAAGTAAAGACTATTGTAATGTCCCCAAGGCCGAGCCCTATTGTAAATCATGTCTATGAAGTATAGAGCTTGCATTATGAATTTTAATTATGTTTTATAGGCTGGTGAGCCAAGTTTATATAAGTTGGTGGGATTATGTGTTGTTAGGTCAGAGAGCCTAAGTGTTAAGAACAGGAGCCTGCTTTTGTATGCTTGATTTAATGATCTGTCTTAATTTGGAAGCATTGCCCCAATAGATAAGGGCACCAAAGATCAACAACATGCATAATAGCCAAAATTTCCTTTTCATGGATTGATTTGCCCAAATTTCACTCAGACACTTGTTTTCTGGTAAAGTTCAAAGGTTGACCCTCTTGCATAAGGATATCGCCAACTCCTTTCCCTAAAGCATCACATTCTAGGAAAACATTATTTGTGAAATCAGTTAGGGAAAGGAATGGAGTGGTGCACATGGCCATATTCAAGGTTTGAAAATCATGAGAAACAGTTGGAGTCCAAGTGAAAGAATCAGTTTTAAGGAGTGCAGTGAGAGGTGTTGCAATATTTCCATAATTCTTAACAAAATTGCGATAATAACCTGTTAAGACCAAACATCCATGCAAGATTTTGAGAGTCTTTCGGTTAGTCCATTCTTTCATAGCTTCAATATTTTTAGGATCCAACCTGACGTCGACCTTTCCAACAAGATGACCCATATACACGACTTCTAAGGCGCCAAAAGAACATTTATATTGTTTCAAAAAAATTTGGTGCTGAGAGAGTAGATGGAGAACTCAATCCTCATGAGAAGTATGGATTGTCCAGGTTTTGCTATAGATGAGGATATCATCAAAGAAAACTAAGACAAAATGATGGAGAAAAGAACAGAAGACATGATTCATGAGGCTTTGGAAAGTGGAGGGAGCATTACACAAGCAAAAGAGCATGAACAAAAACACATAGTGACCCTCATGAGTTCTAAAGGAAATATTAGGAATGTATGACTCTTTCATACAGATCTGTTGGTAGCCAGAACAAAGATCAAGTTTAGTAAAGAACTGGGTGCCACTAAATTCATCCAAGAGGTCATCAATGGAAGTAATAGGAAATTTATCTTTAATGGTGAGTTTGTTGAGGGCACAGAAGTCAAGACACATGCACCAAGAACCTTCTTTCTTAAGGACCATGACCACAAGAGAATCGTGTGGACTTGTAATAGGGAGGATAACACCTGCGTTGAGCAGTTCTTGAACCATTTTCTCAATTTCATTTTTCTGGGAAAAAGGGTGACAATAAGGACAAATATTAGGAGGAAGGCTTCCTCGACAAGGGGAATGGAATGATCATGAACACCACAAGAAGGAGGGTGTCCCTGGGGAGTGGAAAAAACCACTTGATGTTTAGAGAGGATGGATTGGAGGTGTTGTGGAACAGAGGGTGTCTCAGTTTCTTGTATGCCATGGAGTTGGGAAATAATGTTAGAATGACCTTTTTTGAGCATCGTTTCCATGTGATGGGAACTAATGATCTCAAGGAAATCGGCAGTGATGCCTTGGAACTTATATTGTTGGACCTCCTCGTCGAATTGCATTGTTAATTCCTTAAAATCCATGACAATGGAAGCCAAAGTCCTTATCCAATCTGCACCCAACACAATGTCACAACCACCCATGTCGATAGAAAACATATGATATTTTAGGTGGTAGTCACCAATCTGGAGATTCACATTTTCACAACACCCTCCACATTTCATGGACCCCCCATTGGAAATCATGATTTGGAAATTATTGACTGCACAGATATAGCAATTAGTTTATTGGGCAATGCGGCGATGAATAAAATTATGGGTTCTTCCACTATAAACAAGAATGATTACCTTCCTATGCTTGATGTAACCAAGTAGCCTGAGGGTTTGGGGAGCAGAGAAGCCAGTGAGAGAATTTAGGGAAATGACCAGTTCTACCTCAGAAGGGTCTGAGGGATGGGTTATGTTAGTGGTTCCAGGTTACACAGACATAAGGGGAGCTTCAACATCCTTCGAGATGGCCATAAAAATATTTTGTTCCTTACACTTGTGTCCCGAAAAATATTTTTCATCACAATTATAACAAAGGCCTTTGATTTGGCATTCATTCATTTCATCCCTGGTTAATTTTTGGATCTTTAGTGGAGTAGAAAGAGGAGTGGTATTTACTGGTTTAGTGCAAGGAATAAAGGAGGGTTTCCGGTTTTGAGAAGAGACAACTTGTTGTTCTTCCTTAGCTCTTTTAGTAGCCTCCACCCAACTTTGAATCCATGCCATGAGGACATGGGAATGAATCTCATCCTTGAGGCCACTGATAAAACATTCTAAAAAAAAATAATTAGACATGCCCTTTGTACGAAAATCCAATCACTCAAAAGAATCTTTAAAGTCTTCCATTATTCCATATTGTTTCAACTTTGTCGAATGACCTAAATTGTTGGTGTCAGTGTCAAAGCGTTCATAAATCTTTGCCACAAAGTGTGTCCAAGAAACATATCCTTGGTGGGAAGTTTTTCTTTATTGCCACCAATGCCAACATTCTTGATCTAGTTGGAGAACACCATATTGGAGTTTGGCCAACTCATTTATAATGCATATAAAGAGAAATAACGTTCCATTTCAGTTACCCAGCCACTGGGATCTAATACATCAAATTTGATGGGGACGAAAGTGATGGGGCTGAAAATTATGGGAATGAGAGGAAGTTTCAGCTTCAGTATGCAAAATTGGGTCAGATAAGGGTGGATCTACACGGATATGCAGCTTGGTTCAAATCATCGTAGTGATAGATTCAAGCTAGGTAGTAATGTGATCCAGATTATTTTTTGCACGAAATGAGAGTAGAGATATAATAAAGAAATGTACAGAGATATTGCATATATTCAACAATATAGAAGAAATGTATCAGAGACACAACCATAAACACAGACACATAGTAATACACAATTTCTATTAATAAGAGAAATGTACAGAGACTGTAAAACTACAGAGTGAAAGACTCGCTAGAATGGTGGCAGCTTATCTCTGAGAAGAGATGTGACGGCTACTCACATTCATAAGAAGATGGTTAAAATGAGGCTATGAAGGCCCTTTTACGATAAACAAGAATTCCAAATTCCTAGACATCCAAAAACCTAACCCTAGGAGATGAAGCGCCAAAAGTTATGTGGGCCCCGTTTGGGTAAGTTGGTGCCTCAACTTCCCGGGGTCGTAACTTTTGCATACGATCTCCATTTTAGGCGTGTGATAGCTCGTTGGAAAGGTATCATCGAGGAGATTCATTTTGGAGGCTCAATAATGCCTTCAAATATCATTGAGAACCTCAATATCTAAAAACATTCATTTAGACCCTTAAAATGGCCCCGGAAATTAAAACCTGCTAAAAATAGTAAATTGCGAAAATTGTCAGAAACATGTTTTGGGCCAGTTGGAGAAGGTGGGTGGCCACCGATATCCACCTGGATCAATCCTCCCTCCTTAGGAAGCAATGGTCTCCATTGCGTTGAGTTCCCGGGGGAGAGGGGAAAGCGATTGTTGAATCTGAATCTTGGTGATCTGCTTGCCTTGTTGGAGAAGTGGCATTGCTTAGCTTGTTGAAGACTATCATGAACCTTTAGCTGGAAGGTTTGGACCTTTTTAAATAGTCTGGATATTTTAGATGACTGTGTGTAGAAGGAATCTTCATGCTTTGCTACAACCTTGTTGACCTACTTTTGTTGGATAGAAGGTGCTTGGGCCGAAGATGTGGTGGTTGCAGTATCTTTCTGTTCACCCTTTGAACAAATTGTGGAGAAGATGAATTTTGTAGTATGAGATACTACCTTGTAGCACTATTTAGGTGGGGAAGTAGTTGGAACTACCTCTGGTATCCTATAGAGATGACCCCCAAGAGTAATAATGACACTACAGGGTCGAGACTCATAGATAGCATGACGTTTCCACATATATGGCTGGCCCAAGAGAACATCGCAGACATCCAGTGTGGCAACATCACATAATACCTCATCCTTGAAGGGTTAGATGCCGTATGAAAATCGACACTGTTGGCTGACCCAAAGATCTCGTCCTTGGCGAAGCCACCCGATGTTGTATGGTTGCAGGTGTGGTGTTGTCGACAATCCCCATTGTTTGATGACCTCTGCTAAGATGAGGTTCTTCTGGCTTCCACTATCAACAATAAAATGCAGCAGGGTCCCCTTCACCCAGATCTGTGAATGAAAAAGGTGCTCCCCCTCTTCTGGATCTGTTGGTTTTTTTGGTTGAATTGTTGCGGTCACGACAATAGCAGTGGGGTCTGTGTCGATGATCTGTCTTTTACCAGTATTTTCAGAATCAGATTCTGAATCAGGGTTCGACTCCTTGTCTTTGATCTCGGCCACCAATGACTGTTTTGAGCGACATTCATCGGTGTTGTGCCAGGGGATTTTGTGGAAATCATAGTTTTTTCTGGTGTCCTTCTTTGTCTTCCCGTGACCCTTCTTTTCTTGTGGCTTGGACTGGTTTTCAGGAGACTATTTGTTAGGGTTGTCTTTGTCATACTTTGGTTGTTGTGGATTTGCAAACCTAAACTCCCGTTTGTTCTGGTGCTTAAATTTCTGCTCGATTTTAACATCATATCGATAGGCATCACCGAGTGATGAGATGTCCAAAAAATCCATTTTAGTTTGGATATATCTGTGTAGAGCCCCACGGTATTTCAAAACCAAATGTCGTTCAGAGTCTTTGATACCCAGCTTGGTGCGCAAGATATGGAAGCTATTGGTGAACTCTGGAACTGATTGGCCCTTCTCTTTCCGTAGTGTGGTCCATCTCATGTACTGGTCCTCATAGTTGCCAATAGGGTAGTATTGTTCCTTTACTGCATCCACAAAAAATTCCCAAGTGGGCTCGGCCCCATATATTCCAGAATCCTCTGTGGAACTCTGCTCCTAGTAAGTTTCCCACCTATGTTTGACATGGGGGAGAGCCTTAAGGAGTGGGAAGGTGATCTTTTCCTTGTTTAAAAAATTATGAACAGAGAAATAACCTTCTAGCAAATTTAACCATTTATCTAGGGCATCTGCATCTATTTGACCTTCAAAAATAGGAATATCAAAATTAACCTGTACCTTGAAAGGCGAGGTGCCTCCAAAGTGGTCACTTGATGAAGATTCACCTGATGCTATCGACAGGCATTGAAGGATGTGGGAAAAATTCTCCATCATTTCGTCCCTCTGTCATGTGAGAGCTTGCTCAAGCAACAGACTGATAGGATCGTCTACTCCATCATTTTTATTTTCTTCCGCCATTGAGGGTTTCTTGGGTGTGCGAGAGAGATTTTCCTTGAGAGAGACAAGCTTGATACCCAACTTTCTATACTCAGACGTCGTTGGGGACATGCACGGAAAAACAATCAAGAGCAGCCTCCTCTAATACCACTGATCCAGATTATTTTCGGCACGAAATGAGAGCGAAGATATAATAAATAAATGTACAGAGATATTGTAGATATTCAATAATATAACATAAATGTATCAGAGATGCAACCATAAACACAGACATACAGTAATGCACAATTTCTTTTAATAAGAGAAATGTACAGAGACTGTAAAACTACAGAGTGAAAGACTCACTAGAATGGTGGCAGCTTCTCTCTGAGAAGAGATGTGACAGCCACTCACATTCGTAAGAAGATGGTTACAATGAGGCTCTGAAGGCCCTTTTACAATAAACAGGAATGCCAAAATTCCTATACATCCAAAAACCTAACCCTAGGAGATGAAGCGCCAAAAGTCATGTGGGCCCCATTTGGGTAAGTTGGTGCCTCAACTTCCCTGGGTCATAACTTTTGCATACGATCTCCATTTTAGGCGTGTGATAGCTCGTTCGAAAGGTATCATCAAGGGGATTCATTTTGGGGGCTCAATCATGCCTTTGGCTATCATTGATAACCTCGATCTCGAAAAACCTTCATTTAGGCCCTTAAAATGGCCCCGGAAGTTAAAACCTGCTAAAAATAGTAAATTGCCAAAATTGCCAGAAACATGTTTTAGGCCAGTTGGAGAAGGTCGGTGGCCATAAATATCCACCTAGATCATAATGTCTTGTTTGAGGTTTTTTTTTATTTCCTCTATTGAGGCGACGATGGAGGAAAGCATGTTTTTATTGATGGTGGTAATATTGGTACTGAGTTGTCTCAATTCTTTTTGTGTCTCTATGAAATTAGATTGCAAGGTATTGAAGCGAGCTTCTACGTCTTGGCTATGGGTATGGGCCATGATGATGAAGGAACTGAAAAGGGGCAAGTGGGGTAAAAAAATTGTTGAAAAATGATGGGTATGAATGTGATAAGGGAAAAGAGAGAAATCCAATGGAATAGGTCTCAAATAATGGTGCAATAGGATCCATAATTTTTTTGTTTACACTTGTTGAGTTATACTCTGATCTGAATAATATTTCAGTGATGAAATTCCCAAATGCTTAAGTAGGAATAAATGTGTAGTGATTTGGTAACTCGAACGAAAGAGACATAGTTGTGCAACAATAGATCTTATCTTTTTTTTTTTGTTTCTATCCCCAAAGTTTAGGTAATTAAGGGTTTTATAGACATGGGTTTGCCCTATGCTCTAGCTCTTTGATATACGTGCAAGTTCCAACAATAGTACTCGACCCAATATCTCAAAGCACCAACTAAGGAGGTTAGACCATGCCCTTAGCCATACAACCCGACTACCTAGGTACTAGAGAGTATCTTTCCATTACCGAGTGTTGTTCTCAGTGGCACTGTAACAATCAGGAATCTGATTGTTTTATCTAAAGAGGGCTTCAGAAAATCTAGGTTGATCTATATACAAGTGTTGTTTGATGCGTTACCACTCGAAGGGGGTACTAACAAGGGTTACAAGGGTGGCCAACAGATGTACGCTTAAGTACCAGTTGTATTTCATGCATGTATGAATCCCCAAACACGAGTTTATGCGTGTAATGACAAATCTTTGTAGCTTAAAGACATTGGAATATGTCTCTACCCTAAAAAAATTAACCCATAATTTTATGCCGAGGAAAGTTCTATGATACCACTTGTAATATTCCAGATATAAAAATATGTAAAACAAAAATAAAAATGATAGAACTAGAAGATGAAAAACAATATAACAATAACAACACCATAATAATACCAAAAGATACACAAATGACACCAAAAAGAGCATTTTGATTACTGAAGCCTCAGTGAGAGGAGCAACAGTTGTCGATCTTGACCTGTTCCTACTCGCAGTGCGTTGTTGTAATCTTCTTCTGATAGATTCTGAGAGAGTTAGAAGATCATAATCTTGACCATTCCCATCTCTTAACAGAACTTGAGTGAGAGGAGCAGTCGTAGTTTTTCTCTATCTCGACCTACTCCTTCTCACAGTGTGTTCTTCTAATATTTTTCGGATAGCTTCTAAGATAGTACACACATCACGATTAGTCTCTTCTATTACCTGCAACTGACTAAGAGGAGCAGTTGTAGATGTTTCTCGATCTCGATCTCCTGATATTCATGATTCGTCTTCCATGTCGAAGATAAAAACAAATGAATGGGCAGTCGTGACGTGATCAGATGAGCTAGCAATGGAAGTGGTTTTGAATTTTGAAATTTTGACTTCTTTATTTATAAGATGAGATTGGGCTCAATGAATAGACGTAACCTATGAAATGGATATTTGGACTTCCACTAAGACTATGAGTGTGGTTAGAAGGTATTGTGTTTAAAGTAAATATAAATAATAAACAACACATGATAAGGAAACAATTATGATTTCCTACGGAAACCCTTCTCTCAGAAAAACCCTACAATCCAAAGCATGTTCAGTGTATTCCTTAGCACCTAACAATAGTTAGGTTACATTTTCAGAGTTTTTTTGAATGGTTTGAATGGATGGTTTGTGAATGCATATGGAGATGAAGACTATCTAATTGGATAAATGAAATCTAACATATTTTATCATAACTAGGAGCTAACATGTTTTATCGTAACTAGGAGATAACTATGGTAACTGAATGAGTAGTTGAGAGGAAGCTAATCTGTGTAAATAACTTCACTCAAACATTTGTTATAAAGAAGCAAAGTTAGATAACACACCCATATGAATACTTAATGAGAATAGTCTAAATCATATTATCACATACATTATCAACTCATATACTCAAGACATAAAAATAATAAAGAATAGCAAAGTTGCGAGAATAATATTAATTGCTTAAGAAAATTCTATAGGAAAAATATATTCTTATATCACATGTAAATAGTAGGCAATTTGCTAAAAATAGTTCACAGCAAACAACAACCATTTCGTGCACAGATTGTAGGACATTCTAACAAACTAGTATACATACCAAGAACTGCGCAGAGGAACTACGAGTTGGACAGTATTACAGCTGAACTTTACAGTCACTTTCTCATATGAGAATGAAAACCCAAACATAAACACAACACTTAAACAAATCATAGTGGTGATATTCATTAAGGAACCAAAAGTTGAACTTGTGACAGAAGAACAACAACAAAACAAACATACAGTGAAAGAACTATTTTCATGCTATCATGTGCAGGAAGAAGAACCATATGAAAATGGTTGGCACTATTCAAATTGAGGAAGTTGAAGGTGAGAGAGAAGTGGAAGGTCCACCTCTAGAATCAGAAGTAATTGTTGCACCGATCAAGGTGAAGAAAGTCAACATCGGGACAGTTGAGAATCCCAAAATGGCCGGCATTGCAGACTATTGGGATGAACAAACTGTGGAAAGTATAACAGAGTTACTGCACGATTACAACGACCTATTCCCAACAACGTTGACAGAAATGTAAGGAATAGCAAGAGAGATAGGAGAAATGAAGATATCACTCAGAGCCCGAGCAAGACCGACCAGATAATGACCATACAGATTAAACCTGATATATAAGCAAAAAGTCAAAGATGAGATCGATAAGATGTTGGAGGCTGGAATCATAGAACCTGTAGAAGAATTTAAATGGATAAGACCAATTGTAGTTCAGAAAAAGAAACAAGTGAGGATAAGAATATGTGTTGACTTGAGGAAGTTGAACAATGTGTGCCTATATGACAAGTTCCCTACCCTGTTCACAGATGAAGTCTTGGAGAATGTAGGAGAACATGAAGCTTATTCATTCACTGACAAATTCTCAGGACACCATCAGATAAAGATAGCACCAGAAGATAGATACAAGACCAATTTGTCAACGGAATGGGGATCCTACCAGTATACAATCATGTTGTTTGGACTCAACAATCCACCAACAATATTCTCCAGAGTAGTCATAGTTGCATTTAAAGAGTTTATCCACTAGTTTCTAGAGGTATATCTGGATGATTGGACGATCTATAGTCTATTAAAAGACCATGTAGAGGCCTTATGGATGATGTTAGAAAGATGCAGGAAGTGCCAGATATCGTTTAATATCAAGAAATACATCTTCAAAACACCTTTTGAGATACTATTGGGCCATATAGTATGCACACAAGGTTTGCTAGTAGATCCTACCAAGATTGCAGTAATTGTTAACCTGCCACCACCAAAAATACTCCAACAATTGAGAGAGACATTGGAACACACAGTATACTATAGGAAATTTTGATGCAAGAGCATCATAAGCAGCCAAGCAAGCGACGTAAAAGCGAGAGACAGCTGGAAAAGCATCAACGCACATTTTTAAGTGTTTTGAGATTACTGAATGGACATTAATGTAATAGTTAAGGGAAGCAAACTTATATTTATATCTAGATGTTGTAAATAGATCTTGAGTGTTGCTCTCATCTGTAGTATGTAAAGGCATTTATGCATAATGAATGCAAGTAGGTAGATTTAATTTAATAGATTAGACAGTTTAGAAATATAGAAGGGAAAACGGATATAGACACCCTCACCCTTGTATCATTGTAATTTTTTGGGATTATTAGTTAGAAGGCATAAGCTATAGAGCTGAAGCAGAGATCTGTAGAGAATAACCCATGTGAAGGAGCACTTGAGTTAATATATGAAACTTTGACTCAATTTTCATGGTGTTATGATGCTTACTGTTTACATTTGTTGAATTGTTTGCTTACAGTTGATTTGTTTCTCTATTATGCATTTGTTTCAATGTTGTGTTATGTGTGATTTCAAGATGAATGAATGAAGTCTGAGAGAGGAGAAGAATGAGTTTCAATTGTTTCTCTACCTGAGAATTATTGCAAGGAGTGTAGTGAACGTCTGCAAGGTGTGAATTGACGAGGGTCTGATTTTTATCTCAGAAAGCTCAGGAGAGATACCATTGTTCTCATATCAGCAGAAGTGCAAGAAAAGCATAGAGTCGTGCAAGGTGTGCACAGGCCAATCGAAGTGTTGGATTTTATAAATCCAGAAGGAAGGTTGAAGGACCACTATTGCAAAGAGTGCACAGGGTCGGAGACTCAAATAATGAGAGGTTATTTGAATATTTTCCACAAGGAGTGTGAGCAAGGATCATCTTAGAAGCTTGAGTTAGGAAGTGAAATCTCAAGAGGGATTTAACCTTTGAGGTTCTCAAAGGGAGATGGAGATTGAAATCGTCTCATAGAATTCAAGTTCAGGAGGAGGAGCATTGAATCGTTTGGGCAGAAGTCATTGAGGAGTGCATATGGTGGTCAAAATTCTCTGTAGAGAACTCGTGAAGTCGTGAGGATCATAGGATTCAGAGGAGCTACAAGGTGGTTAGGAGTTCAACAAATCTACCACCCTGACATCAAGAATCAATGTGGACGATTGATCATGGAATGTCTGAGCTGTCAAATCATTTCGAGAATTCGGAACCTGTAAGTTCGGAGTGCAGGTCAAAACCCTTGGTCACTCAAACTCCCAGTTCGTGAAAGGGATAATCAAGTGTGAAATTTTGGTATTTCGGGGTTCGGCATACAGGAAATCTCAATGACAAGGAACCGAGACCCTAGCATTGAAAATCCCGAAGTCATGAAACCCGACTTGCCTATGGTGTGAAACATAGACATTTTGGCATATCAAGGTTCGGCATTTCGGAAATTCTGATGACAAGGAGCTGGGGTTCTTTGCATTGAAAACCATGAAGTCACGAAACACGAAGTGTCATCGAAGTGGAATTTTGGCATTTTGACTTTCTGGGGTCCAAGAATTATAGGAGATAAGTGATTTTTGGAACCGAGAGTTTCAAACTCTCGGTACACGAAATCCTGAAAAAGGGTTGCTATTTCGGAATTCGGGAATTGGTGCGGTGAGTGAGTTGGGATCGAGAATCGCGAAATCCTGGTATGCAGAGTCCCAAAAGGCCATCAATCAGGCATTCCATGGGACGTTGAGCCATTTTGGCATTTCGACATTTTCATAATTCGGGAAATCATAAGGCAAGAGGAACGATTTTTGGGTCATTCGCTCAAGTCCCGAAAAGCCAAATTTAGTGGTAACAGGTGGTGTGCGTTGGAGCGGTCATCCCTCATTGACAATTCACATTTTCGCTCAAACAAATCCTATGGGATATATCGAGACTCTCCAAATCCTGAAACCTGAAGTCCTTTGTGGCTCAAACAAAGGGTTTGATTAACCCTTAGCATGGTTTTAGTGAAGATCCTGTGCAGATCTCAGCCCGAGGGTAGGGGGTCTGTGTCAGTGTGGTATCAGAGCTCAGAACAAATTCTTTTATTTCTGTAGTAGAGAGAAAAAAGAAAAATTTTACAACCATGCCGCCAAGAAGAAGAAATAGGCCAATGCCTAATCCAGCAGTGGAAAGAGAAATGCATGAATTACATGCCAGACTTGATGCTATGGAGACAGCACAGAGGTGCACAGTGGACACTGGGGATATCAATGAGGCTGAAAGTGAAAATGAAGCTGGAAATGAAAGAGAGGAAGTTGCAGTCGAAGATGCTGCAGATGAATGCATACTCAAGGTTGTTGCAAGGATAGGTTCCAAATAAAAAATGGGCATTCCAGTGTACGAAGGAAACTTGGATGTTGAAGAAATTCTAGATTGGATTAGAGATCTAGACAAATACTTCGATTATGAGGATGTCGAGGAAGATAAGAAAGTCAAACATGTTGTTACTAGACTTAAAGGGCATGCAGCACTATGGTGGGATGAACTGTAGGCTGATAGACTGTAACATACCCACCACAACCTAATAGATTTTTTGCCTTTTTTCGCCTTTTTCTCGCGGGACAGAATCCCTGAGTTCCTACAAGGTCCTACTGTAGGCTAGCTCTTCCTGTCGGAACCTTTACTAAACCAATCCACCAGTTC
The DNA here is from genome assembly GCA_009831015.1 of Picea engelmannii. Taxonomy (NCBI): domain Eukaryota; kingdom Viridiplantae; phylum Streptophyta; class Pinopsida; order Pinales; family Pinaceae; genus Picea; species Picea engelmannii. The sequence goes on along the minus strand of ML784287.1, from coordinate 538,139 downwards.
TTTCATTGAAAACCCATCATGTACAACTCAAGCACCAAGCATGGGCTTCGCCTCCATGTGATCATCGACTATGACCCTGGGCCAAGCCAAGAGGTGCCTTTCACATTTCGCGACTCAGCGATGCCTGAGAGTCCAGTCTTTCGAATCTTCAAACCTCGAAACCCAAAATCATCCCTTCATTGAGATCGACGACTGCAAATCTCCCCCCTGATCCGACCGTCCTGTTCGTATCAGGACTTCGGTAACCGAGATTTCAAAATGCAAGCGAGTCGAGTCTTTCAACTCTCAAACCCCTAAACCTGATACACGATTTCTTGTACGAGATCCAATGGTCTTAGATGATATGGATCCAACGGTCTATATCTCTTCAGAGTTTCATGAACCAGGAGTTCACAATGTAATGACTCTAGAACTCCTATCAGTCAAATCCCCAAATTTTGATATGGGAATTCGTGTAGGAGATCAATAAACCTTGTTGACCTAGATCTGACGGTCACTATCCCTCCTGAGCTTAAGGGAATTGAAGGACACTCAACATTAACCCCCTTTTTATCCTATGAGATCCAATGGATTATGGGGTTTTGGAGCTTTCCCCGAACTCTGACCGCTCACCAGGCATCTCCTCTGATGGACAGTCCAAATCCTACCAGATTTTCGTGAACAGGGATTTCGCGACTTGCGAAGATAAGGGGTCTTCCCCTTTTGATCTCCCGGGTGCCGAAACGCCGAAATGTCGAAGCCTATTCACATTAAGCTAATTCAGAGTTTCGCATACCAGGACTTCGCGACTTGCGATGACGAAGGGTCTTTCCCTTTGGTTTCCTGGGTGCTCAAATGCCAAAATGTCGAAACCTATTCACACTAAGCTAATTCAGAGTTTCTCATATCGAGACTTTGTGACTTGTGACAATGAAGGATCTTTCCCTTTGGTTTCCTGAGTGTTGAAACATCGAAATGCCGAAACCTGTTCACACTAAGCTAATTCAGAGTTTCTCATATCAGGACTTCATGACTTGCGATGACGAAGGGTCTTTCCATTTGGCTTCCCGGGTGCCGAAATGCCGAATTGTTGAAAACTATTCACACTAAGCTAATTTGGAGCTTCGCATAACGAGACTTCATGACTTGTGACGATAGAGGGTCTTGCCCTTTGGTTTCCCGTGTTCCAAAACATCAAAATTCTGATGAACGGGTCCAAATACTCTAGGACTCTCAGGATGTTGCCAAATCCACCCTCCTGCCTATGCAATGGTTAAGGTCGATGGGCAATAAAGCTCTGAAAGATTTTTCAGAGGGTTCTTGGGTAAATTATCCCTAGGCTTGGTGACTAGACTGAAAAGTCTTCCTAAATCACCAAACTATGATCTCTGTGACACGGGTGAAGTAAACTCGTGGGTTTATTAAAATGGTAGTCTTTTCATGGAACTCACTCCGGCTCTGGAATGCGAGGGAACTTTCCAGAAGGAGGTTCCTTCGGGGAAATCAAACCAGGGCATAGCGTGAGTCAATTAAATGGGACAAATTTCAAGGGAATGGAATCGTAATCTGAACTTGTTCATTCTATATATAAACTGATTATGGTCATATAAGTATAAACATGGATCCATTATTTTCGATCTAAACACCAGGCAAACACTTCTATACAGAAACCATTTATGAGTGTACAAACAAGAGCATGCATTCATGGATATTCAATTAAAGATACAAGATATAAACACTTATCAGAAAACACCAAGTGTGACACGATTGCTGAGAGGGGTGCTCGTTTCCACCCAACCGTAGGCTCAATGACTCCAAACAGATTTACCACTAGCCACCCCCTAGCTAGACCACGATGCTTGAGGTTCAATTTTTTACTTCCATCTCAATGAAAGTCAAGGACAAAGGTTACTCTCCTTCTCGGTGGTGCTCGTTTCCACCCAACCATAGGCTTAATGATTCCAAACGGATTTACCACTACCCACCCCCGAGCTAGACCACGATGCTTGAGGTTCAATTATCTACTTCCAGCTCAACGAAAGTCAAGGACGAAGGTTACTCTCCTTCTCTTCTGTTCATAACTCCCTCTATCTCCATATTTTCTCCAGTTCTTCCCCACGATCCCTATCGCGTGCGTTCTCTCCTCTCTCCTTTTACCACACTTACTATCTTTCCTTTTCTATGCAAGATTGCATGCGGTGTGAATTTCCCCATTCACGGTCAGGTCTGGGAGCTGTTATGGATGGTCGGTGTTCGTGCTCTTTTCGTCAATGAGTGAGCAAAAAGCGAGCACTTACATGCCTAGTTGGGCTCTTCTAGTCATGACAGCTGCAATGCAAAAGGTTAGAAAGAAAATAGTAAAGGTATGAACAAGAATTAAACAAGA
>ML784287.1:503419-535674 GCA_009831015.1 Picea engelmannii | reverse complement strand
CTTTTTAGCCAACTTTGTATAGTTTTGGCCCTTTTGATGTGCTGTGGAGTTAATCCTTGTGCCATGGATGATTGTTTTTCTGTGTTGATGATGTTGAGTTCTTGTCGCCCTGTGCGGACGAAATTTCAGTGATAACAGTCGGTTCACCCCCATCCCCTCATTAACTCTTGAGGAGCCTCCCCACCTACCAATCTGACGGGAAATCCATTTCGAGGTCAGAGAGTTTCTTTGGTCTTTGAGAAAGTAAAACCAGTACGGTAATGGCTCGGTGGAAGTTAACGCAACCATTCCAGGTCCCTTCCACCACCTCTCATTAGGCATCGTGGTCTCTTTTAGCACATCCCCCTCCCAATAGCCATGCAACACATATTCATACCATAATTTACATTCATCGACCTTTTATAAAAAGGTCCTTCAAATCAAACATTCACGTCTTTGAGCTTACCTTAGTTCTTGGCCAATATAGTTATTTTTACAAACTGGGGGAAACATGGTGTTACATAGACGCTGCAAGGGAAAGCAGAAAATCAAAAGCTGGGATAGAATGGTTGCAAAGATGAAAGCCAAATTTATACCCAAGGATTATCAAATCACTCTATTTCGGAGAATGCCAAATTTGAGACAGAAGTTGATGTCAGTGAAAGAATACACTGAAGAATTCTACAGGATAAAAAATAGAGCAGGTCATCAGGAAAGTGATGATGAAAAGGTTGCTAGGTACATGAATAGTCTGTGATATGACATTCAATATGAGATGATCATGATTACCATTCTAAATGTAGAAGATGCTTATCATATAGCTATGAAAATTGAAGAGAAGCTGAGTTGGAAGCAAGGTCAAAGAGGTTGATGTTCAAGCCAGAGGAAAAAAAAATTCCCAAGACAAAACTCAGAGACCTAAAGAAGAGGGAAAGAAACCTCAAACTCAACCTGAGAGAGGAGGAAGCTCACAGGGAAGGTAGTATGCTGATAGAAATACTTTTCCTCGGGCCCGAGGAAGAGGAAGAGGTAGAGGAGGTGAAGTGAAATGCTTTGTCTATGGAAAAATTGGACATAAATCCTATGAGATTCCATATAGGAAGAAAGATGGTGGTGAAACTCACATTTTCGAAGCTCAAGGGTGGAATGTTGAGGTAGAAGATGTTGAGGGTGGAATATCTTTGATGATGAGGAAAGTTCTCTTGAAGACAGAGAAGGAAGCAGAGAACCCAACCTAAAGAAACATTTTGTTTCAGATTGCCTGCAAAACTAAGGATAGGGTATGCAAGGTCATAGTGGACAACGATAGCACTGACAATCTTGTATCTACAATGATGGTAGAAAAGCTGGATTTGGAGACTGTTGCACATTCAAGACCATACAGAGTTTCGTGGCTACAAAAAGGACATCAGGTAAATGTCACTAAACAATTTTTAGTTGAATTTAAAATACGAGGATACAAATATGAAATATTATGTGATGTCATTCCCATGGATGTTTGTCATCTATTGTTGGGTAGACCATGGAAATATGACAGAAACGTAGTTCATGATGGGAGAAAGAACATGTACACCCTGGAGAAAAATGGTAGGACTCACATGTTGCTACCAATTAAGGATAAAGAGGTTAAAATAGAAATGAGAAACACTATACTTCTCATGAGTGGGAAGGAACTTCTTAATGAGGTTAAGAAGAAGGAAGACACACAATTTATTATGGTCAGGAAGCCCAAAATTGTTTTGATCAGTACAAGGATAGATGATTTACCAAAAGAGATCCAATAGTTGTTGGGAGAGTTTTCTAATATAGTAGTGGAAAAACTACCTTATTCCTTGCCACCTATCAGGAGTATAAGTCATCATATCGATCTTATACCTGGAGCCAACTTACCAAACAAAACAACATATCGGTTTATGCCATAGGAAAATGAAGAAGTTAAGAGACAGATCTAGAACTTAGTGGACAAATGATTGATTCGAGAAAGTTTGAGTCCATTCATTATTCCGACAGTGCTCAGCCCAAAGAACGATGGAGGTTGGAGAATGTGTACAGACTCTACGGCGATCAATAAGATTACCATCAGATACAAATTTCCATTGCCAAGGATGGACAACTTGATGGATTGCTTGAGTGGGGATTTTTTTTTTTCAAAGATTGATTTGAAAAGCGGGTATCATCAAATCCGGATGAGAGAAGGTGATGAATGGAAGACAACATTCAAATGAATGAGGGGTTGTATGAATGACTTGTCATGCCATTTGTCTTAACGAATGCACCCAGTACTATCATGAGGTTGATGAAAGAAGTCCTGAAGGATTTCATAGGGAAATTTGTCATTGTATATCTTGATGATATATTAATTTTCAGCAAGACAGAAGAAGAAGACTTAAATCATTTACCTGCAGTAATGAGAAGATTACAACAAGAGAAATTGTTGATTAATATGAAGAAATCATCATTCATGAGAACACAACTCATTTATTTGGGTTTTTTTATCTCTGTAAACGAGCTGAAAATGGATCCAGAAAAAGATAAAGGCGATTAAGAATTGGCCATCGTTGAAGAGTATATTTGAAGTACGAAGCTTCCATGGTTTGGATAGCTTCTATAGAAAATTCATCTGAAACTTCAGTGGAATTAGCACACTGATGATGTATACGGTGAAGCAACGACATAAATATTTTCACTGGACGAAGGAAGCAGAGAAGAGCTTCAATCTGTTGAAGAAGAAGATCACTGAGAAACCAATTCTGGTTTTGCCATATTTTAGCAAGACATTCCAGATCAGGTGTGACGCGAGTGGATTTGTAATTGGAGCGGTCTTGAGCCAGGATGACAGGTCGGTCGCATATTTCAGTGAAAAACTAAATGAAGTGAAGTTTAAGTACTCCACATATGACAAAGAAATGGATACATTATTTGGTTCCCAAGGAGTTTGTTTTGTATAGTGATAATCATGCTTTACAATTCGTGACTTGACAAGAGAAGTTGAACCAAAAACATGCTAAATAGGTTGAATACATGCAAAATTTTACTTTTGTGATTAAGCATATTTCTGGAGCTGCTAACAAAGTTGTTGATGCTTTGAGCAGGAAATGTTTTATTATCTAGGAATTCAAAGTTTAGACTTTAGGTTTTGATAACCTCAAAGAAATGTACAAGGATGACCCTGATGTTAAAGAAGCATATGAGGCATCTAAGAATCCAATTCTCAAGGACAAAATCCAATGGACTGAATACATGATCCAGGATGGATTATTGTTCAAGGGAAATCAGCTATGTATTCCGAAAGGCTCCATGAGGGACAATTTTTTGAAGGAAAAACACACTAGAGGATTGGTCGGACATTTCGGTCTTGACAAGACGTTCTCAAAGTTGAATGGCTCATATTTTTGTCCAGGGATGAGAATAGATGTCAAGAAATTTGTGGATAGATGCAGAATTTGTCAGCATAAGAAAGGAAAAAGGAAGAACACAATATTATACCAACCATTACCCATTCTTTAAAGGCCATGGGACACAGTGAGAATGGATTTCATATTGGGACTGCCAAGGAAACATAGAGGATAGGATTCGATCTTTGTGGTATTCGACAGATTTTCAAAGATGGCACATTTCATACCAGGCTAGAAAACCAGTGACGCAACTCATATTGCGATCCTGTTTGTCAAGGAAGTCATCAAACTTCATGGCTTGCCAAAGAGTATCGTGTCTGATTGAGATACCAAGTTCGTAGGGAATTTCTAGAGGACCTTATGGAAGAAGTTGGGGAAAATTTTATCTTTTAGCTCAGCATATCATCCTCAGACGGAAACCCTATGCTTTAAAGTTGGGATCTAGACCTTAACTTTATCCAACCGCTTTTAAAGTTGGGATCTAGCCCTTCCAACTTCAGAGAGGGATCTCTCTATATGATTTAGCTTTGTTTAAAATTTCAGATACTAGGCTAGGTAAAGAAACAGGTGGGTTTTGCTGTCAAAGTGTATTTTGAATTGGTTGAGACAGTCTACACCTCCATTGGGCTATGGGGTCTGTGTTATAATAAACATGAGATATAAACCAGAAACGTAAAGGAATACTTCTACAGGGCGAGATAATATATTCACTGGATCCTTAATAGCTTAAATGATGGGCAGAAGAAAAGATGAGAAAGATATATTCAACTAAGAAGCAGTTAAGAATTCCTTAATTGAAAACACCAGAAGATAAACACTAAAATCTTTAAAGTCCGAAACAGGGTATACAAGATAAATCCTGCAACATACGTTACTCTTAAAGATTAGTTTCAGAAAACAATATGATCACAAAGCAAGAATAACATTCAACTTAGAAAATAAACATCACCAGTGAATACACGCAAGAATCCTGTAAAAGTGCCTCCTTTTTATTAATGGAAGATCTCTTAAAAAATATTACAGTTTGATAGCCTCAGGGTGTAAAGATCAACAACCCTCTATACTTTGAAAGGTGAAGTATTTATAATTCAAATTACAAATGTTCCTATCATAACTGATCAGGATGCGCTCATTCTATTTTAAGCCTAACTAATTTAACTAATCAAACTGATTGATGACTTGGTACAACTGCATGCGGAATTTCTGGAGTAGGCCGTTGGTGAGGTTCTTTCACAACCTCTTCTGACTGGACAGGTGACTGGACCTGGATAGCTCATCTGCTAATCGAGAAAATCGCAGAGTTCCTCCCATATGAGATGACTAGGCACGATGATTTTGAGCAGCCTTCGATACACTTCATCCATTTCCGTATATTTGGCGAAAGTGGGCTTAGTGAGGAATATGTATCGAATCTCATGTTGGATACTGATGTCCAACTGAAGAGCGTCCAGGAATTCTTTGCCGGTGATGCTCCCTTGTATGCCAACAAATTTTGAACTATCTTTAGACACTTCAGATAGTCTCTTTTTGTAATCTGGGAGTGTCATCAGTTTATCATTAATAACCTTCAGACCGGGGAGACCCTTCTTTTGGAGAGCTTCGATCTTGCTGAATAATTTATGTACCCCTAGGTCCATGGTCTGAACCTTTTCTTCTAGTTGAATCAATAATCCCCTCTTGGTCAAAAATCTTTTGACCTCAAGGATGGTCTCTGTTCTGTCGTCGATCTTCAACTCTTCTAGCTCTTCTTGGGTCTTAGAATTTTGGAATTTGATGATCTCATTTGCCTGAGTTGGCATCTCCCCCAATTCTACTCTAATCTTTTCAATAGTCTGTTTTCTCCTCACGACCAACTCGTTCTGTTCAAACATAATTTGGATCATTGGCCATATCTCATTTATGGACTTTATGATGTCTGTCCATACATTCTCTTTGACCTCATCCAACGTCTTCCCTACCACTATTTTCTTTTGGAGCTGTTGTAGTTCTTTCCTGAGATGTTCAGTTACCTGCTTTTCTTTGGATAGACTGGTTTGGAAAGAAGTTTTGAGTTCAGGAGGTTTTCAACTTCCTTCTTCAGCCTGCTAATTTCTGTCTCTTGCAGGTTCATCTTCTCCATGGATTTGGCAAGGTCGGTTGTACCTTCTAGTGGTATCACTGGTGTTGCAGATGGAATTTCTATTACTACTGCTGCGCTTTCTCCTAAAATCGGAATGGCACTCAATGGAATAAATTCCATTGGCTTCATCTGTTCCTTCTATTTTAATAATCTCTCCATCTCTGCTTCCATTTCTTTGAGCTGTGCATTCTGCTCCATGAGAAGCTTGAGAATTTCATCCTTCTCGCCTTCCTTCTCTGCTATCTCCTTAGCCTGTGAGTCTTCTGTAGGGGGGAGCTTCAGCTGTTTCCTCAAGGAGGTGATATCTGCATTCTTCTTCTTTATCATCTCTTCTACAAATTTGATGTTGGAGGGGTCATAGCCGATCTTGAGGACCATCTCCTCCAAAGTTTTGATTCTGTTGTCTTTTGCGAAGGATGATATCTTCTCCATCTTAAGTTGTGTCTGAGCATTGTTCAATGATACCTGTAATTTTGCTGTAGAAGCTGTAGCATGTGCCAATGTGTGAAATACCATCTCCCCAGTCTGTTTGTGAAAATCCATCTGATCTGCTGGGTGCACGTCCTTCATTTGGAACTCGAAGGTGGCCCACTTGTAATCTATAATTACCTTGGGATCTGGTACCTGTGCCTGTAGGAAGGCCATGTGCATCCTTCCCTTTTCTGTGTCAAATGCAGACAATAGCCTATGTTGCGTAGTTGACATCTGTTTCTGAAACTGAGCATAGGTGATGGTGGTAAGAGTTTGATTATTTTTCTTAATCAGCTCGTACTTCTCGAAAATACTCAACTTGGGCCTAGTATTGCCAAGCTGAGTGTCCAAGGGAGAGCCTGAGGATTTATTCGGTACTACTGGGGTTATTTACTTATGAATGATTGTCCCGAAGGGTGGAATGACAGGTTCTACCACTGTGGTAGGCTGGACTTCTATTTATTTGGTTGGACCGGGAACTGTGGTTGTCTTGGGTCTCTTAGTGTGCAATTGGAACTCTTCGGATGACACCTTCGTGACAGGCGAAGATGATTCTTGTCGGGGCCTTTTTTCCTTAGGGACCTATGGCATGGAAGTTGGAAGTACAGTGGTCGGGGGAACCTACTGTTCCACTTCGACCAAGGTGTCAGGCACCCACATCGTCTCATTAGAAAATTTCTCAATCTCGGGCTTGGCTTCATGGACATACGGGATATTTTTGTTATTCACCTGCATTTTTGAGATGATCTCGTATGGATCATAGTGCCATGGGAAACTTAAGAAGAACTTTAGCTCTCTCAGCATCCGGTCAGCTTCTTCTCCAGTGCCTCGACTGTTGCATATGAAGGAGCCAATCTACCCCTTGATCTGAAGCTGCTGCTTTTTCTTCAAAGACACGAAATGAATATCATTTGAATTCATGATTTGTCTTATGTATTCTAGAGAAAAAATTCTTACCGGCACATACTTAGGCAGCTTGTAAGGTGCCAACTCGCACCTGAATACTCTGATCTCTGTGTGGTTTTGATATAAGTACCAATATTCGGTCTTTGTGTTGTCCAAGAGGTGCAAGACTCTCTAGACTTCGTCGTTTATTCGAGGCTCGGGCCTGCCGCTCAACATGCTTACCACAGGGTGCTAGAATAGGTCAATGAACGATTTGAAGCTGTACTCTGTGGAGTTATGCTTCAGCAAAGAGGTCCATGCTGTGACTAGCTGAGGCTTTCTGTCTGCGTCCATATTCTGCATGGAAAAACTAAATTTATCTGCTTGAAATTAGACGAACATGTATGCTAGTATAGATGAATATCTGAACATGCCTTCTGTGCCAAAATTCATGAACTGTTCGTGAATATTGTCATCCAAGAAGGTGCTATAATCAAACTATGTTGTGGGTTTTTCATCATTGGAGAAAATGGATAGAAAACCTAGAATGGGCTCATCTACCCACTGGTCAGAATAGTAACCTAGTAGGGCGCAAAGTGAGGAAATGACTTGGTTTCCTTTGGTGGAGAACATAGATGACGGGTAAGGGGGATTTGTGGAAGGGAATTGAGTGGAGGTGGGAAGAAAAATCTCGAATATCTGATCTCTCTGGGGAAAATTCATCTTCTGATATAACTCAGTAAGGATTTCTAAGTTGAAAGGGGACGCCGATTCAGCACGGGGAATTTGCATCATCTGGTCTATGTCTTTGGGAGTGATGAGGAAAAGGGTGTCTCTGGATGAGGATATGACGACTCTCTGTTCAGGGATGTAGTGATCTTGGCATTTAAGTGTGAACTCAGAGAAATGGTGTATCTAGGGAAAAAGGTAAAGGGGTAAATTGGACTCCCAAAGCCCAATTTCATAGCTCTGGTCCAGGAAAACCTCCCGGAGCCATGAATGGAGGTTTGAAAAATTGAGATCACACTTGGTATCGGCGATCAATCTGTCTTTGTCGACCAATGGGATTTTGTCCAGGTCGACAGGAGGCGGGATAAAAGGATTCTCCTCTTCTTCTGCTGGTCTTGGCTTTGGCGCCATCTCTGCAACAATACATGCAATGGACACGATGTTAGTGGGGTTGAATGACTGTGGATGGAGGTGACGGGAATCCAATGGAGGAGTGAGAGGTACAGTTTCTGGTGCGATGGAGGAAAAGTGAGTGGAGGCAGAAAATGGTAGTTTTATTTAAAACTTGGGTCGGTTTGGCACGGGAGACAGGTCAGCAGGATAACGGATATGTTATCCGGTAATAAATGGACAATGGGCTACTTGGGGGTGAGATGGCAGGTGACGGTGGACAAAACATATGGATGAATGATGTGGTTGCTAGGGATTGGAGGTGAAGGTCGCAATAAGGGGATGATCATGAGTGGAAAGGGGTAGGGGACTGACAGTGGGGACTGACAGCAGTTATGGGATGGGACACAACTCGGGAACAAGTGGAACAAGTGGACTCAGCAGAGGATGACGTCCATGAGTGACAGGGGCTGTCATATAGCATGTGGTGATGGGACTTCAGAACCAATAAACTTGGGCCACGTCTGACAAGGGGCCCGCTGGAGGGAGATAACCATTCCGGACCCCCCCCCCCTCGGTTAAAAGAAGAACATCAGGGGGGGTCCAAAAACAATCTTAGACCATTGATCTGTGCGCCCGTTTCCTGGCTACAGATCTTAGCACGCTCTTTAATACTCATTCTAGACCCGTCGCCCCCTCCATTAAAGGTAGAACGGACGGGGGGGTCCAGAATCAAATCTAGGCCTTTGATTTTAGCGCTCGTCTTTGGGTCGTCCAGATGTGCACAATTCTTATTATCGATTCTGGACCCCCCCCTGGTTAAAAGAAGAATGGTCAAGGGAGTCTGGAATGCCCTATGTGCCATAGATATGGGCGCCACCATCTGGACCGTCGAAACGTGCATGGAGCATAAATCAGGAGCGGAGAAACATGTGTTGGGAAAACTTAGGATAGGTGCATCTTATGTGTTTTTTCCCAAACTTTTCACATAAACACCACCAAGGGACTTCGACCAAACTATCCTTTAGGCATTTGGGACATGATGCAACATTTTTCATCAAGCTGGTTTTTGTAAATTCTAACCTTGTACAATATCTACTGCAAACTGATATTCAGAAAAGAATAGAAAAGATACAATGGCAAATACAAACATTACACAGAGATTTTTCACCTGGAAACCCAAACCGGGAAAACCAGCATATATTATATTGATACACATTGTGTTACATTGTTTACAATACAATATACATATAGGAGCCAGCGGCATCCAAAACCCTAGCCCAATGACCTAGATTAGTCCAAAACCCTAATTCCTTAACCGGAAATAGAAAACCATCGGCAAAAACCATGTGTCGAAAACAACCTAATATCATGTGGTCCCGGAAATATGTCGGCCCGAAACCGGTGAAAATATGTCAGCCCAAAAAAAAAAAATTGGGGGCACTGCCCCCGAACCCCTTTACCCCCTTGCATGCCCGGTGCAGGCACTCAGACACTACTACTCATGCAAAGAATATAACACATACCCAACAGTTTTATTAGGGTGAAACAAATGAAGCAACTAACCTACATGCTAACCTATCTTCCTAGGACCATTAACCCAGATTAAACTGTTGGGTCAAGAAATTGCTCTACCTTAGGGCTATCTAACCAGGATTAGGCAGTCTGGTCGGATTTATTCACTAATCTAACCTAAGGGCTATCTGATCAGGATTAGGCAGTCTGGTGATATTTATTCACTACCCTATCAACATCAAAATTTAAAAAGAACTTGGCCTTGCTTGAAAGGTATGGCCAAGTTACTATTATTGCATGGGGCTTTTTATTTCAATTCTTTTATGCCCTGTTTTCTTTTTCTTTTTCTTTTTCTTTTCTTTTTTCTCTTTCTTTTTAATTTTTTCTTTTTCTTTTTCTTTTTCTTTTTCCTTTTTTCTCTTTTCAAATTATTTGCAGAATGAAAAATCATTTGTCAACAAAAACACTAGATACAGATAATATCCCATTCACCAGTTGATTCCCATAATTTATGGGGCGATAACAGCGGCTCCACCTGGCGATGGTACTTTCCCTGTGAAGTGCCAAGAATCATGGTTCCTGTCGTTCTAAGAACTTCCGCCTAGCGACCTTCGTTGGTTTTATTCTCAAAAATTGGAAAAACAATGATCAGCAGCTTAGGGCCTTCTCTTCGGGCTTCAACTAACTGACGAATGTCCTTCCCCTCAGACAATGCAAGTGAAAATGAAAATTAAGATGGTATGTACAATGGATATTGTGAATTTTAATCTTCTACTGAGGTGGGATATAATGTTTCAGCATTCTGCCATTCACAGGTGCTCCTGGCAGATCTGACCCATCAGCATTGTTTAGTAAGAAAGCATTGTTTCCCCTAAAAGCTTGGATCATGTATGGACCTGTCCATAGATGGTCAAATTTCCCATGCTTTCCCTTGTCCTCATTCCTGGCATCCCATCTCAACACCAAATCTCCTAGCTCAAATTCATCCTCGCTTCATTTGTCAAAAATCTTCTTGATGTTTTTTTGGACAACCTGTGTTTTGTTGAAAACATCCTCCCTAGACTGCTGCAACAGGATCAACTGGTTGATCCTTCTCTGTGAGTCATTTGGCTCAGCTTGTACCTCTTGAAGTAATTTCATGACAAGGACTCCCAAAGAAGTGGGGAAAACAACCTCTGTACCATAGACCAGCTGGTATGGTGACATACCAATTGACCTTTTGGTGGTCAGTCTGTCAGCCCATAAAGAAAACACCAACTTATTGTGCCATGAATTCTTGTTTTCCTGCAATGTTTTCTTGATGATATTTACCAAATTTTTGTTTGAAGATTCTGCCAGCCCATTCCCCTGAGGGTAGTAGGATGTGGAATGCCCCAAACCAATGTGATACTGGTTGCAGAAATCTATGAGTTTCTTCGACCGAAAGGCAGCTGCATTGTCAGTTATAATCTTTTTAGGACAACCAAAACGAGATAAAATATTATTTTCAAGGAATTTGATAATAACAAAGTCAGTGGCTTGCATGCTTGGTACTGCCTTGATCCATTTGGTAAAATAATCGGTGGCAGTAAGAATCCACCTGTGTTGGCCTGAAGATGGGGGGTGTATTTCTTCAATGAAATCGAGTCCCCATTGCTGGAAAGGGGCCTCAACTGAGATTGGTTTCAGAGGTAGAGGAAGGAGTTTCCTTTTTCCTTCAAATAGTTGACACTGGTGACATCTTGTTACCTTCTAATGTACATCGGCAAACAGGGTGGGCCAGTAGAATCCAACTCCGAGTATTTTGTTGGCTGTGACCTTCCAGTTCAAATGGCCACCACATTCTCCTGCATGAAACTCTTGCAACACTTTATCAGCTTCATCTTTCAGTAAACAATTTAACATAATGCCTACTGGATCTTTCCAATATAAATTTCCTTCTAGAATACAGTATTTCAAAGCTTTCAACTTTAAAAATCTAGCTTTAGTCTTGGTTAAACCAGGGGGAGCTTGTAAATTTTGTAAAATGAATATAAGGTCTGCATACCATGGAGAGTTGAGAAATACTTCTCTAACGTTTGGAGTCGCCATCTCACCCTGTTCATCTGCCACATCTAGAAAATTAATGTCAAGAGCTTGGAAGTTAGATTCAACCATTAATTTAATAAGGCCTTGGCCTTTGATTAGTTTTGTGGGCTTAATCTCTATATTGTATTCTAAAATAACAACAATCCATTTTCCCCTTCTTCCATCAAGGTTGTCCTGTGTCAAAATATCCTTTACTACCACGTTCGGAACATAAGCTATGGTGTGGGAATGGAGAATGTAGACCCTAAAGTCCTTTATGGCTTTTACCAAAGCAAAAGCTTGCTTCTCCATGATATTGTAGTTCAGGGCAACATCTCTTAATGATTTGATGAAGAAAGCTATTGGATGTTCATACCCTTCGTTGTTCTTTTGCAGTAACACCGCTACTATAGTATGTTCAGATGCGAAAAAAAAGATATAGAAATCTTTAGTAAAATTGGGACTAATCAAAACTGGGGCTTCTGTGAGTGCTCGTTTGACTTGTTCGAAAGACTGTCTGGACTCAGGATCCCATTTTATTTTTACATCTTTTTTAAGCATGTTTGTAATGTTCTTGAGGAGTTCTACCAGATTGTGAATGAATCTTCGTATAAAGTTAATTCTTCTGATAAAAGACTATAGTTCTTTGAGGTTTCTTGGGTGTTCTAATTTTAGTATGGCCTCTATTCTACTGGGTTCTATTTTGATTCCTTCCTTTGAGATGATATGTCCCAGTAGTTTGCCTTCTTCTAACCCAAAAAGACTCTTCTTAGGATTTAAAGAAATCCCAAACCTTCTACATTTCTCAAAAACTCGTCTCAGGTGCCTCAGGTGTTCATCATCGGATTGGGAAAACACAGTCACATCATCTAAATAAACGACAATAAACTTACCCGACTCTTCCACGAAGGCGATATCCATTGCCCTCTGGAAATTTGCTCCTGCATTCATCAGACCAAAAGGCATCTTCACATACATGAAAGTGCCCCATGGTGTTGTGAAAGTGGTTTTTTCTTGGTCATTCGGGTGAACTAGGACCTGGTTGTAGCCCAAGAAACCATCCAACAGAGATATCCGACTAGACTCGACCACCCTTTGCAGGATGTGGTCCATCTTCGGCAAGGGGTAGTTATCCTTCAGGGATACTTTGTTCAGATTTCGAAAATCAATGCAGAGTCTAATTTCCCCAGTTTTCTTACGTGTAGGGACCAAATTAGATACCCACTTGGAAAAACGCAGCGGGACTATGATCTTGGCATCGTACATTTTCTTGATTTCTTTTTCTATCAGAGGGAGCAACTTGGGATTTATCCTCCTAAGTTTCTGCCTAAACAGTTTTTGGTCTTCTTTTATGGGAATCCTGTGTTGTATAATGTTGGTATCATATGCTTTCAAATCTTCATAGCCCCAGGCAAAAACATCTGAATATTCTTTGAACAACTCGATGTATTTCAGCTTTTGTTCTGGGGGTAAATATTTGGACAGTTTGACCATCCTAGGTTTCTCTTCAGTCCCTATATTACAGTCTTCTACTTCTTGTCCATGGGATTCTATTTTTGGTTTTTTGGCTACATCATTACTGTCAAATAAATCTTCTAAAGGAACAAGACCCCTAGGAAAAATATTTCTTTTCAACTGTAAAACGTTAGCGTCCAATTCGTCATCGCATAATTCTTCAAACTCTACGGTATTTACACTATCAATTTCAAAATCCAAACTATTTACATTTTCATCTTCATTATCTAAATCTATATTAGTACATTCAAAATCGTTTTTGCACTGCAGAAAGTCCTCTGTCTGATCATCATTACCAAACACTTGCCAGTACCTGATATTATCGGGGACTGTCGGTCTGCATTTCACCTCAATAGTATATGGGCGAGTCGAGCGGAAAGGAATCTTACAGGTGGCTGCTGACGTAGTCAATCCATCGACCGGAATATTCTGTCCCCTCGGCATTACCTACAAGTCAACCTCATTAAAACACCTCAAAGCATCAAGAACAACATTCATGTAGGCTCTAAGGCATGGGTGTTTAGCAGCGTACTCACCTTTGAATTTCTTGATTATTAATTCAGAGTCACCTCTTACCATTATCTGTTTAGCACCAACTTTTCTCAAAAGCTTCAGGCCGAGCATCAAATCTTCATACTCAACAATATTGTTAGTACATTGAAAATTTAGTTTGTAAGAATGGTTTTCTGAATACCTTTTCCTGTGATTATGCAGCCAGACTCCTGCTCCTGCTCCTTCTTTACTCGCTGCTCCATCAAAGTCCATGCTCCAGAAATCAGCGAACAATTCTTCGATTATCACGTTCTTCATCTTTGCTACCTCACCGGTTTCTGGACCTTCATCTTGACTAGATAGGTCTTCCATCAGCTGAGTATCTTACTCTTCAGTATCACCATCATTGTACAAGATGAACGAATCTAAATCGGAATGCGTGAAGTAAAGGGGGTAATTGTGTGGTTTTTCTTGGCTACTGAATATGTACTTCATTAGTGTTTCTCTGTATAGTCTCATATGTTTCCCAAACACTGGGATAGTGGCATAAGACATATCCAACTGTAGGGTTCCTTTCAACTTAGCCCCCCAAGACCGGGATAGCAACATTCCATACTTTGGTGGGATGTCTGCAACCACCACATCCATTACCATGCTCTTCACAGGAATCTAGACCAAGGTGATGCATAGGTCCTTGATCAAACCAATACACTTAACTTTGTTGGAGTCAAATGAGTGTAAATCTTTGTATGGTCTGGTGACCTCCAGTCTTATCTTTTCCATTACTTCTTTAGGCATTAGATTGTGGGAGGCACCCGAATCCAGCATAGCGTTATGCAAGATCAAGTCGTGTATATTTAGACTGATGTAAAAAGGAGCGACCTCACCAGTATCATCTCTACCATCTACTTTAGGCCCGAAAAGAAGTTTGGGATGATCATCAGTAAGGTTCACCATGTCTGACTGATTCATTGATCCAATGGTTAAGGCCTTTGTGCCCATGTCAGCTTTAATGGCCAGTGATTTAATTACCTGTGAATGATACCCGTCTCTGTTCATCAATTCTGTAAGTGGGATGGGAATTTTTATTTTTGCTAATTCCCCCTCAAGGCTAAAGGATGTAGGAGCTTTGCCTTGGCTCATCACTTTTGATTTGTCCACTATATTCTTCAGCTCAGAAGTACTCGGCATATTAACATGTGAAGCATCAGGCTATGATGGCCTTTTCACAATGGTGATGTTTTTCTTCATGGGAGCTTCGGCGTTACTTTTCTCAGGGATATTTTCTGCAACAGTCTTCTCAGAAGTCTTCTCAGTAGTACTTTTCTCACAAGTCTTATCAGCAGTTAGCTCGGAGGTCTTTTTGGTTTAAAATACCTTCTTTGTTTCAGTCGTCTTCTTTGGAGAACTGCCTTCTATCTTCTTACTCCGCAGATTGTATTGCCAGTGTACCTCCAGAATAGCATTTTCAAAGGCTTGTTGTTCTACATATTCAACTTCTTCACTTACCTTTTTTTGATTTAGCAGAAAGAGTTCCTACTCTTCTTGAGTAAGGAAAATAACCTCGTTGTCGTGAATGCCCATGAGATTGATATGAGTGTCCTCCAATTCCTCAATCACTCCCTCCCCTTCATCAACATATTTTTCCTGTAGAGGAGGTCTGATCTGCTGATCTGGACCCCTCTGCTCTCTTTGATCCCTAGGATCTCTCTGTTTGATTTGAGGAGGGTTTCTCCTGAAATTGGGGTTCTGAACCTGAGGAGTAGGTGTGTTGTCTCTCAGAGGATTTCTGTCTGACACAATCATTCTTTCCAGCATTAGTTCTATTTTTCTGGCCATAGAATCCAATCTGGAATCTATGGTCGACGTGGAAGGTTCTTCTTTGATCGTGACTCTCCTTTCTGACCTCTGTAGTGCCCTTTTCGCCAACAAATTGGCCTCCACACTTATAGCACTTTTTTGCATGTCCTCTAGGGTGGCAGCATTTCTTTCTCTTAGTTGGTATGACATGTCAGCATCAAATCCATTAGGGAATTTAATCAATGCCAGAACCTATGGAGGTTTGATTTCAATTGGGATTGCATTGTACAGGTTGTTGAAACGGGTGCAATAATCTTGTACCATCTCACCTTGATTTATTCTTATATTCTCGTATTCTGATAGTATTTGGAGAGGGTTTTTCTTTACCTCCCATCTATCAAGAAAACTCCTTTGAAAAGCGACAAGGTCAGGGATTGAGGCGGCAGGTAAAGCTTTGTACCATTTCTTGACATCACCTGTCAAACTCTGGGAAAACAGTCACATTTGAACGTCAGCCTCATCAACTTCTTGTAAGTCAAAATAATCATTCATTTTGTCCACATGTTGTTGGGCGTTTAAAGGTCTGGTTTAATGAACTGTGGAATTCTTGTTTGGTAGTCTTGGGGCATGTCATGTAGCGGCACAATCAACACCAAAGGAGCATATCAAGCTGCCATGATGGGTGGAGGAGGTGGAAGGACAACCTGGATGGTCGGTGAGGTAGCGACTGAAGATGAGGACGAGGAGGGACTGGACATTACTGAGGTGGTGATTTTTAGTTTGGTCATGGGAGACAAGACTTCCGTGGTTCGGGGTTGCAACATAGTTGGGTCAAAGACAAGTCCAGTCATAAAACTGTTAGATTGTGCTCTAACCAGGCTTCTCTGTGGAAAGGTATCAAAGTCAAGGTTTTGAGAGATATCTGGTTTTCCTGAAAAGGAAGGAGACCTATGAAGGGGAGTATAACTCACTGAATCGGCAGCCGAGGTCTTTTGCCTGAGCAAATGTTCAGGGTTATCTATCACTATAATGGGTTCTAGGTCTGTATGAGATCAAGTGTGAACTTTCTTTGGAGCCAGAACTCTTTTTGGTTTTTTATATGTATATATTTTTTTATTTTATTTTGCGAGTCTGAAAATAATATGTACAAAGCTTGATCAACCTCTAAACATTACTTTCTTCTCAAAATCAAATGTTCTTTCTAGGGGAAAGAAAACGTGAAATTATCAAATTTTAAGTTCCCTTCCCAGCAGAGTCGCCATTATGTTAGCACTCGGTAAATTTCCTAGAGGTTAAAGCATAAGAAATCTACAAAGGCAACTTTATCCAACCGCTTTTAAAGTTGGGATCTAGCCCTTCCAACTTTAGAGAGGGATCTCTCTATATGATTTAGCTTTGTTTATAATTTTAGATATTAGTATAGGTAAAGAAACAGGTGGGTTTTGTTGTCAAAGTGTATTTTGAATTGGTTGAGACAGTCTACACCTCCATTGGGCTATGGGGTCTGTGTTATAATAAACATGAGATATAAACCAGAAACGTAAAGGAAAACTTCTACAGGGTGAGATAATATACTCACTGGATCTTTAATAGCTTAAATGATGGACATAAGAAAAGATGAGAAAGATATATTCAACTAAGAAGCAATTAAGAATTCCTTAATTGAAAACACCAGAAGATAAACACTAAAATCTTTAAAGTTAGAAACAGGGTACACAAGATAAGTCCTGCAACATACGTTACTCTTAAAGATTAGTTTCAGAAAACAATAGGATCACAAAGAAAGAATAACATTCAACTTAGAAAATAAACATCACCAGTGAATACACGCAAGAATCCTGTAAAAGTGCCTCCTTTTTATTAATGGTATATCTCTTCAAAAATGTTACAATCTGATAGCCTCAGGGTGTAAATATCAACAACCCTCTATACTTCGAAAGGTGAAGTATTTATAATTCAAATTACAAACGTTCCTATCATAACTAATTAGGACGTTCTCATTCTATTTTAAGCCTAACTAATTTAACTAATCAAACTGATTGATGACTTGGTACAACTGCATGCGGAATTTCTGGGGTAGGTTGTTGGCGAGGTTCTTTCACAACCACTTCTGACTGGACAGGTGACTGGCCCTAGACAACTCATCTGCTAATCGAGCAAATCGCAGAGTTCCTCCCATCTGAGATGACTAGGAACAGTGATTTTGAGCAGTCTCCAATACACTTCATCCATTTCCGTATATTTGGTGAAAGTGGGCTTAGTGAGGAATATGTATTGAATCTTATGTTGGATACTGATGTCCAACTGAAGAGCGTCTAGGAATGCTTTGTCGGTGATGCTCCCTTGTATGCCAGCAAATTTTGAACTATCTTTAGACACTTCAGACAGTCTCTTTTTGTAATCTGGGAGTGTCATCAGTTTATCATTAATAACCTTCAGACCAGGGAGACCCTTCTTTTGGAGATCTTCGATCTTTCTGAAGAATTTATGTACCCCTAGTTCCATGGTCTAAACCTTTTCTTCTAGTTGAAGCAATAATCCCCTCTTGGTCAAAAATATTTTGACCTCAAGGATGGTCTCTATTCTGTCCTCTATCTTCAACTCTTCTAGCTCTTCTCGGGTCTTAGAATTTTGGAATTTGATGATCTCATTTGCCTGAGTTAGCATCTCCCCCAATTCTACTCTGATCTTTTCAATAGCCTATTTTATCCTCTGGACCAACTCGTTCTGTTCAAACATAATTTGGATCATTGGCCATAACTCATTTATGGACTTTGTGATGTCTGTCCATACATTCTCTTTGACCTCAGCCAAAGTCTTCCCTGCCACTGTTTGCTTTTGGAGCTATTGTAGTTCTTTCCTGAGCTGTTTTGTTACCTACTTTTCTTTGGATAGACTGGTTTGGAAAGAAGTTTTGAGTTCATGGAGCTTTTCAACTTCCTTCTTCAGCCTGTTGATTTCTGTCTCTTGCAGGTTCATCTTCTCCATGGATTTGGCAAGGTCGGTTGTACCTTCTGGTGGTATCACTAGTGTTGTGGATGGAATTGTTGTTACTGCTGCTATGCTTTCTCCTGAAATCGGAATGGCACTCAATGGAATGACTTCCATTGGCTTCATATGTTCCTTCTCTTTTAAAGGGTGGAATGACAGGTTTGACCACTGTGGTAGGCGGGACTTCTATTTCTCCGGTTGGATCGAGAACTGTGGTTGTCTTGGGTCTCTTAGTGTGCAACTGGAACTCTTCGTATGACACCTCCATGATAGGCAGAGATGATTCTTGTCGGGGCCTTTTTTCCTTAGGGACCTGTGGCGTGGAAGTTGGAAGTACAATGGTCGGGGGAACCTATTGTTCCACTTCGACCAAGGTGTTAGGCACCCACACCGTCTGATTAACAAATTTCTCAATCTTGGGCTTGGCTTCATGGACATACGAGATATTTTTGTTCTTCACCCACATTTCTGAGATGATCCCGTATGCATCATAGTGCCATGGGAAACTTAAGAAGAACTTCATCTCTCTCAGCATCCGATCAGCTTCTTCTCTGGTGCCTCGACTGTTGCATATGAAGGAGCCAATCTGCCCCTTGATCCGAAACTGCCACTTTTTCTTCAAAGACACGAAATGAATATCATCTGAATTCATGATTTGTCTTATGTATTCTAGAGCAAAAATTCTTACCGACACATACTTAGGCAGCTTGTAAGGTGCCAACTCACACCCGAATACTCTGATCTCTGTGCGGTTTTGATATAATTACCAATCCTTGGTCTTTGTGTTGTCCGAGAGGTGCAAGACTCTCTAGACTTCGTCATTTATTCAAGGCTCGGGCCTGCCGCTCAACATGCTTACCACAAGGTGGTAGAACAGGTCAATGAACGCTTTGAAGCTATACTTTGTGGAGTTATTCTTCAGCAAAGAGGTCCACGCTATGACTGGATGAGGCTTTCCATTTGTGTCCATCTTCTGCATGGAAAAACTAAATTTATCTTCTTGAAATTAGACGAACATGTATGCCAGTATAGATGAATATCTGAACATGCCTTCTATGCCAAAATTCACGAACTGTTCGTGAATATTGTCGGCCAAGAAGGTTTTGTAATCAAACTGTGTTGTGTGTTTTTCATCATTGGATAAAATGGATAGAAAACCTAGAATGGGCTCATCTACCCACTGGTCGGAATAATAACCTAGTAGGGAGCAAAGTGAGGAAATGACTTGGTTTCCTTTGGTGGAGAACATAGATGACAGGTAAGGGGGATTTTTGGAAGGGAATTGAGCAGAGGTGGGAAGAAAAATCTCGAATATCTGAGCTCTCTGGGGAAAAGTCATCTTTTGATATAACTCAGTAAGGATTTCTAGGTTGAAAGGGGACGTCAATTCAACACGAGGAATTTGCATCATCTGGTCTATGTCTTCGGGAGTGATGAGGAACAGGGTGTCTCCAGATGAGGATATGACGGCTCTCTGTTCAGGGATGTAGTGATCTTGGCATTTAAGTGTGAACTCGGGGAAATGGTGTATCTGGGGAAAAAGGTAAAGGGGTAAATTGGACTCCCAGAGCCCAATTTCATCGCTCTGGTCTAGGAAAAACTTTCGGAGCCATGACTAGAGGTTTGAATAATTGAGATCACACTTGGTATCAATGATCAATCTGTCTTTGTCGACCAATGGGATTTTGTCCAGGTCGACAGGAGGCGGGAGAAAAGGATTCTTCTGTTCTTTCGCTGGTCTTGGCTTTGGCGCCATCTCTGAAACAGTACCTGCAGTGAAAACGATGTTAGTGGGGTCGACTGACTGTGGATGGAGGCAATGGGAATCCAATGGAGGAGTGAGAGGTAGAGTTTCTGGTGTGATGGAGGAAAAGTGAATGGAGGGGGAAAACAATAGTTTTATTTAAAACTTGGGTCGGTTTGGCATGGGAGACAGGTCAGCCGGATAACGGATATGTTATCCAGTAATAAATGGACAATGGGCCACTTGGGGGTGAGATGGCAGGTGACGGTGGCCAAAACATACAGACGGATGATGTGGTTGCTAGGGATTGGAGGTGAAAGTCACAATAAGGGGTTGGTCATAAGTGGAAAGGGGTAGGGGACTGACAGTGGGGACCGACAGCAGTTATGGGATGGGACACAACTTGGGAACAAGTGGAACAAGTGGACTCAGTGGAGGATAACGTCCATGAGTGACAAGGGCTGTTAGATAGCATGTGGTGACAGGACTTCGGAAGTAATAAACTTGGGCCACGTATGATAAGGGGCCTGCCGGAGGGAGATAACCATTCTGGACCCCCCCCCCCTTGGTTAAAAGAAGAACATCAGGGGGGGTCCGAAAACAATCTTAGACCATTGATCTGCACGCCTGTTTCCTAGCTGCAGATCTTAGCTTGCTCTTTAATACTCATTCCGAACCCCCCCCTCCATTAAAGGCAGAACAGACAGGGGGGTTCGGAATCAAATCTGGGCCTTTGATTTCAGCGCTCGTCTTTGGGCCGTCCATATGTGCACAATTCTTATTATTGATTCTGCACCCCCCCCCCAGTTAAAAGCAGAACGGTTGAGGGGGTCCGGAATGCCCTGTGCATCATAGATCTGGGCGCCATGATCTCAACTATCGAAACGTGCATGGAGCATAAATCAAGAGCGGAGAAACATGTGTTGGGAAAACTTAGGATAGGTGCATCTTATGGGTTTTTTCCCAAACTTTTCACATAAACACCACCAAGGGACTTCGACCAAAATATCCTTTAGGCATTTGGGACATGATGCAACATTTTTCATCAAGCTGGTTTTATTGGGGTGAAACAAATGAAGCAACTAACCTACATGCTAACCTATCTTCCTAGGACCATTAACCCAGATTAAATTGTTGGGTTA
This sequence comes from Picea engelmannii, assembly GCA_009831015.1. NCBI lineage: Eukaryota > Viridiplantae > Streptophyta > Pinopsida > Pinales > Pinaceae > Picea > Picea engelmannii. The sequence goes on along the minus strand of ML784287.1, from coordinate 514,461 downwards.
AGAAATTACTCTACCTTAGGGCTATCTAACCAGGATTAGGCAGTCTGGTCGGATTTATTCACTAATCTAACCTAAGGGCTATCTAACTAGGATTAGGCAGTCTAGTCAGATTTATTCACTACCCTATCAACATCAAAATTTAAAAAGAACTTGGCCATGCTTGAAAGGTATGGCCAAGTTACTATTATTGCATGGGGCTTTTTATTTCAATTCTTTTATGCCCTCTTTTCTTTTTCTTTTTACTTTCTTTTTTCATTTTCTTTTTCTGTTTACTTTTTTCTTTTTCTTTTTCCTTTTTTCTCTTTTCAAATTATTTGCAGAATGAAAAATCATTTGTCAACAAAAACACTAGATACAAATAATATCCTAGTCACCAGTTGATTCCCATAATTTATGGGGTGATAATAGGAACTTTTTCTTTATTGCCACCATTGCCAACATTCTTGGTCTAGCTGGAGAACACCATATTGGAGTTTGGCCAACTCATTTGTAATGCATATAAAGAGAAATAACGTTCCATTTCAGTTACCCAGCCAGTGGGATCTAATCCATCAAATTTGGTCACATCCACACGCAGAAGTTATAGGTCACGCTAAAAGTGATGGGGCTGAAAATTATGGGAAGGAGAGGAAGTTTTGGCTTCAATATGCAAAAGTGGGTCAGATAAGGGTGGATATACACAGATATGCACCTTGGTTCAGATCATCATAGCGATTGATTCAAGCTGGGTAGTAATGTCTTGTTTGAGGTCTTGTTTAATTTCCTCGATTGAGGTGACAATGGAGGAAAGCATGTTTTTATTGATGGTGGCAATATTGGTACTGAGTTGTCTCAATTCTTTTTGGGTCTCTATGGAATTAGATTGCAAGGTATTGAAGCGAGCTTCTAAGTCTTGGCTATGGGTATGGGCCATGATGACGAAGGAACCGAAAAGGGGCAAGTGGGGTAAAAAATTTATTGAAAAATGATGGGTATGAATGTGATAAGGGAAAAGAGAGAAATCCAATGGAATAGGTCTCAAATAATGCTGCAATAGTTACCATAATTTTTTTTGTTTACACCTATTGAGTTATACTCTGATCTGAGTAATATTTCAGTGATGAAATTCCCAAATGCTTAAGTAGGAAGAAGTGTGTAGTGATTTGGTAACTCAAATGAAAGAGACATAGTTGCGCAGCAATAGATCTCATCTTTTTTTTTTGTTTCTTTCCCCAAAGTTTAGGTAATCAAGGGTTTTATAGACAAGGGTTTTCCCTGTGCTCTAGCTCTTTGATATATGTACGAGGTCCAACAATAGTACTCAACCCAATATCTCAAAGCACCAACTAAGGAGGTTAGACCATGCCCTTAGTCGTACTACCCGACTACCTAGGTACTAGAGAGTATCTTTCCATTCCCGAGTGTTGTTCTCGGTGGCTGTCAAATACCCACTACCTAAATCAGATTTTTCTGGTCTTCTGCTGGACCAGAACCCCTAATTAACCATGGAGGCCCAGCATAAGCTGTCTCTTTCTCTCTCCTTCTCCATTCCCATGTGATCGCGGGTCATGTTCATGGTTCAATTTGAACACAATGCCTATTTGTATTTCGCACCTCGGCACTACAATAATGTCTAATCGTTCGAATCTACAACCGCTGAACCCTGATAGGGCTAGCGACCGACCAATGGGGATGAATCCCTACAGGGTCAGCAAATGGCCAATGGAACAAATCTCAACAGGGGTAGAGAATCGCCAGTGAGAACAGGCCCCGTCGCGCGGTTAAGTGGAATACAGGTGGAGAAAAGGGAAACTCGACACGGTGATCGAAATGACAGGAGGGGGGGCCCACTTCACATGCCACACTATTCCGGACCCCCCCCCTTAAAGGAGGAATGGAAAGGGGGGTCTGGAATCCACTTGAGAACCATTGATCATGATGAGTTAATCTCGACCACTCGAGATTTACGTGTCCAATTCTGGACCCCCCCCCCATTAAAGGCAGAATGGAAAGGGGGCTAAAGAATGAATCCTCAGTTGTAGATCTGAGAGGGTGGACTCTAGCCAGCCAAATATTCTTGCTACTTACCTTTATTCACATTCGTACCCCAGTGTAAAGCTAGCATCTCTACCTCACATCGGACGGTCATCCAAGACCAAGGATCCTCCGAGAGGATCCTGACCATTCCTCAGAGCCTAACCACATGCTAACATCTTGAGGTTTATAAGTCTGGACTTCAGGGTTTGAGAGCATGGGGAAACATGTCCCTTCGGTATCTCGAATGCCGAAATGCCGAAGTGTTGAACGAACCTCAATTGGAGATTAGCCCCTTGGGTTAAGCATTGGTCGATATGACCTCTTCCCATATGACCGCAACCTCTCTTCCATTGGGATTTATAAAGGCGAGAGCCTGACCTATTGTCAAAAGGACTCCTGAATCCCTGATTCCTGATTTCTCGAATCGGGTAATCTCTCGACACGTAACCTCCTTAAATCGGACAGCCCACAACTGCTCCATGGATTCCACCTTGGAGAGTCTCGAGCCCTTGTCACCAGCACTCCCAATCCCATGATTCTTGATTTCCTCTAATGGGTGATCTTATGACACGTGGCCTCTGTCAATCGAATGGCTTAGATCTATCCCAAGAATTCCACAATGGAAAGTTCTGATCTCTTGTCAACAGGAATCCTGATTCTGCAATCATCGATTTCCCATAATGGGAGATCTTATGACACATGGCTTCCGTCAATCGGATGGCTTAGATCTATTCCAGGGTTTTTCTCCCTTATACACTGGAGTCTTGACCCTCGAGTAACTCCTGACAGATCCAATGACTGTCAGGTTTTTCCAGTCGAGATCTGACAACCCAAATCAGTTCTTACCCATGCATTCTTCCACGACTCCTTGGACGTGGAAAGGATCCACGGTCCAGATAATCTCATGGACCTTGGAGACCTAAGATCCAAAATTCCTCGTTGCCCACGAAGACACAGAAAACAAAGGGGTAAGGCATTTTAACGCCCTACTCTCTCCTACTAAGCTAACGGTTGTGGGTGACCGTATATTCCCCAACGAAATCTCGTCTGTCGATTAATACCTATAAGGTTAAGGTAATTAACTTTCCATCTCCTTCCTTTGATCTAATGGTCGTGAGTGGCCACAGATCTCCCGATGGGATCTCAGTCGTTGATTCATTACTTCATCCTTATGCTTTCATCTCAGTTTTCAAGAGGATCATTCCTCCTTATGTCGGGTTACTAAGGCCTTACGCCTTCACAACCGCCTTCCCGGTTCTTGATGGGATTTTCAAGGAAGGTATTTATATGGGGATATTTACTCAGGGTACTACCTGTTACACATTATTTTCGTCATCCTTATGATCGTTAATGATGTAAACCTATCTATTGCCTTAAAGGGGTCACAGTGACCTGAATTCCTGAAGAGAGAAGGAAGAAGAACTTTTCCTGAGAAAAGAAGTTGCTTTTTTCTATGTAAAAACCTTATAAAAAGAAATGTACGCAGGTTGCTATATAGCCAGGGTGCGGAAATGACCAATTTCCGCAGGTTGCTATATAGCCAGGGTGCGGACTTTCCGCAGGTTGCTATATAGCTAGGGTGCGGAAATGACCACTTTCCGCAGGTTGCTATATAGCTAGGGTGTGGAAACTCCAGCACGTGGAAAAAACGTACGGTTTCTCGAATTTTCTAGAAGGAGAAGCTTCTTGGGTGAGGTGGCATCCGAACGGTTTGGATCTTACTCGCTTTCATGATTTAGTGGGATCATCCTAACCTCCTCACCTTATCTTCTTCAGCTTATAAAAGGAGAAGAGTTCTCATGGAGAAGGGGTTCAAAATTGGGTTGAAAGTTCATGGTTCTTGGTTGTGGTTCATAGCTTTTGGTGAGTTTTTGTGAGCTTGAGCTTGTGGTTTTCTTTGTCAAGATAGATTGTGAGCAGCTATCAGATCTATGGTCTCAGAATTCTTGGATTCAAAGTGTGTGGGGAACGAAGGACAGTTGGAAGGGACCTTACGACATCAAGGCAATGGTTGTAATCTCTCTTTCACATTTAATATGATACAGTAATATGATTCTTTCCTATAAAGCTTGTTGTGTTTTATTGTATGATTCCTTGATCACATACATAGGTTTATATTGAGTTTATGCTATTGCTATCACTTTGGTTGGTTTGTGTTGTTTTGATATTGACTGCACAAGAGCACTGGAGCGAAGCGGGAGCAACCAAGACTATAGGAAGCGATTATAAGGTATGTTACTTATTTTTGCCTCTTAGTAAATTCAATATTTAAAACTTAAGGAAAGTGTCCTATTCTGTCATGTTTTGTTCTAGATCCAGGTGGATCTAGGGAGATCGGTTTGTGTCCGCACTTACGGATTTATCCATAAACACTACCTGAGGTATGTAAGGATGTCATCCTCCCGAGAACCAGACATAAAGTTTGAATTTGATCAGTACGCACACACATAACGAATTCATGAAGACATAAATCATATGTATTCTTTCCATATAAATATACAACTACTAGTACTGTATAAAACACCATACAATCATTCTTATAACAAAATCATTCACAATTTCACATCTTATGAGCATAATTATCAGAATAAGCACATATATATATATATATATATATATATATATATATATCAAGATGCCAGAGGAAAAAAACTTATCAGAGATAACACCAGGGTCAAGCAACTGCTGAGAGGGTTGCTCATTTCCACCCAATTGTAGGCTTAGCGACTCCCAACGGATTTACCACTAGCCACCCCTGAGCTGAGACCATGATGCTATGAGACTATGTCTCTGTTTTCCAGTGACCAGGAGTGAAGGTTGCAATCCTTCATCTCTTCTATCACTCACTCTGCATAATGCTAGAGTTCTCCCCTCACGTCTACCCCTAATCACTTATACCCCATGCCTTATCCTCTCGCGAGGTTACGTGTGGTGTGATTACCCTTGCACTGGCCAGTCATGATGGCTCTACGGATGGGAGGTTCACCTCCCCATCCCTCATTAATTCTCAAGGAGCCATCTACCTACCAGTCTACGAGGCATTTAATTCGGGGCCAGTGAGCTGCTTTTGGTTCTCCGGGCCAGTGGAGTCCAAATAAGATATTAATTCTCGACGGATGTTAACGCCTCCTTTTCAGGTTCCTTCCACTGCCATCGTGGTCTCTTTTCTGCACGTCCCCTCTCAGCATTTCTGCAATAAAAATTCATAATGTTATTCACATTTATGAGTTTTCCATAGTTCTTGGCCAGTCCAGTTATTTTTACAAACTGAGGGAAATAGGGTGTTACAATTCCCTCCCCATTAAAAGGAACATCGTCCTCGATGTTCTTATCTACTAACATGAATTGCATGTACAGAAGTAAACAAAATCGGATATGCTTGTCTCATGGCATCCTCCATTTCCCATGTAGCCTCATCTGGGCCAAAATGTTTCCACTGCACCTTGACCTATGCAATGGTTCTGTTCCGGAGCAGGGTTTCCTTTCTGTCCAGTATGCATTGGGGTTCTGGTAGAAATTGTCCCTCCGGTTCCACCTGTATCATAGACCAGTCAATTATATGATTAGGATCATGTACATATTTCTTCAATAATGAAACATGGAAAACATTATGTGATTTTACTATGGGAGGAAGTGCTATCCGATAGGGTACAGGTCCCACTCTATCTAGAACCTCAAAGGGTCCACAATACCAGGGTGCCAGCTTGGCACAAGCTCCCATTCTCAGGGAACTCCTTCTGGACTTAATTCTGAGATATACATGGTCTCCCATTTTGAACTCTCTTGGGGTTCTCTTTTGATCAGCATAACTTTTCTGTCGGTTCTGAGCAACCTTCAGATTTTGTTTTATCTGAGTCACTTGTTGTTCCAAATATTTCAACATGTCAGGTCCAAAAGAAATACTATTTACAGGATAACTCCAGCTGATTACAGTATTAAATATCCTACCATAGAGGACCTCGAAGGGACTCATCTTTAAGGATGCTTGATAGTCATTGTTGTATGCAAATTCTACCAATGGTAGGTAGTCTTCCCATTTCCTAGGTTGATGCATTACATGCATCCTTAACATATCCTCTAATATTTGATTCACTCTTTCTGTCTGTCCATCGGTTTGAGGGTGATAGGCGGTGCTAAACAACAATTTGGTCTCCAAACCAACCATCAGTGATTTCCAAAAATTTGAAGTAAATTTTGTGTCTCTGTCAGATATTATCTCTCTCGGCATATCGTGTAGTCAGAATATCTCTTTCATGAATATCTAGGCAATATCTATTGCCTTGCAGGTTGATTTGATGGGGATGAAATGAGTGGAATTTCTCAGTTTATCCACCACCACCATAATGACATCATTCTCTTTGGTTGAAGTTGGTAATCCAGTGATAAAATCCATGGAGATGGTTTCCCATTTCCATTCTGGGATGGGTAAAGGGTGTAATAGTCCTGCTGGGTGTCGATGTTCTTCTTTAACCTATTGGAATACTATGCATTGGGCCAAATATTTGGCTATGTCTTTCTTCAATCCAGGCCAATAAAATTGTTTCCGGGTGGCAGTGATCATTTTCTGGTATCTTGGGTGACCAGTGTATGGTCTTTTATGTGGTTCATCCATAACGAACCTCTTCAAGTCATCACAATTTGGAATGTACAGTCTATCTCTGTAAGTGAGCAGACCTCCTTCGGTCATCTGGTAGCCTTCATACATTACTTCAGAGGTTTCTTGCTATAGGTACAGGGTCACAGTTTGAACGAAGGGATCTGTCTCTTGTGCATTTCTGACTTTGTTCTTGACATCTGTCTCGTAGGTACTCACCGCTGCCAGGTGAATTGTTTTCATGCTTCTGTTAAGGGCATCGACCACCCTATTTTCCTTCCCTTTGATGTGTTTTATTTCAAAATCAAATTCGCTAAGGAGGGCCATCCATCTAGCTTGTTTAGCATTGAGCTTTGGTTGGTCGAACAAATACCGTAATCCACAGTGATCTGTCATAAGTATAAATTTTCTTCCCATGAGGTAATGCCTCCACATTTTTAAGGTATGCACTATGGCAGCCTATCCTAGATCATGAGTCACATAGTTGACCTCATGTTCATTCAATTTTCAGGATTCATAGCAGATCACCTTTCCTTCCTGCATAAGGACTCCTCTGAGCCCTTCCTTATAGGCATCTGTACACACAAGGAAGTCAGCTTCTGGGTCAGTGATTTCAACACGGGTGCATGGGTTAGTAGATGTTTCAAGGTTTGAAATATTTCTTCACATTGCTGTGTCCATAGGAATTTTTTCCCCTTCTTCTGGAGGGCAGTGATTGGACAACCAATCTTGGAGAATCCTTTTATAAATCTTCTATAGTATCCTACCAAACCTATAAAGGATCTGATGTCTGAGACATCCTTTGGGGTAGGCCATTCCATGATAGACCTGATCTTATCAGGATCTACTGCTACCCCTTCCTCGGACAGAACATGTCCCAAGTAATGTATTTGCTTATGAAAGAAGTCACATTTGTTGAATTTAGCAGAGAGTTGATGCTCTCTTAGCACTTGTAGCACAAGTCTGTGATGCTCTTCATGTTCTTCTCTATTCTTAGAGTATATTAATATGTCATCAATGAAGACTAGTACAAATTTATCTAAAAATCTACAGAGTGCATTGTTCATTAAGCACATGAAAGTGGCAGGGGCATTGGTTAACCCAAATGGCACTACCACAAACTCATAATGAACCTACTGTTTCCGGAAAGCATTTTTATGGATGTCTTCACCCTTGATTCGGACTTGATGGTATCCCGACCTCAAGTCAATCTTTGAGAAAATAGACATGCCTCCAAAATAATCGAATCAATCATTGATCTTGGGCAAGGGGTACTTGTTCTTTATGGTTACTTTATTAAGTTGTCTATAATCTATACACAGTCTAAGGGTGCCATCCTTCTTTTTCACAAACAGGACTGGTGCTCCCCATGGGGACACGCCGGGTCGAATATAACCCTTCTCCATCATTTATTTCAATTGTAATTTGAGTTCCAATAACTCAGGTGTGCTCATCCGGTAGGATGTCCTAGACACCGGCACCGCTCCTGGTGCAAGATCTATCGAGAAATCAATGTCTCTTCTCGAAGGTAGACCTGGTACCTCTTCCAGAAACACATCTTTGTATTCTCTCATGATATGGTGTTCATCGGGGCTTGGTTTAGCACCTTCTGTTGTTTTCAACACCTGTATTGCATATAGGGGACATCCCTTTCAGCAATACTTTCTCATTTGCAGGGCTGATATTTGTCTCACAGAGACCGATTTTTTGATCCCTTGAAGGGTTATCCTTTTTTATTCTTTTCTCACACATTCTAAGGTTTTATGGCAATAGTACAATTTGTCTTTATGGGTGGACAACCAGTCCATACCAATCAACAGATCGTATGATCCTAGGGGTAATACGTTAAGGGTTTCTTGGGTGGGGAATTCACCCAACATTAACTGGCAGGCTGGTATGTCCTCTACCACCTTTCTTTTAGTGCCAGTGGCTAACTGTACCAACCATGGATTGGTTTGTTTTTGTGGCTGTAGCTTACACTTATCCACACTCTTAGGGGCTATATAACTCAAATTTGAACTAGGGTCAATTAAAACAGACACTAGATGGTTGAAAATCATACCTTCTATTTCCACCACTGAAGCCTGGTGGTCAGCTTGGTTATTATCCAAGGCTGCATAAATCTGCGGCACACCCCTTGCCATATCATTGACTGTGGTAGCTTCCTGAATGTTATAAACTTTCTGATTTTTCTGTTGTCGGTGTGGATAGTCTCTCAGGAGATGCTCTTCTCCACAACCCCAGCATTTGAAAGGTTCTTTCTTTGGGTTATTAGTCTTCATTGGTATATGTCTAGAATTTTTTTTTCCATCCACCGAAGGAAAGTTATTCTGGAGTACACTCCGGTTTGGAAAGTTCATTCTGGGGTTCTTCTTGTAGCTCTTAAATCCTGAGGATATTATCCCCTATTTCTGAAATTTCGAACCACTCTTCTGTCTGCAGTCTCCATGAGACTTTGCCCAATGTCCATATTGTTCATGACAATATGTTGCCTTTCGTATAGTGTCTTCTAAGTTCTTTGGCTCATCAAATGCAATTCCGTTTCGGTATTCCTTAGGTAGCCCATTGATGAAGCGTTGCACCTTTGCCTTCTCTTCTTTGATGTAGGGTACATATCTCAATAAGTCGAGGAATTTGTTGACATATTCCTCTATAGTGGGTTGCCCCAGTTTGAGTTCATAAAACTCTTTAACCTTCTCGTTAAAATATCTTTTCGACAAATAGTTCTTCTGGAAGTACTTCTCAAACCGTTTCCAAGACAGGTCCTCCTCGCGGACCCCTTTCATATTCTTAAGATCTTCCCACCAGATGCAAGCCTTTCCATTTAGATTGAAAGTGGCCACTCGGGCCTTCAAATTTTCTTAAAAATCATGGACTCTGAAGTATTTCTTCAGTCCAAGTAGCCAAGCCTCGGCTTCCTCTCCCTTATTTATCTCACCGTCGAAGGAGGGAGGTTTGGCCTTTCTGAATTCCTCAAATTTATGACCCTTGGAAGACTTTTGCTTCTTCTTTTTTCTTCAAGAATAGGAACTGATCCTGCTACTGGAAGAGCCTTCTGAATCACCAGCTTCTTTCTCAGTGGAGTCATCTGGCACTGGTCCTTTACCTCTGGGGTGAATCTTCCTTGAGGTTCTCCTCTCAGTATGGCCACTAATACGACCATGTTTCTGCACTTCGAGTTCATGCTACATTTGTCTTTGTAGGTCGGATAAGCTTTGCAGTAATACTGTATTAATTTCAGTTTGTTTTTCTTGTTCTTTCATCATCCTTTCATTGTCGGCCTTGCAGATTTGCAATTCAACCACGAGATTCCTCACAGTCTTGGCTAGGTCTGGAGGGGTTCCTATTGCTCTTCTTTCATTAGACTCTTTGTCTCTATTGTGGGAGCCTTCTCCCATCTCTTGGTGAGTCACCATTCTCTGCGTCTGTAAATTCCCGCGACTGATCGTCCACTTAGGTGAAAAGAAAAACATTGATTGTTACTCAAGAGTTAGATATATATTTTTATAATCTGCGCATAATTTATAACTCTTTCACATGCATACACAGTCAGGTTCTCGTTTCAAAGTTTTCAATCCTGGACAAGAGAGTTACGTTAGGGGGCTACTCTTCGTAGGAGTATTTAGAACAGAGCTTATGCGCAACTCGTGCATGAGCCTAATCAGGTCGGGTGTTGTAACCACACTCTGATACCACTTTGTCAGATACCCACTACCTAAATCGGATTTTTCTGGTCTTCTTCCAGACCATAACCCCTAATTAACCATGGAGGACCAGCGTAAGCTGTCTCTTTCTCTCTCCTTCTCCATTCCCATGTGATTGTGGGTCATGTTCATGGTTCAATTTGAACGTAGTGCCTATTTGTATTTCGCACCTCGAGGCTACAGTAATGTCTAATCGTTCAACTCTGCAACAGTCGAACCCCAACAGGGATAGCGACTGACCAATGGGGATGAATCCCTACAGGGTCGGCAAATGGCCAATAAGAACAAATCTCAACAGAGGTAGAGAACCGCCAGTGAGAATAGGCCCCATCACGCGGTTAAGTGGAATACAGTTGGTGAAAAGGGAAACTCAACAAGGTAGTTGTAATGATCCCAAGCCAAATTCTTTCTTGGAATCACTAACTACTACTAATTTATTGAGTTTTTAAGTGCATACAAGATTCATCAACACATGGAGATCACAATATATTCAAGATGTAGAAGCACAAGCAAAGATCTGACCTTTTTATTATGAGCAATGTAAGATTAGTACAATAGATGGCCGATCTGGCATAAACTTCAGACGGTCGTACAAGCAATAGATATGAGCTGCTACAAAATGCTCCCGACAATACAAAATGAGCCTCCAAAGGCTGGATATACAATGAAGACTAAATCAAGCAGATCTGCCACGTCCTGATAGAATGTTGAAGCCCTGAATAATTATG
>ML784287.1:491672-501947 GCA_009831015.1 Picea engelmannii | reverse complement strand
AAGGGGGCTCTGGAATGAATCCTCAACTGTAGATCTAAGAAGGTGGACTCTGGCCATCCATATCTGCTCACTACTTACCTTTATGCGCATTCGCACCCCAGCGTAAAGTTGGCATCTCTACCTCACATCATACGGTCATCCCAGACCCAGGATCCTCCGAGAGGATCCTGACCATTCCTTAGAGCCTGACCACATGCTAACATCTCGAGGTTTATAAGTCTGGAATTTAGGGTTTGAAAGCACGAGGAAACATGTCCCTTCGGTATCCCAAATGCTGAAACACCGAAGTGTTGAATGAACCTCAATCAGAGATTATCCCCTTGGGTTAAGAATTGGTCGATATGACCTCTTCCCATATGACCACAACCTCTCTTTCATCAGGATTTATCAAGGTGATATCCTGACATATTGTCAACAGGACTCTCGAATCCCCAATTCCCAATTTCCCGAAACGGGTAATCTCTCGACACGTCACCTCCTTAAATCGAACAACCCACAACTGCTCCAAGGTTTCCACCTTGGAGAGTCTTGATCCCTTGTCACCAGAACTCTCGATCCCACGATTCTTGATTTCCCGTAATGGATGATCTTACAACACGTGGCCTCCGTCAATCAGACGGCTTAGATTTATCCCGGGATTTCCACAATGGAAAGTCCCAATCTCTTGTCAACAGGAATCCCGATTCTGCGATCCCCGATTTCCCGTAGTGGGAGATCTTACGACACATGGCCTCCGTCAATCGGACAACTTAGATCTATTCCAGGGTTTTTCTTCCTTATACACTGGAGTCTTGACCCTCAGGTAACTCCTGACAGATCCAACAACTGTCGAGTTTTTCCAGTCAAGATCTGATGACCCAGATCGGTTCTTACCCATGCATTCATCCATGACTCCTTGGATGTGGAAAGGATCCATGGTCCAGATAATCTCATGGACCTTGGAGACCTAAGATCCCAAATTCCTAGCTTCCCACGAAGACATAGAAAATAAAGGGGTAAGTCATTTTAACGCCATACTCTCTCCTACTAATCTATTGGTCATGGGTGACCACAGATTCCCCGATGAAATCTCGTCCGTTGATTAATACCTATAAGGTTAAAGTACTTAATTTTCTAGATCCTTCCTCTGATATAACGTTCGTGAGTGGCCACAGATCTCCCGACGGGATCTCATACATCGATTTGTTACTTCATCCTTATGTTGTCATCTCCATTTTCAAGAGGATTGTTCCTCCTTATGCCGGGTTACTAAGGCCTTACGCCTTCACAACCTCCTTCCCAGTTCTTGATGGGATTTTCAAGGATGGTATTTCTATGGGGAGATTTACTCAGGGTACTACCTGAGCTATGTAAGGATGTTGTCCTCTCGAGAACCAGACGTGAAGTCTGAATTTGATCAGTATGCACACACATAACGAACCCATGAAGACATAAATCATACGTAGTCCTTCCATATAAATATACAACTACTAGTACTGATCAAAACACCATACAGTCATTCTTATAATGAAATCATTCACAGTTTCACAGCTTATGAAAATAATTATCAGAATAAGCACATATATATATATCAAGATGCCAGAGGAAAAACACTTATCATAGATAACACCAGTGTCAAGCAACTGCTGAGAGGGGTGATTGTTTCCACGCAACCGTAGGCTTAGCGACTCCTAGCGGATTTACCACTAGCCACCCCCGAGCTAAGACCACGATGTTGGGAGACCGTGTCTCTGTTTTTCAGTGACCAGGAGCAAAGGTTGCAATCCTTCCTCTCTGATATCACTCACTCTGCATAATGCCAGAGTTCTCCCCTCGTGTCTTCCCCTAATCACTTCTACCCCACGCCTTATCCTCTTGCGAGGTTGCGTGTGTCACGATTACCCTCGCACTGGCCAGTCATGATGGCTCTACGGATGGGTGGTTCACCTCCCTATCCCTCATTAATTCCTGAGGATCCATCTACCTACTAGTCTGCGAGGCATTTAATTTGGGGCCAGCGAGCCACTTTTGGTTCTCCGGGCAGTGGAGTCCAAATACGGTATTAATTCTTGGTGGAAGTTAATGCCACCTTTTCAGGTGCCTTCCACCGCCATCATGGTCTCTTTTATGCACGTCCCCTCTCAGCAATCGTGCAATACAAATTCATAATGTTATTCACATTTATGAGTTTGCCATAGTTCTTGGCCAGTCTAGTTATTTTTACAAACTGGGGGAAACAGGGTGTTACAATTCCCTCCCCCTTAAAAGGAACATCATCCTCGATGTTCTTATATACTAACATGAATTTCATGTACAGAAGTAAACAAAATTGGATATTCCTGTCTCATGGCATCCTCCATTTCCCATGTAGCCTCATCTGGGCCAAAATTTTTCCACTAATCCTTGACCTATGCAATGGTTCTGTTCCGGAGCGGGGCTTCCTTTCTGTCTAGTATGCATTAGTGTTCTGGTAGAAATTCTCCCTCCAGTTCCACCTGTATTAAAGACCAGTCAATTATATGATTAGCATCATGTACATATTTCTTCAATAATGAAACATGGAAAACATTATGTGCTTTTACTGTGGGAGGAAGTGCTATCTGATAGGGTACAGGTCCCACTCTATCTAGAACCTCAAAGGGTCCACAATACCGGGGTGCCAGCTTGGCACAAGCTCCCATTCTTAGGGAACTCCTTTTGGGCTTAATTCTGAGATATACATGGTCTCCCATTTTGAAATCTCTTGGGGTTCTCTTTTGATCAACATAACTTTTCTGTCGGTTCTGAACGACCTTCAGATTTTGTTTTATCTGAGTCACTTGTTGTTCCAATTCTTTCAACATGTTATGTCCAAAAGAAATCCTATTTACAGGATTACTCTAGCTTATTGGAGTATGACACAGCCTACCATAGAGGACCTCGAAGGGACTCATCTTTAAGGATGCTTTATAGTCGTTGTTGTAGGCGAATTCTACCAATGGCAGGTAGTCTTCCCATTTCCTAGGCTGATGCATTACATGCATCCTTAACATATCCTCTAATATTTGATTCACTCTTTCTGTCTGTCCATTAGTTTGAGGGTGATAGGTGGTGCTCAACAACAATTTGGTCTCCAAACCAGCCATCAGTGATTTCCAAAAATTGGAAGTAAATTTTGTGTCTCTGTTAGATATTATCTCTCTCGGCATACCATGTAGTCGGAATATCTATTTCATGAATATTTGGGCGATATCTATCGCCTTGCAGGTTGATTTGACAGGGATGAAATGAGTGGACTTGCTTAGTTTATCCACCACCACCATAATGGCATCATTCTATTTGGTTGAAGTTGGTAATCCAGTGATAAAATCCATGGAGATGGTTTCCCATTTCCATTCTGGGATGGGTAAAGGGTGTAATAGCCCTGTTGGGTGTCGATGTTCTACTTTAACCTGTTGGAATTCTATGCATTGGGCCAAATATTTGGCTATGTCTTTCTTCAATCCAGGCCAATAAAATTGTTTCCGGGTGGTAGTGATCATTTTCTGGTATCCTGGGTGACTAGTGTATGGTCTTTTATATAGTTCATCCATAATGAACCTCTTCAAGTCATCACAATTTGGAATGTACAATCTATCTCTGTAAGTGAGAAGACCTCCTTCGGTCATCTGGTAGCCTTCATACTTTACTTCAGAGGTTTCTTGCTGTGGGTACAGGATCACAGTTTGAATGAAGGGATCTGTCTCTTGTGCATTTCTAACTTTTTTCTTGACATCTGTCTCACAGGTTCTCACTGCTGCCAGGTGAATTATTTTCATGCTTCTACTAAGGGCATTGGTCACCCTATTTTCCTTCCCTTTGATGTGTTTGATTTCAAAATCAAATTTGCTAAGGAGGGCCATCCATATAGCTTGTTTATCATTGAGCTTTGGTTGGTCGAACAAATACCATAATCCACAGTGATCTATCATAAGTACAAATTTTCTTCCCAAGAGGTAATGCCTCCACATTTTTAAGGTATGCACTATTGCAGCCAGTTCTAGATCATGAGTCACATAGTTGACCTCATGTTCATTCAATTTTTGGGATTCATAGTAGATCACCTTTCCTTCCTGCATAAGGACTCATTCGAGCCCTTCCTTACAGGCATCTTTGCACACAAGGAAGTCGGCTTCTGGGTCAGTGATTTTCAACACGGGTGCATGGGTTAGTAGATGTTTCAAGGTTTGAAATCTTTCTTCACATTGTTGTGTCCACAGGAATTTTTTCCCCTTCTTCTGGAGGGCAGTGATTGGACAACCAATCTTGGAGAATCCTGTTATAAATCTCCTATAGTATCCTGCCAAACCCATAAAGGATCTGATGTTTGAGACATCCTTTGGGGTAGGCCATTCCATGATAGACTTGATATTGTCAGGATCTACTGCTACCCCTTCCTCGAACAGAACATGTCCCAAGTAATGTATTTGCTTCTGAAAGAAGTCACATTTGCTGAATTTAGCATAGAGTTGATGCTCTCTTAGCACTTGTAGCACAAGTCTGAGATGCTCTTCATGTTCTTCTCTATTCTTAGAGTATATTAATATGTCATCAATGAAGACTAGTACAAATTTATCTAAAAATTTACTGAGTACATTGTTCATTAAGCAAATGAAAGTGGCAGGGGCATTGGTTAACCCAAATGGCACTACCACAAACTCATAATGACCATACTTTTTCCGAAAAGCGGTTTTATGGATGTCTTCACCCTTGATTCGGACTTGATGGTATCTCGACCTCAAGTCAATCTTTGAGAAAATAGACATGCCTCCCAACTAATAAAATACATCATCGATCCTGGGCAAGGGGTACTTGTTCTTTATGGTTACTTTATTAAGTTGTCTATAATCTATACACAGTCTAAGGGTGCCATCCTTCTTTTTCACAAATAGGACTGGTGCTCCCCATGGGGACACATTGGGTTTAATATAACCCTTATCCATCATTTCTTTCAATTGTAATTTGATTTCCACTAACTCGAGTTTGCTCATCCAGTAGGGTGTCCTAAACATCAGCACCGCTCCTGGTGCGAGCTTTATCGAGAAGTCAATGTCTCTTCTCGGAGGTAGACCCGGTACCTCTTCCAGAAACACATCTCTATATTCTCTCAGGATAGGGTGTTCATCAGGGCTTGGTTTAGCACCTTCGGTTGTTTTCAACACCTGTATTGAATATAGGGGACTTCCCTTTCGGCAATACTTTCTCATTTGTAGGGCTGATATTTGTCTCACCGAGACTGGTTTTCGGATCCCTTGAAGGGTTATCCTTTTTCCTTCTTTTCTCACACATTCTAAGGTTTTATGGAAACAGTCCAATTTGGATTTATGGGCAAACAACCAGTCCATACCAATCAACAGATCATATGATCCCAGGGGTAATATGTTAAGGGTTTCTTTGGTGGGGAATTCACCCAACATTAACTGGCAGGCTGGTATGGCCTCTACCACCTTTCTTTTAGTGCCAGTGGCTAATTTTACCAACCATGGCTTGGTTTGTTTTTGTGGCTATAGCTTACACTTATCCACAGTATTAAGGGATATATAACTCAAATTTGAACTAGGGTCAATTAAAATAGACACTAGATGGTTGAAAATCATACCTTCTATTTTCACCACTGAAGCCTGGTGGTCATCTTGGTTATTATCCAAGGTTGCATAAATCTGCGGCACACTCCTTGCCACATCATTGACTGTGGTAGCCTCCTGAATGTTATAAAATTTCCAATTGTTTTGTTGTCGGTGTGGACAGTCTCTTGGGAGATGCTCTTCTCTGCAACCCCAGCATTTCATAGGTTCTTTCTATGGGTTATTAGTCTTCATTGGTATAGGTCTAGAAGTTCTGATGGAGTACACTCCAGGTTGGAAAGTTTATTCTGGGGTTATTCTTGTAGCTCTTAAATACTGAGGATTTGATCCCCTTTTTCTGAAATTTCGAACCACTCTTCTATCTCTAGTCTCCACGAGACTCTGCCCGATGTCCATATTGTTCATGACAATATGTTTTCTTTCGTATAGTGTCTTCTAAGGTCTTTGGCTCGTCAAATTCAATTCAGTTTTGGTATTCCTTGGGTAGTTCATTGATGAAGCGTTGCACCTTCACCTTCTCTGCTTTGATGTAGGGTACATATCTCAATAAGTCGAGGAATTTGTTGGCATATTCCTCTATAGTGAGTTTCCCCAGCTTGAGTTCATAAAACTCTTTAGCCTTCTCGTCGAAATATCTTTCCGACAAATACTTCTTATGGAAGTACTTCTCAAACCATTTCCAAGATAGGTCCTCCTCGCAAACCCCTTTCATATTCTTAAGATCTTCCCACCAGATGGAGGCCTTTCCGTTTAGATTGAAAGTGGCCACTCGGGCCTTCAAATTTTCTGAAAAATCATGGACTCTGAAGTATTTCTTCAATCCAAGTAGCCAAGCATCGGCTTCCTCTCCCTTATTTATCTCACCGTCGAAGGAGGGAGGTTTGGCCTTTCTGAATTCCTCAAATTTATGACCCTTGGAAGTCTTTTTCTTCTTTTGTTCTCTTCGAGAATAGGAACTGGTCCTGTTGCTGGAAGAGCCTTCTGAATCGCCAGCTTCCTTCTCAGTGGAATCGTCTGGCACTGGTCCTTTACCTCTGGGGTGAACCTTCCTTGAGGTGCTCCTATCAGTATGGCCACTGATATGACAATGTTTCTACACTTTAGGTTCATGCTGAATTTGTCACTGTAGGTCGGATAAGCTCTGCAGTAATACTACATTAATTTCAGTTTTCTTTTCTTGTTCTTTCATCATCCTTTCATTTTCGGCCTTGCATCTTTGCAATTCAACCATGAGACTCCTCACAGTCTTGTCTAGGTCTGGAGGGGTTCCTATTTCTCTTCTTTCGTCAGACTCTTCATCTCTATTGTGGGATCCTTCTCCCATATCTTGGTGAGTCACCATTCTCTGTGTCTATAAATTCCCGTGGTTGATCGTCCACTTAGGTGAAAAGACAAACGTTGATTGTTAGTCAAGAGTTAGATATACATTTTTATAATCTACTCATAATTTATAACTCTTTCACATGCATACATAGTTGGGTTCTCGTTTCCAAGTTTTCAATCCTAGACAAGAGAGTTACGTTAGGGGGTTATTCTTCATAGGAGTATTTCGAACGGAGCTTATGCGTGACTCATGCATGAGCCCAATCAGGCCGAGTGTTGTAACCACACTATGATACCACTTTGTCAGATACCCACTACCTAAATCAGATTTTTCTGGTCTTCTGTCGGACAAGATCCCCTAATTAACCATGGAGGCCCAGCGTAAGCTGGCTCTTTCTCTCTCCTTCTTCGTTCCCATGTGATCGCAGGTCATGTTCATGGTTCAATTTGAACGCAATGCCTATTTTTATTTTGCGCCTCGGCGCTACAGTAATGTCTAATCGTTTGACTCTGCAACCACCAAACCCTGACAGGGCTAGCGACCGACCAATGGGGACGAATCCCTATAGGGTCAGTAAATGGCCAATAGGAACAAATCTCAATAGGGGTAGAGAACCGCCAGTGAGAATAGGCCCCATTACACGGTTAAGTGGAATACAGGTGGCAAAAAGGAAAAATCGACATGGTAGTCGACATGATAGGAAGGGGGCCCCACTTCACATGTCACACTATTCTGGACACCCCCCCTTAAAGGAAGAATGGAAAGGGGGTCCAGAATACACTTGAGTGTCGTTGATCATGATGAGTTAATCTCGACCATTAGAGAGTTTTGTGTCCAATTCCGAACCCCCCCCATTAAAGGCAGAATGGCAAGCGGGCTCCGGAATGAATCCTCAGCTATAGATCTGAGCAGGTGGACTCTAGCCATCCAGATCTACTCGCTACTTACCTTTATGCACATTCACGTCCCAGCGTAAAGTTGGCATCTCTACCTCACATCGAATGGTCATCCTAGACCCAGGATCCTCCAAGAGGATCCTAACCATTACTCAGAGCTTGAGTACATGCTAACATCTCGAGGTTTATAAGTCTGGACTTCGAGGTTTGAGAGCATGGGGAAACATGTCCCTTCGGTATCCCAAATGTCAAAACGCCGAAGTGTTGAATGAACCTCAATCAGAGATTAGCCCCTTGGGTTAAGCATTGGTTGATATGACCTCTTCCCATATGACTGCAACTTCTCTTCCATCGGTATTTATCAATGCGAGAGTCCGACCTATTTTCAACAAGACTCCCAAATCCCCGATTCCCGATTTCCCGAAACAGGTAATCTCTCAACACGCCACCCACTTAAATCAGACTGCCCACAACTGCTTCGGGGTTTCTACCTTGGAGATTCTTCATCCCTTGTCACCAGGACTCTCGATCCCATGATTCTCGGTTTCCCGTAATGGGTGATCTTACGACACGTGGCCTCCGTCAATCGGACGACTTAGATCTATGATCTGGATTATTTTCGGCACGAAATGAGAGCGGAGATATAATAAAGAAATGTCCAGAGATATTGCAGATATTCAATAATATAATAGAAATGTATCAGAGATAACACAGATATATAGTAATACACGATTTCTATTAATGAAAGAAATGTACAGAGACTGTAAAAATATAGAGTGAAAGACTCACTAGAATGGTGGCACCTTATCTCTGAGAAGAGATGTGACGGCTACTCGCATTCACAAGAAGATGATTACAATGAGGCTCGGAAGGCCTCTTTACAATAGACAAGAATGCCAAAAGTCCTAGACATCCAAAAACCTAACCCTAGGAGATGAAGCGCCAAAAGTCATGTGGGCCCCGTTTGGGTAAGTTGGTGCATCAACTTCCCGAGGTCGTAACTTTTGCATACGATCTCCGTTTTAGGCGTGTGATAGCTCGTTGGAAAGGTATCATCGAGGAGATTCATTTTGGGGGCTCAATAATGCATTTGGATATCTTTGAGAACCTAGATATTGAAAAAACTTCATTTAGGCCCTCAAAATGGCCCCAGAAGTTAAAACCTGCTAAAAATAGTAAATGGCCAAAATGGCCAGAAAACTGTTTTGAGCCATTTGGAAAAGGTGGGTGGCCCCTGATATCCACTTGGATCAATCCTCCCTCCTTAAGAAGCAATGGTCTCCATTGCGTTGATTTCCCGGGGGAGAGGGAAAATCATTTGTTGAATCTACATCTTGGTGAGTTGTTTGTCTTGCTAGAGAAGTCACGCAACTTAGTTTGTGGAAATCTGTCACGAACCTATGGCTAGAAGGTTTGGACCTTTTTAACTAGTCTGGTTATTTTAGATGACTGTGTGCAGAAGGAATCTTCGTGCTTTGTTGCAACCTTGTCGACCTTCTTCTGTTGGATAGAAGGTGCTTTGGTCGAAGCTGTGGTGGTTGCAGTATCCTTCTGTTCACCCTTTGAACAGATTGTGGAGAAGATGAATTTTCTAGTATGAGATATGACCTTGCAGCACTGTTTAGGTGGGGTAGTAGTTGGAACTACCTCTGGTATTCTGTAGAGATGACCTCCTAGAGTAATAATGACACTACGGGTTCGAGACTCATAGATAGCATGGTGTTTCCACACATATGGCTAGCCCAAGAGAACATCACAGACATCCAGTGGGGAAACATCACATAATACCTCATCCTTGAAGGGTTGGATGTCGTATGAAAATCGACACTGTTGGCTGACACGAAGATCTCGTCCTTGGAAAAGCCACCCAATACTGTATGGTTGCAGGTGTGGTGTTGTCGACAATCCCAACTGTTTGACGACCTCTGCTGAGATGAGGTTCTTCTAGCTTTCGATGTCAACAATAAAATGCAGTGGGGTCCCCTTCACCCACATCTGTGAATGAAAAAGTCACTCCCCCTCTTCTGGATCTGCTGGTTCTTCTGGTTGAATTGATGCAGTCGCGACAATAACAGTGGGGTTTGCGTCGATGATCTGTCTTTTACCAGTATTTTCAGAATCATATTCTGAATCAAGGTTTGGCTCCTTGTCTTTGATCTTGGCCACCAATGATTGTTTTGAGAGACATTCATCGGTGTTGTGCCAGGGGCTTTTGTGGAAATCACACCATTTTTCAGTGTCCTTCTTTGTCTTCCCGTGACCCTTCTTTCCCTGTGGCTTGGACTGGTTTTTGGGAGACTGTTTGTTAGGGTTGTCTTTGTCATACTTTTATTGTTGTGGATTTGCAGACCCGAACTCCCATTTGTTCTGGTGCTTAAATTTCTGCTCGATTTTAACAGCATATCGATAGGCAGCACCGAGTGATGAGATGTCTAGAAAATCCATTTCAGTTTGGATGTATCTGTGTAGAGCC
>ML784287.1:441865-480443 GCA_009831015.1 Picea engelmannii | reverse complement strand
AATGTTTGACATGGGGGAGAGCCTTAAGGAGTGCGAAGGTGATATTTTCCTTGTCTAAAAAATTATGAACAGAGAAATAACCTTCTAGCAGATTTAACCATTTATCTAGGGCATCTGCATCTATTTGACCTTCAAATATGGGAGTATCAAAATTAACCTATACCTTGAAAGGCGAGGTGCCTCCAAAGTGGTTGCTTGATGAAGATGCACCTGATGCTATCGGCAGGCATTGAAGGATGTGGGAAAAATTCTCCATCATTTCGTCCCTCTGTCGCGTGAGAGATTTCTCAAGCAACAGACTGATAGGATCGTTTGCTCTGTCGATTTTCTTTTCTTCCGCCATTGAGGGTTTCTTGGTTGTGCGAGAGAAATTGTCTTCAAGAGAGACAAGATCGAGACCCAAATTTCTATACTCAGACCTCGTCGAGGACATGCACTGAAAAAAACGATCAAGAGCAACCTTCTCTGATACCACTGATCCGGATTATTTTCGGCACGAAATGAGAGTGGAGATATAATAAAGAAATGTACAGAGATATTGCAGATATTCAATAATATAATAGAAATGTATCAGAGATGAAACCATAAACACAGATATACAGTAATACACAATTTCTATTAATGAAAGAAATGTACAGAGACTGTAAAAATACAGAGTGAAAGACTCGCTAGAATGGTGGCAGCTTATCTCTGAGAAGAGATGTGACGGATACTCACATTCGCAAGAAGATGATTACAATGAGGCTAAGAAGGCATTTTTACAATATATGGAAATTCCAAAAGTCCTAGACATCCAAAAACCTAACCCTAGAAGATGAAGCGCCAAAAGTCATGTGGGCCCTGTTTGGGTAAGTTGGTGCATCAACTTCCCGGGGTCGTAACTTTTGCATACAATCTCCGTTTTAGGCGTGTGATAGATCGTTGGAAAGGTATCATCAAGAAGATTCATTTTGGTGGCTCAATCATGCCTTTGGCTATCATTTAGAACCTTGATCTCGAAAAAACTTCATTTAGGCCCTCAAAATGGCCCCGGAAGTTAAAACCTGCTAAAAATAGTAAATTGCCAAAATGGACAGAAAACTGTTTTGAGCCATTTGGAAAAGGTGGGTGGCCCACGATATCCACTTGGATCAATCTATCCCAGGATTTCCACAATGGAAAGTCCATATCTCTTATCAACAGGAATACCGATTCCGCGATCCCCGATTTCTCGTAATGGAAGATCTTATGACACATGGCCTTCGTCAATCGAATGGATTATATCTATTCTAGGGTTTTTCTCCCTTATACACTGGAGTATTGACCCTCGGGAAAATC
Organism: Picea engelmannii; assembly: GCA_009831015.1. Taxonomy (NCBI): domain Eukaryota; kingdom Viridiplantae; phylum Streptophyta; class Pinopsida; order Pinales; family Pinaceae; genus Picea; species Picea engelmannii. The sequence goes on along the minus strand of ML784287.1, from coordinate 479,126 downwards.
CTGACAGATCCAACGACTGTCGGGTTTTTCTAGTCGAGATCTAATGACCCAGATCGGTTCTTACCCATGCATTCTTCCACGACTCCTTGGACGTGGAAAGGATCCACGGTCCAGATAATCTCATGGACCTTGGAGACCTAAGATCCCAAATTCCTCGCTACCCACGAGGACACAAAAAACAAAGGGGTAAGGCATTTTAACACCCTACTCTCTCCTACTAATCTAACTGTCATGGGTGACCGAAGATTCCCCATTAAAATCTCGTCTGTCGATTAATACCTATAAGGTTAAGGTACTTAACTTTCCAGCTCCTTCCTCCGATCTGACGGTCATGATTGGCCACGGATCTCCTAACGAGATCTCATCCGTCGATTCATTACTTCATCCTTATGCTGTCATCTTGGTTTTCAGGAGGATCATTCCTCCTTATGTCGGGTTATTAAGGCCTTACACCTTCACAACTGCCTTTTGGGTTCTTGATGGGATTTTCAATGAAGGTATTTGTATGGGGAGATTTACTCAGTGTACTACCTGAGGTATGTAAGGATTTCATCCTCTCGAGAACCATACATGAAGTCTGAATTTGATCAGTACGCACACACTTAACGAATTCATGAAGACATAAATCATACGTAGTCTTTCCATATAAATATACGACTACTAGTACTGATCAAAACACCATATAGTGATTCTTATGATGAAATCATTCACAGTTTCACAGCTTATGAGCATAATTATCAGAATAAGCACACACACACACACACACACACACACACACACACACACATATATATATATCAAGATGTGCGAGGCAAAACACTTATCAGAGATAAAACCAGGGTCAAGCAACTGCTGAGAGGGGTGATCATTTCCACCCAACCATAGGCTTATTGATTCCCAGCATATTTACCACTAGCCACCCCTGAGCTGAGACCACGATGCTGTGAGACTACGTCTCTATTTTCCATTGACTAGGAGAGAAGGTTGCAATCCTTCCTCCCTGCTATCACTCACTCTACATAGTGCCACAGTTCTCCCCTCGCATCTACCCCTAATCACTTTTACCCCACGCCTTATCCTCTTGCGAGGTTGCATGTGGCGTGATTACCCTCGCACTGGCTAGTCGTGATGGCTCTACGAATGGGAAGTTTACCTCCCCATCCCTCATTAATTCCTGAGGATCCATCTACCTACTAGTCTGCGAGGAATTTAATTCGGGGCCAGCGAGATGTTTTTTGTTCTCCGAGCTAGTGGAGTCCAAATACCGTATTAATTCTCGGTGGAATTTAATGCCACCTTTTCAGGTGCCTTCCATCGCCATCGTGGTCTCTTTTCTGTACATCCCCTCTCAGCAGTCCTGCAATAAAAATTCATAATGTTATTCACATTTATGAGTTTGGCATAGTTCTTGGCCAGTCAGGTTATTTTTACAAACTGGGGGAAACAGGGTGTTACAGTGGCACTATAACAATCAGGAATATGATTGTTTTATCTAAAGAGGGCTTCAATAAATCTAGGTTAATCTATATACAAGTGTTGTTTGATGCGTTACCACTCAAAGGGGGTACTAACAAGGGTTACAAGGGTGGCCAACAGATGTACGCTTAAGTACCACTTGTATTCCATTCATGTATCAATCCCCGAACGTGGGTTTATGCACGTAACGACAAGTCTTTGTAGCTTAAAGACATTGGAATATGTCTCTACCCTAAAAAAAAATTAACCCACAATTTTTTGCTGAGGAAAGTTCTCTGATACCACTTGTAATATTCCAGATATAAAAATATGAAAAACAAAAATAAAATGATAGAACTAGAAGATGAAAAACAATATAACAAGAACAACAGTGCATTGCGTTGATGTAATCTTCTTCTGATAGATTCTAAGAGAGTTAGCAGATCATAATCTCGACCATTCCCATCTCTTAACAGAACCTGAGTGAGAGGAGAAATCATAGCTATTCTCGATCTCAACCTACTCCTTCTTGCAATGCGTTCTTCTAATATTCTTCGGATATTTTCTAAGATAGTACACACATCACAATAAGTCTCTTCTATTACCTACAACCGACTAAGAGGAGAAGTTGTAGCTGTTTCTCGATCTTCATCTCTTGATCTTCCTGATTCATCTTCCATGTCAAAGATAAAAACAAATGAATGGGCAGTCGTGACGTGATCAGATGAGCCAGCAATGGAAGTGGTTTTGAATTTTGAAATTATGACTTCTTTATTTATAAGATGAGATTGGGCTCAATGAATAGACGTAACCTATGAAATGGATATTTGGACTTTCACTAAGACTATGAGTGTGGTTAGAAGGTATTGTGTTTAAATTAAAGATAAATGATAAACAACACATGATAAGGAAACAATTATGATTTCCTACGGAAACCCTTCTCTCAGAAAAACCCTACATTCCAAAACATGTTCAATGTATTCCTTAGCACCTAACAATAGTTACATTACATTTTTAGAGTTGTTTTGAATGGATGGTTTGTGAATGCAGATGGAGATGAAGACTATCTAATTGCATAAACGAAATATAATATATTTTATTCTAACTAGGAGCTAACTATGGTAACCGAATGAGTAGTTGAGAGGAAGCTAAAATCTGTAAATAACTTCACTCAAAAAATTGTTATGAAGAAGGAAAGTTAGATAACACACCCATATGAATACTTAACGAGAATAGTCTCACATACATTATCAACTCATATACTCAAGACATAAACATAATAAAGAATAGCAAAGATGCTAGAATAATATTAATTGCTTAAGAAAAGTCTATAGGAAAAATATATTCTTATATCACATGTAAATAGTAGACAATTTGTTAAAAATAGTTCACAACAAACAACAACCATTTCGTGCACAGATTGTAGGACATCCTAACAAACTGGTATACATACCAAGAACTGCGCAGAGGAACTACGAGTTGGACAATATTACAACAAAACTTTATAGACACTTTCTCATTTGAGCATGAAAACCCAAACATAGACACAACACTTTAACAAATCAAAGTGGTGATATTCATTAAGGAACCAAAAGTTGAACTTATGACAGAAGAACAACAAGAAAACAAACATACAGTGAAAGAACTATTGTCATGCTATCATGTGCAGGAAGAAGCACCATATGAAGATGGTTGGCACTATTCAAATTGAGGAAGTTGAAGGTGAGAGAGAAGTGGAAGGTCCACCTCTAGAATCATAAGTAATTGTTGCGCCGATCAATGTGAAGAAAGTCAACATCGGGACAATTGAGAATCCCAAAATGGCTAGCATTGCAGACTATTGGGATGAACAAACTATGGAAAGTATAACATAGTTACTGCATGATTACAACAACCTATTCCAAATAACGTTCACAGAAATGAAAGGCATAGCAAGAGAGGTAGGAGAAATGAAGGTATCGCTCAAAGCCCAAGCAAGTCCGACCAGACAACGACCCTACAGATTAAACCTAATATATAAGCAAAAAGTCAAAGATGAGATCGATAGGATGTTGGAGGCTGGAATCATAGAACCCATAGAAGAATTTGAATCAATAAGCCCGATTGTAGTTTAGGAAAAGAAACAAGTGGGGATAAGAATATGACTTGAGGAAGTTGAACGATGTGTGCCTATATGACAAGTTCCCTACCCTGTTCATAGATGAAGTCTTGGAGAATGTAGGAGGACATGAAGCTTATTCATTCACTGACAGATTCTCAGCACACCATCAGATCAATATAGCACCAGAAGATAGATACAAGACCACTTTTTCCATGGAATGGAGATCCTACGAGTATACAATCATGTCGTTTGGACTCAACAAAGCACCAGCAATATTCTCTAGAGTAGTCATAGTTGCATTTAAAGAGTTTATCCACTAGTTTCTAGAGGTATATCTGGATGATTGGACGATCTATAGTCTATTGAAAGACCATGTATAGGCCTTATGGATGATGTTAGAAAGATACAATAAGTGCCAAATATCGTTGAATATCAAGAAATGCATCTTCAAAACACCTTTTGGGATACTATTGGGCCATACAGTATGCAAGCAAGGTTTGCTAGTAGATCCTACCACGATTGCAGTAATTGTTAACCTGCCACCACCAAAAATACTCTGGAAATTAAGAGAGACATTGGGACACACAGTATACTATAGGAAATTTTTATGCAAGAGCATCGTAAGTAGCCAAGCAAGCAACGTAAAAGCGGGAGACAGCTGGAAAATCATCAGCGCACATTTTGAAGTGTTTTGAGATTAATGAATGGACATTAATGTAATAGTTAAGGGAAGCACACTTATATTTATATCTAGATGTTGTAAACAGATCTTGAGCGTTGCTCTCATCTGTAGTATGTAAAGGAATTTATGTGTAATGAATGCAAGTAGGTAGATTTAATTTAATAGATTAGACAGCTTAGAAATATAGGAGGTAAAACGGATATAGACACCCTCACCCTTGTATCATTTTAATTTTTTGGGATGATTATTTAGAAGACATAAGTTGTAGAGATGAAGAAGAGCATTGTAGAGAAGAACCCATGTACAGGAGCACTTGAGTTAATATATGAATCTTTGACTCAATTTTCATGGTGTTATGATGCTTACTGTTTACATTTGTTGAATGGTATGCTTACAGTTGATTTGTTTCTCTGTTATTCATTTGTTTCAATGTTGTGTTATGTGTGGTTTCAAGTTGAATGAATGAAGTCTGAGAGAGGAGAAGAATGAGTTTCAATTGTTTCTCTACCTGAGAATTCCTGCAAAGATTGCAATGAACGTCTGCAAGGTGTGCCTTGACAAGGGTCTGAGTTTTATCTCAGAAATCTCAGGAGAGATACCATTGTTTTGATATCAGAAGAAGTGCAGGCAAAGAATAGAGTCGTGAAAGGTGTGTGTAGGCCAATCAAAGCCTTGTATTTTATAAATCCAGAAGGAAGGTTGAAGGACCACTATTGCAAAGAGTGCACAGGCTCAGAGACTCAAATAACCAGAGGTTATTTGAAGATTTTCCAAAAAGAGTGCGAGGAGGGATCATTTTAGAAGCTTGAGTTAGCAAGTGAAAGTTCAGGAGGGATTTAACCTTTGAAGTGCTCAAAGGGAGATGAAGATTGAAATCGTCTCATAGAATTCAAGTTTAGGAGGAGGAGCAGTGAATCATTTGGGAAGAAGTCATTGAGGAGTGCATATGGTGGTCAAAATTCTCTGTGGAGAACTCACGAAGTCGCGCAGATGATAGGATCTAGAGGAGATACAAGGTGGTTAGGAGTTCAACGAATATGCAACTCTGACATCAAGAATCAACATGGACCATTGATCGTGGTATATCTAAGCTGTCAAATCATTTCGGGAATTCGGGACCCATAAGTTCGGAGTGCAGGTAAAAACCCTTGCTCACTCAAACTTCTGGTTCGTGAAAGGGATAATCAAGTGTGAAATTTTGGTATTTTGGGGTTCGACATACTATAAATCTCAATGACAAGGAACCAAAACCTTAGCATTGAAAATAATGAAGTCGTAAAACGCGACGTACCTTTGGTGTGAAACATCAACATTTTGGCATATCGGGGTTCAGCATTCTGGAAATCCTGATGACAAGGAGTCGGGGCGCTTTGCATTGAAAACCTCGAAATCATGAAACACGAAGTGTCATCGGAGTGGAATTTCAGCATTTCAACTTTCTGGGGTCTGGGAAGTAGAGGAGACAAGTAATTTTTGGAAATAAGAGTTTTAAACTCTCGGTACACAAAATCCCGAAAAAGGGTCACTATTTCATAATTCTAGAATTGGCGTGGTCAGTGAGTTGGGATCGAGAATCGTGAACTCCTAGTACATGGAGTCCCAAAAGGCCATCGATCACACATTCCATGGGACATTGAGCCCATTTCGGCATTTTGGCATTTCATAATTCGGGGAATCATAAGGCAAGAGGAACGATTGTTGGGTTGTTCGCTCAAGTCTCGAAAGGCCAAATTTAGTGGTAAAAGGTGGTGTGCATTGGAGTGGTCAACCCTCATTGACAATTCACATTTTACAATTTTTCAAGAGTTGTGGTATATATCAAGACTCTCCAACTCCCGAAACCCGAAGTCCTTTGTGGCTCAAACAAAGGGTTTGATTAACCCTTAGCATGGTTTTAGTGAAGATCCTGTGCAGATCCCAACCCGAGGGTAGGGGGTCTATGTCAGTGTGGTATCATAGCTCAGAAAAAATTATTTTCTTTCTGTAGTAGAGAGAAAAGAGGAAAAATTTACAACCATGCCGCCAAGAAGAAGAGATAGGCCAATGCCTGATCCAGTAGTGGAAAGAGAAATGTGTGAATTACATGCTAGACTTGATGCTATGGAGATAGCACAGAGGTGCCCAGTGGACATTAGGGATATCAGTAAGGTTGAAAGTGAAAATGAAGCTGGAAACGAAGGAGAAGAAATTGCAGTCGAGGATGCTGCCGACGAATGCCTATTCAGAGTTGTTGCAAGGATAGGTGCCAGATCAAAAATGGACATTCCAGTGAACAAAGGAAACTTGGATGTTGAAGAACTTCTAGACTAGATTAGAGCTCTAGACAAATAGTTTGATTATGAGGATGTCGAGGAAGATAAGAAAGTCAAACATGTTGTTACTAGACTTAAAGGGCATGCAACACTGTGGTGGGATGAACTGCAGGCTGACAGAGTGTAACATACCCACCACAACCTAATGGATTTTTCGCCCTTTTTCTCCTTTTTCTCATGGGAAAAAATCCCTGAGTTCCTACAAGGTCCTAGCATAGGCTAGCTCTTCCTATCGGAACCTTTACTAAACCAATCCGTCGGTTCTTTCATTGAAACCCATCGTGTACAACTCAAGCACCAAGCAGGGGCTTCGCCTCCATGTGATCATCGGCTATGACCCTGGGCCAAGCCAAGAGGCACCTTTCACATTTTGCGACTCAGCAATGCTTGAGAGTCCAGTCTTTCGACTCTTCAAACCCCGAAACCCAAAATTGTCCCTTCGTTGAGATCGACGACTACAAATCTCCCCCCTGATCCGACAGTTCTGTCCGTATCAGGACTTTGGTAACCGGGATTTCAAAATGCAAGCGAGTCGAGTCTTTTGACTCTTCAAACCACGAAACCTGATACGCGAGTTCTTGTACGAGTTCCAACGGTCCTCGATGATATGGATCCAACAGTCCAGATCTCTTCGGAGTTTTGTGAACCAATATTTCATGATGCAATGACTCCAGAACTCCTGTCACTCAAATCCCCGAATTTTGATATGGGAATTCGTGTAGAAGATCAACAAACCTCATTGACCTGGATATGACAGTCACTATCCCTCCTGAGATTAAGGGAATTGAAGGAAACTCAACCTTAAACCCCTTCCTGTCCTATGAGATCCAATGGCTTATGGGGTTTTGGAGCTTTTCCTGAACTCTGACCGCTCACCACCTGTCTCCTCTGATGGACGGTCCAAATCCTCCCGGAGTTTCGTGAACTGGGATTTCATGACTTGCAAAGATGAGGGGTCTTACCCTTTTGATCTCCTGAGTGCTGAAACGCCGAAATGCCAAAGCCTATTCACACTAAGCTAATTCAGAGTTTCACATACCGGGACTTTGCGACTTGCGATAAGGAAGGTTCTTTCCCTTTGGTTTCCCGGGTGCTGAAACGACGGAATGATGAAACCTATTCACACTAAGCTAATTCAGAGTTTTGCATACCGAGACTTTGTGACTTGCGACAATGAAGGGTCTTTCCCTTTGGTTTCTCGAGTTTCGAAACACCGAAATGCCGAAACCTATTCACACTAAGCTAATTTTTAGTTTCACATACCGGGACTTCGTGACTTGCGATGATGAGGGGTCTTGCGCTTTGGTTTCCCGGGTGCCGAAATGCTAAAATGCTGAAACCTATTCACACTAAGCTAATTTGGAGCTTCGCATACCGAGAGGTTTGCGACTTGCGACGAAGAAGGGTCTCGCCCTTTGGTTTCCCCGGTGTCGAAACGTCGAAATGTCGATGAACGGGTCTATATACTCTGGGACTCTTAGGACCTTTCCAAATCCACGCTCCTGCCTATGCAATGGTTAAGGTCAACAGGCAATAGAGCTTTGAAAGATTTTTCAGAGGGTTCTTGGGTAAATTATCCCTAAGCTTGGTGACTAGACTGAAAAGTCTTCCTAAATCACCGAGCTATGATCTCTGTGATAGGGTTGAAGTAAACTCATGGGTTTACTAAAATGGTAGTCTTTTCAAGGAACTCACTCTAGCTCTGGAATGCGAGGGAACTTCCCAGAAGGTGGTGCCTTCAGGGAAATCAAACCAGGGCATAGCGTGAGTCAAGTAAATGGGAAAAATTTCAAGGGAACAGAATCGTAATATGAACTTGTTAATTCTATATATAAATTGATTATGGTCATACAAGTATAAGCATGCATCCATTATTTACGATCTAAACAAAAGGAAAACACTTCTATACAGAAACCATTTATGAGTGTACAAACATGAGCATGCATTCCAGGATATTCAATTAAAGATACAAGATATAAACACTTATCAGAAAACACCAGGTGTGACACGATTGTTGAGAGGGGTGCTCGTTTCCACCCAGCCATAGGCTCAACGACTCCAAATAGATTTACCACTAGCCACCCCTTAGCTAGACCACGATGCTTGAGGTTCAATTTTCTACTTCCATCTCAACGAAAGTCAAGGATGAAGGTTACTCTCCTTCTCGGTGGTGCTCGTTTCCACCGAACTATAGTCTCAGTGACTCCAAATGGACTTACCACTACCCACCCCCAAGCTATACCATGACGCTTGAGGTTCAATTTTCTACTTCCAGCTCAACAAAAGTCAAGGATGAAGGTTACTCTCCTTCTCCTCTATTCAGAACTCCCTCTGTTTCTAGAGTTTCTCCAGTTCTTCCCCTCGATCCCTATCACACGTGTTCTCTCCTCTCCCCTTTTACCACACTTACTATCTTTCCTTTTCTCTGCAAGATCGCATGCGGCGCAAATTTCCCCATCTGCAGTCAGGTCTGGGAGCTTTTATGGATGGGAGGTTCACCCCCATCTCCTCATTAACTCTTGAGGAGCCTGCCCACCTACCAATCTGACGGGAAATCCATTTTGAGGTCAGAGATTTTCTTTGGTCTTTGAGAAAGTAAAACTAGTACAGTACTGGCTCGGTGGAAGTTAACGCAACCATTCTAGGTCCCTTCCACCACCTCTCATTAGCCATCATGGTCTCTTTTAGCACATCCCCCTCCCACCAGCCATGCAACACATATTCATAACATAATTTACATTCATCGACCTTTTATAAAAAGGTCCTTCAAATCAAACATTCACGTCTTTGAGTTTGATTTAGTTCTTGGCCAATATAGTTATTTTTACAAAATAGGGGAAATAGGGTGTTACACAGATGTTGCAAAGGAAAGAAGAAAATCAAAAGCTAGAATAGAATGGTTGCAAAGATGAAAGCCAAATTTATACCCAAGGATTATCAAATCACTCTGTTTCGGAGGATGTATAATTTGAGACAGAAGTTGATGTCAGTGAAAGAATACACTGAAGAATTCTACAAGATAAACAACAGAGCAGGTCATTGGGAAAGAGATGATGAAAAGGTTGCCAGGTACATGAATAGTCTGTGATATGAAATTCAATATGAGATGATCATGATGACCATTCAAAATGTAGAAGATGCTTATCAGATAGCTATGAAAGCTGAAGAGAAGCTAAGCTAGAAGTAAGGTCAAAGAGGCTAATGTTCAAGCCAGAGGAAAAACAATTGCCCAAGACAGAACATAGAGACCTAAAGAAGAGGGAAAGAAACCTCAAAATCAACCTGAGAGAGGAGGAAGCTCACAGGGAAGGAAATGTGATGATAGAAATACTTTTCCTTGAGCCGGAGGAAGAGGAAGAGGAAGAGAAGGTCAAGTGAAATGATTTGTCTGTGGAAAAATCAAACATAAATCCTATGAGTGTCCAGATAGGAAGAAAGATGGTGGTGAAAATCACATTGTCGAAGCTCAAGCGTGGAATGTTGAGGCAGAAGACACTGAGGGCGAAATATCTTTGATGATGAGGAAAGTTCTCTTGAAGCCAGAGAAGGAAGCAGAGAACCCAGCCCAATGAAACATTTTGTTTCAGACTGCCTGCAAAACTTAGGATAGGGTATGTAAGGTCATAGTGGACAATGATAGCACTATCAATCTTGTATCTACAAAGATGGTAGAAAATCTAGAGTTGGAGACTGTTGCACATCCAAGCCCATACAGAGTTTCGTGGCTACAAAAAGGACATCAGGTAAATGTCACTAAACAGTGTTTAGTTGAATTTAAAATAGGAGGATATAAATATGAAATATTATGTGATGTCATTCCCATGGATTTTTGTCATCTATTGCTAGGTAGACCATGGAAATATGACAGAAACATAGTTCATGATGGGAGAAAGAACACGTACACCCTGGTGAAAAATGGTAGGACTCACATGTTGCTTCCAATTAACGATAAAGAGGTGAAAATAGAAATGAGCAACACTATACTTCTCATGAGTGGGAAGGAAATTCTTAATGAGGTTAAGAAGAAGGAAGACACACAATTTATTGTGGTCAGGAAGCCCAAAATTGTTTTGATCAGTACAAGGATAGATGGTTTACCAGAAGAGATCCAAGAGTTGTTGGGAGAGTTTCCTGATATAGTAGTGGACGAACTACCTTATTCGTTGCTACCTATCAGAACCATAAGTCATCATATCGATCTTATACCTGGAGCCATATTACTGAACAAAACAACATATCGTTTGACGCCATAGGAAAATGAAGAAGTTAAGAGACAGATCCAGAACTTAGTGGACAAAGGATTGATTCGAGAAAGTCTGAGTCCACGCGTTATTCCGACAGTGCTCAGCCCAAAGAAAGATGGAGGTTGGAGAATGTGTATAGACACTAGGGTGATCAATAATATCACCATTAGATACAGATTCCATTGCCAAGGACGGACAACTTGATGGATTTCTTGTGTGGAGCAATGTTTTTTGCAAAGATTGATTTGAAAAGTGGGTATCATCAAATCCAAATGAGAGAAGGTGATGAATGGAAGACAACATTCAAAATGAATGAGGGGCTGTATGAATGGATTGTCATGCCATTTGGCTTAACAAATGCGCCCGGTAATTTCATGAGGTTGATGAAAGAACTCCTGAAGGATTTCATAGGGAAATTCATCATTGTATATCTTGATGATATATTAATTTTCAGCAAGATAGAAGTAGAACACTTAAATCATTTACCTGCAGTAATGAGAAGATTACAGCAAGAGAAATTGTTGTTTAATATGAAGAAATCATCATTCATGAGAACAAAACTCGTTTATTTGGGTTTTGTTATCTCTGTAAATGAGATGAAAATGGATCCGAAAAAGATAAAGGCGATTAAGAATTTGCCATCGTTGAAGAGTATATTTGAAGTACGAAGCTTCCATGGTTTGGCTAGCTTATACAGAAAATTTATCTGAAACTTCAATGGAATTAGCACACCGATGATATATACAGTGAAGAAACGACATAAATATTTTCACTGGACGAAGGAAGCAAAGAAGAGCTTCAATCTGTTGAAGAACAAGATCACTGAGCAACCAATTCTGGTTTTGCCAGATTTTAGCAAGACATTCCAAGTTGAGTGTCACGCAAGTGGATTTGCAATTCGAGCGGTCTTGAGCCAAGATGATAGGTCGATCGCATATTTCAGTTTAAAAGTAAATGAAGTGAAGGTTAAGTACTCCACATATGGAAAAGAAATGGAGACATTATTTGGTTCCCAAGGAGTTTGTTTTGTATAGCGATAATCACACTTTACAATTCGTGACTTGACAAGAGAAGTAGAACCAAAAGCAAGCTAAATGGGTTGAATACATGCAAAATTTTACTTTTTTTACTAAACATATTTCTGGAACTGCTAAAAAATTTGTTGATGCTTTGAGTAGGAAATGTTTTCTTATGCAGGAATTCAGAGTCAACACTTTAGGTTTTGATAAGCTCAAATAAGTGTACAAGGATGACCCTAATTTTACAGAGGCATATGAGTCATCTAAGAATCCAATTCTCAAGGACAAAAGAAAATGGACTGAATACATGATCCAGGATGGATTATTGTTCAGGGGAAATCAACTATGTATTCTAAAAGGCTCCATGAGGGAGAATTTGCTGAAGGAAAAACACAGTGGAGGATTGGTCGGACATTTCGGTCTTGACAAAACATTCTCAAAGTTGAATGGCTCATATTTTTGGCCAGGGATGAGAATAGATGTCAAGAAATTTGTGGATAGAGAGAGAATTTGTCAGCACACGAAATGAAAAAGGCAAAACAGAGGATTATACCAACCATTACCCATTCCTGAAAGGCCATGGGACACAATGAGCATGGATTTCATATTGGGACTGCCAAGGACACAGAGAGGATATGATTCGATCTTTGTGATAGTCGACAGATTTTCAAAGATGGCACATTTCATACCATGCCAGAAAACCAGTGACGCAACTCATATTGCAAACATGTTTTTCAAGGAAGTCGTCAGACTTCACGGTTTGCCAAAGAGTATCATGTCTGATCGAGATACCAAGTTCGTAGGGAATTTCTAAAGGACCTTATGGAAGAAGTTGGGGACAAGTTTATCTTTTAGCTCAGCATATCATCCTTAGATGGATGAACAGACAGAGGTCATGAACAAGAGCTTGGGAGATTTGTTAAGAATCTTAGCGACTGAACACCACAGTCAATGGGATCACATTCTGCCATAAGTAGAATTCACTTACAATGATTCACTCAATAGAAGCACAAGGTAGAGTCCATTCTAGATTGTATATGGAATGCAGCCAAGAGGAGTTTCTGAATTGAATGATTCAGAATAAAATGAATTTAGGAGTGCCAGTGCAGAGGACTTTGTAGAAGGAATGAAGGAGCTCCACAGCTGAGTTAAGGAGCGATTGCAGAGTTCAAGTCAATAAGACAAGTGGAGAGTAGATCAACATAGGCGAGAACTTCAATTTGAAGTTGGTGATATGATTCTTGCGCATCTAAGGAAGGAGAGGTTCCCAAGGGGAATGTATAATAAGCTGAAGATGAAAAATATTGGACCGTGCAAGGTCATAAGGAAATTTGGGGAAAACACATATGAGATTGAATTACCTAATGGGGTCGGAATCTCACCGATATTCAATGTTGCGGATTTGTACCCTTATCGAGCTGAAGAAGCAAGAATAGAGGAGGAACATAAACAAATTCAATGGAAAAAACAAATGCTTGTAGTTGTAGAGCCACACATGGAAATCATAATTAAAAAAGGGTTAGCAAAAAGACCAAGAGAAAAGAGTATTTTGAATACTTGGTCACATGGAAGGGACATCCAGTTGAAGATGTTAGTTGGGAGAATGAAGCAGAAATTCATAGGCATGGACAGACCATGCAAGAGCTCATGACCAGAGTTCATGAAAATTTTCAAGCGAGGGAGTATGATGAAGGAGCATCGTAAGAAGCCAGGAAAGCAACGTAAAAGTAGGAGATAGATGGAAAAGCACCAACACACATTTTGAAGTGTTTTGAGATTAATGAATGGACATTAATGTAATAGTCCAGGGAAGCACACCTATATTTATATCTAGATGTTGTAAGAAGATCTTGAGCATTGCTCTCATCTGTAGTATGTAAAGGCATTTATGTGTAATGAATGCAAGTAGGTAGATTTAATTTAATAGATTAGACAGCTTAGAAATATAGGAGGGAAAACAGATATAGACACCCTCACCGTTGTATCATTGTAATTTTGGGGGATGATTATTCAGAAGGCATAAGTTGTAGAGCTGAAGCAAAGAAATATAGAGAAGAAGCCATGTACAGGAGCACTTGAGTTAATATATGAATCTTTGACTCAATTTTCATGGTGTTATGATGCTTACTGTTTACATTTGTTGAATGGTATGCTTACAGTTGATTTGTTTCTCTGTTATCCATTTGTTTCAATGTTGTGTTATGCGTGATTTAAATTTGAATGAATGAAGTCTGAGAGACGAGAAGAATGAGTTTCAATTGTTTCTCTGCTTGAGAATTCCTGCTAGGAGTGCAGTGAACGTCTGCAAGGTGTGCATTGATGAGTGTCTGAGTTTTATCTTAGAAAGCTCAGGAGAGTTATCGTTGCTCTCATATCAGCCGAAGTGCAGAAAAAGCATAGAGCTATGAAAGGTGTGTGCAAACTAATCGAAGCCTTGGATTTTATAAATACAAAAGGAAGGTTGAAGGACCACTGTTGCAAAGAGTGCACAAGATTGGAGACTCAAATAAAAAGAGGTTATTCGAAGATTTTCCACAAGGAGTGCGAGCAGGGATCCTTTTAGAAGCTTGAGTTAGCAAGTGAAATATTAGGAGGGATTTAACCTTTGAAGTGCTCAAAGGGAGACAAATATTGAAATTGTCTCATAGAAGTCAAGTTCAAGAGGAGGAGCACTGAATCGTTTAAGCAAAATTCATTGAGGAGTGCATCTGGTGGTCAGAGTTCTCTGTGGAGAGCTTGTGAAGTCGTGAGGACTGTAGGATCTAGAGGAGCTGCAAGGTGGTTAGGAGTTGGACGAATCTGCCACCCTGACATCAAGAATCAATGTGGACTATTTATCATGGTCTGTCTGAGCCGTCAAATCATTTCAAGAATTCGAGACCCCTAAGTTCGGAGTGCAGGTCAAAACCCTTGGTCACTCAAAATCTCGGTTCGTGAAAGGGATAATCAAGTGTGAAATTTTGGTATTTTGGGGTTCGACATACCAGAAAAATTGATGACAATGAATTGGGACCTTAGCATTGAAAATCCCAAAGTCATGAAATGCAACATGCCTTTGGCGTGAAACATCGGCATTTCGGCATATCGGGGTTCCACATTTCTGAAATCCTGATGACAAGGAGTCAGGGTGCTTTACATTGAAAACCCTAAAGTCACAAAACACGAAGTGTCATCGGAGTGGAATTTCAGCATTTCGGCTTTCCAGGGTAGGGAAAGTAGAGGAGAAGGGTGATTTTTGGAACCGAGAGTTTCAAACTCCTAGTATGCGAAATACTGAAAAAGGGTCGCTATTTCGGAATTCAGGAATTGGCGCGACGAGTGAGTTGCAATTGAGAATCGTGAACTCCCGATATGCAGAGTTCTGAAAGGCCATTGATCGTGCATTACATAGGATGTTGAGCCCATTTTGGCATTCTGACATTTCGGAATTTGAGGAATCATAAGGCAAGAGGAACAATTGGTGGGTCATTCGCTCAAGTCCCGAAAAACTGAATTTAGTGGTAACAGGTGGTGTGCGTTGGAGCGGTCAACCCTCGTTGACAATTCGCATTTTGGCATTTGTCAAGAGCTGTGGGATATATCGGTACTCTCCAACTCCCAAAACCCGAAGTCCTTTGTGGCTCAAACAAAGGGTTTGATTAACCCTTGGCGTGGTTTTAGTGAAGATCCTGTGTGGATCTCGGCCCGAGGGCAGGGGTTCTGCGTCAAATTTATAAAGGGGTATGCATATATCACTGTGCCAATAGAAAATTTTCTAAATAAAGACACAAAGTTCCAGTGAAATGAGGATTATCGGAATGGTCTAGATACCCTATAAGAGAAGATGGTAACCTCACCAATACTAGTATTACTGGATTGGGAAAAGACATTTTACGCACATGTAGATGCATCAACCATAACACTTGGAGCTATTCTGGCACAACTAGGAGTAGGAGAATTGAACCATCCTATATCATTTTCTAGTAGAAAACTTTTAGAATTGGAGAAGAAATACAATACCACAGAGAGGGAAGGCTTAGTTATTGTCTACGCGCTTCATAAATTCAGGCATTATTTATTGGGGAAACTTTGCAAGATGTTCATAGACCATTCAACGCTCAAATACCTCATCAACAAGCTAGTGATGGGGGGGGAGAATTTGTAGATGGTTATTATTGTTTCAAGAATTTGACTTTGAAGTGATATTCAAAACAGGAAAGCTGAATGCAGGACCTGATCACCTATCACGGATTACTAATGGGGAGGAACCTATGAATCTAGAGGACAACTTTCTCGATGCACAATTATTCTTGTCCCATATAGCCAATGAATGCTTTGCATAAATCATCCAGTACTTGATTACATGGACTACACCACAGGAATACAACATTGCGTAGAAGAAAAATATGGTAGTTAAGGCTGCATATTACCTATTGATTACAGGACACTTATACAAAATGGGTGCAAATAGTATCTTGAGAAGATGTGTGTTGGAACATGAAAGACCAAGGATCTGAGAAAAATCCCGTGAGAGAATAGTAGGAGGAAATTATGCATTAAAATATATCGCATAGAAGGTATTGTGCATTGTACTATGGTGGTTGACCATGCACAAAGACTCAAAGGACTATGACCAAAAATGTGATGTATGTCAGAGGTTTGGTAAACTGAATTGAAGGGAAGATATGCCCCTCAAACCACAACTAACCTTCCAAGTATTTGAAAAATGGGCAATATAGTTTGTGGGACCAACTAACGCACCAACAAAAAGGTTAGGAGTGAGGTACATTACCATAACAATAGAATACTCTACAAGATAGGCAGAAGCAACACTAGTAAAATATTGCATTACAGAGGCAACAACACACTTCCTGTTTGAGCAAGTTATCACTAGATTTGGTTTCCCGAGGATTTTGATGAGTGACCAAAGCACTCACTTTATTAAAAATACTATTAAGGCGATGACTGAGGAATTCGAATTTCGTCAACAAAAGAGTACACCATATCATCCTCAAGAAAATGGAACAATGGAAGCCCTTAACAAAATCCTTGAAAATTCACTAACGAAAATATGCAACGTAAATAGGGATGATTGGGACTTGAAGATACCAGCAGTATTATGGGCATACAGGACCACATTCAAGAAATTGACAGGACAGACGCCATCTTGATTGGTTTATAGAAAATAAGTTGTGGTGCCATTAGAATTTTTGGTACCTAGTCTATGCGTAGCTGTAATTACAAACATGATAGAATGAGGCATAGTACATGAAAATATAAATCATTTGATGTTCATGGAGGAAAATAGTATTCTAGAAGGTTAGCACCAAGAAGTATAGAAAGCAAGGGACAACTATTGGCATGACAGACATATCAAGAGAAAATATTTCAAGGAAGGATACTTAGTCTTAATGTATGACAGTAAATCCCTTCAGCACCTAGGAAAACTCAGAAAGCATTAGTTAGGACCATACGAAGTAAAGACTATTGTAATGTCCCTAAGGCCGAGCCCTGCTGTAAATCATGTATATGAAGTATAGAGCTTGCATTATGAATTTTAATTATGTTTTATAGGCTGGTGAGCCAAGTTTATCTAAGTTGGTGGGATTATGTGTTGTTAGGTCGGAGAGCCTAAGTGTTAAGAACGGGAGCCTGCTTTAATGATTTGTCTTAATTTGGAAGCATTTCCCCAATAGATAAGGGCGCCAAAGATCAACAACATGCATAATAGCCAAAATTTCCTTTTCATGGATTGATTTGCCCAAATTTCACTCAGAAACTTGTTTTCTGGTAAAGTTCAAAGGCTGACCCTCTTGTATAAGGATATCGCCAACTCCTTTACCTAAAGCATCACATTCTAGGAAAACATTCTTTGTGAAATCAGTTAGGGAAAGGAATGGAGTGGTGCACATGGCCATATTCAAGGTTTGAAAATCATGAGAAATAGTTGGAGTCCAAGTGAAAGAATCATTTTTAAGGAGTGCAGTGAGAGGTGTTGCAATATTTCCATAATTCTTAACAAACTTGCGATAATAACCTATTAAGACCAAACATCCATGCAAGATTTTGAGATTCTTTCGGTTAGTCCAGTCTTTCATATATTCAATATTTTTAGGATCCAACCTAACTTCATCCTTTCCAACAAGATGACCCAAGTACGCGACTTCTGAGGTGCCAAAAGAACATTTATATTGTTTCAAAAAAAAAATTGTGCTGAGAGAGTAGATGGAGAACTCAATCCTCATGAGAAATATGGATTGTCTAGGTTTTTCTATAGATGAGGATATCATCAAAGAAAACTAAGACAAAATGATGGAGAAAAGGACAGAAGACATGATTCATGAGGCTTTGGAAAGTGGAGGGAGCATTACACAAGAAAAAGGGCATGAACAAAAACACATAGTGACCCTCATGATTTCTAAAGGAAATATTAGGATTGTCTGACTCTTTCATACAAATCTGTTGGTAGCCAGAACAAAGATCAAGTTTAGTAAAGAAATGGGTGCCACTAAATTCATCCAAGAGGTCATCAATGGAAGTAATGGGAAATTTATCTTTAATGGTGAGTTTTTTGAGGGCACAAAAGTCAAGACACATGCACCAAGAACCTTCTTTCTTAAGGACAATGACCACAAGAGAATAGTGTGGGCTTGTAATAGGGATGATAACACCTGCGTTGAGCAGTTCTTGAACCATTTTCTCAATTTCATTTTTTTGGGAAAAAGGGTGACAATAAGGACAAATATTAGGAGGAAGGCTTCCTCGACAAGGGGAATGGAATGATCATGAACACCACGATAAGGAGGAAGTCCCTGGGGAGTGGAAAAAACCACTTGATGTTTAGAGAGGATGGATTGGAGGTCCTGCGGAACAGAGGGTGTCTCAGTTTCTTGTATGCCATGGAGTTGGAAAATAATGTTATAATGACCTTTTTTGAGCATCGTTTCCATGTGATGGGAACTAATGATCTCAGGGAAATCGACAGTGATGCCTTGGAACTTATATTGTTGGACGTTCTCGTCGAATTGCATTGTTAATTCCTTAAAATCCATGAGAATGGAATCCAAATTCCTTATCCAATCTGCACCCAACACAATGTCACAACCACCCATGTCGATAGAAAACATATGATATTTCAGGTGGTAGTCACCAATCTGGAGATTCACATTTTCACAACACCCTCCACATTTCATGGACCCCCCATTGGAAATCATGATTTGGAAATTATTGACTACACAGATATAGCAATTAGTTTCTTGGGCAATGCAGCGATGAATAAAATTATGGGTTCTTCCACTATCAACAAGAATAATGACCTTCCTATGCTTGATGTAACCAAGTATCCTGAGGGTTTGGGGAGCAGAGAAGCCAGTGAGAGAATTTAGGGAAATGATCAGTTCTACTTCAGAAGGGTCTGAGGGATGGGTTATGTTAGTGGTTCCAGGTTACACAGACACAAGGGGAGCTTCAACATCCTCCGAGATGGCCATAAAAATATTTTGTTCCTTACACTTGTGTCCCGAAAATTATTTTTCATCGCAATTATAACAAAGGCCTTTGATTTGGCATTCATTCATTTCATCCCTGGTTAATTTTTGGATCTTTAGTGGAGTACAAGGAGGAGTGGTATTTACTGGTTTAGTGCGAGGAATAAAGGAGGGTTTCTGGTTTTGAGAAGAGACAACTTGTTGTTCTTCCTTAGCTCTTTTAGTAGCCTCCACCCAACTTTGAAGCCATGCCATGAGGACATGAGAATGAATCTTATCCTTGAGGCCACTGATAAAACATTCTAAAAAAAAAGCATTAGACATGCCCTTTGTACGAAAATCCAATCGCTCAAAAGTAGTTGTAAAGTCTTCCATTATTCCATATTGTTTCAACTTTGTCAAATGGACTAAATTGTTGGTGTCAGTGTCAAAGCGTTCATAAATCTTTGCCACAAAGTGTGTCCTAGAAACATAGCCTTGGTGGGAAATTTTTCTTTATTGCCACCATTGCCAACATTCTTGATGTAGTTGGAGAACACCATATTGGAGTTTGGCCAACTCATTTATAATGCATATAAAGAGAAATAACGTTCCATTTCAGTTACCCAACCACTGGGATCTAATACATCAAATTTGATGGGGCTGAAAGTGATGGGGCTGAAAATTATGGGAATGAGAGGAAGTTTCAGCTTCAATATGCAAAAGTGGGTCAGATAAGGGTGGATCTACATGGATATGCATCTTGGTTCAAATCATCGTAGTGATAGATTCAAGCTAGGTAGTAATGTCTTGTCTGAGGTTTTGTTTGATTTCCTTGATTGAGGTGACGATGGAGGAAAGCATGTTTTTATTGATGGTGGAAATATTGGTACTGAGTTGTCTCAATTCTTTTTGTGTCTCTATGAAATTAGATTGCAAGGTATTGAAGAGAGATTCTAAGTCTTGGCTATGGGTATGGGCCATGGCGATGAAGGAACCGAAAAGGGGCAAGTGGGGTAAAAAAATTGTTGAAAAATGATGGGTATGAATGTGATAAGGGAAAAGAGAGAAATCCAATGGAATAGGTCTCAAATAATGGTGCAACTGGATCCATACCTTTTTTGTTTACACTTGTTGAGTTATACTCTGATCTGAATAGTATTTCAGTGATGAAATTCCCAAATGCTTAAGTACGAAGAAATGTGTAGTGATTTGGTAACTCGAACGAAAGAGACATAGTTGCGCACTAATAGATATTATCCTTTTTTTGTGTTTCTATCCCCAAAGTTTAGGTAATTAAGGGTTTTACAGACAATTATTTGCCCTGTGCTCTAGCTCTTTGATATACGTGCAAGTTCCAACAATAGTACTCGACCCAATATCTCAATGCACCAACTAAGGAGGTTAGACCATGCCCTTATCCATACAACCCGACTACTTAGGTACTAGAGAGTATATTTCCATTACCGAGTGTTCTTCTCAGTGGCACTGTAACAATTTGGAATCCGATTGTTTTATCTAAAGAGGGCTTCAGAAAATCTAGGTTGATCTGTATACAAGTGTTGTTTGATGCGTTACCACTCGAAGTGGATACTAACAAGGGTTACAAGGGTGGCAAACAAATGTACGCTTAAGTACCACTTGTATTTCATGCATGTATGAATCCCCGAACATAGGTTTATGCGTGTAACGACAAATCTTTGTATCTTAAAGACGTTGGAATATGTCTCTACCCTAAAAAAAAATTAACCCACAATTTTATGTCGAGGAAAGTTCTATGATACCACTTGTAATATTCCAGATATAAAAATATAAAAAACAAAAATAAAATGCTAGAACTAGAAGATGAAAAATAATATAACAAGAACAACACCATAATAATACCAAAAGATACCAAAATAACACAAAAAATAGCACTTTGATTACTGAAGCCTCAGTGAGAGGAGAAACAGTTGTCGATCTCGACCTGTTCCTACTCGCAGTGTGTTGTTGTAATCTTCTTCTCATAGATTCTGAGAGAGTTAGTAGATCATAATCTCGACCATTCCCATCTCTTAACAGAACCCAAGTGAGAGGAGTAGTCGTAGTTGTTCTCGATCTCGACCTGCTCATTCTCGCAGTGCATTCTTCTAATATTCTTCGGATAGCTTCTAAGATAGTACACACATCACAATTAGTCTCTTCTATTACCTGCAACTGACTAAGAGGAGAATTCGTAGCTGTTTCTTGATCTCGATCTCCTGATATTCATGATTCGTCATCCATATCGAAGATAAAAACAAATGAATGGGCAGTCGTGACGTGATCAGATGAGCCAGCAATGGAAGTGGTTTTGAATTTTGAAATTATGACTTCTTTATTTATAAGATGAGATTGGGCTCAATGAATAGACGTAACCTATGAAATGGATATTTGGACTTCCACTAAGACTATGAGTGTGGTTAGAAGGTATTGTGTTTAAAGTGAATATAAATAATAAACAACACATGATAAGGAAACAATTATGATTTCCTACGGAAACCCTTCTCTCAGAAAAAACCCTACTTTCCAAAGCATGTTCAATGTATTCCTTAGAACCTAAAAATAGTTAGGTTACATTTTCAAAGTTGTTTTGAATGGTTTGAATGGATGGTTTGTGAATGCAGATGGAGATGAAGACTATCTAATTGGATAAATGAAATCTAATATATTTTATCGTAACTAGGAGCTAACTATGGTAATTGAATGAGTAGTTGAGAGGAAGCTAATCTATGTAAATAACTTAACTCAATTTTTTTTTATAAAGAAGCAAAGTTAGATAACGCACCCATATGAATACTTAATGAGAATAGTCTAAATCATATTATCACATACATTATCAACTCATATACTCAAGACATAAACATAATAAAGAATAGCAAAGTTACGAGAATAATATTAATTGCTTAAGAAAATTATATAGGAAAAATATATTCTTATATCACATGTAAATAGTAGACAATTTTCTAAAAATAGTTCACAGCAAACAACAACCATTTCATGCACAGATTGTAGGACATCCTAACAAACTGGTATACATACCAAGAACTGCACAGAGGAACTACGAGTTGGACAGTATTACAGCAGAACTTTACAGTCACTTTCTCATATGAGCATGAAAACCCCAACATAGACACAACACTTAAACAAATCAAAGTGGTGATATTCATTAAGGAACCAAAAGTTGAACTTATGACAGAAGAACAATAGCGAAACAAACATACAGTGAAAGAACTATTGTCATGCTATCATGTGCAGGAAGAAGAACCATATGAAAATGGCTGGCACTATTCAAATTGAGGAAGTTGAAGGTGAGAGAAGAGTGGAAGGTCCACCTCTAGAATCATAAGTAATTGTTGCACCGATCAAGATGAAGAAAGTCAACATCGAGACAGTTGAGAATCCCAAAATGGCAAGCATTACAGACTATTGGGATGAACAAACTGTGGAAAGTATAATAGAGTTACTGCACAATTACAACGACCTATTCCCAACAATGTTCACAGAAATGAAAGGCATAGCAAGAGAGGTAGGAGAAATGAAGATATCGCTCAGAGCCCGAGCAAGACTGACCAGACAATGACCATACAGATTAAACCTGATATATATGCAAAAAGTCAAAGATGAGATTGATAGGATGTTGGAGGCTGGAATCATAGAACCTATAGAAGAATTTGAATGGATAAGCTCGATTGTAGTTCAGGAAAAGAAACAAGTGGGGATAAGAATATGTGTTGACTTGAGGAAGTTGAACGATGTGTGCCTATATGACAAGTTCCCTACCCTGTTCACAGATGAAGTCTTGGAGAATGTAGGAGGACATGAAGCTTATTCATTCACCGACAGATTCTCAGGCCACCATCAGATCAAGATAGCACCAGAAGATAGATACAAGACCACTTTTTCCACAGAATGGGGATCCTACCAGTATACAGTCATGTCGTTTGGACTCAACAGTCCACCAACAATATTCTCCAGAGTAGTCATAGTTGCATTTAAAGAGTTTATCCACTAGTTTCTAGAGGTATATCTGGACAATCGGACGATCTATAGTCTATTGAAAGACCATGTAGAGGCCTTATGGATGATGTTATAAAGATACAGGAAGTGCCAGATATCGTTGAATATCAATAAATGCATCTTCAAAACACCTTTTGAGATACTATTGGGCCATATAGTATGCACGCAAGGTTTGCTAGTAGATCCTACCAAGATTGCAGTAATTGTTAAACTGCCACCACTAAAAATACTCTGGCAATTGAGAGAGACATTGGGACACACAATATACTAAAGGAAATTCTGATGCAAGAGCATCGTAAGCATCCAAGCAAGCAACGTAAAAGCAAGAGACAGCTGGAAAAGCATCAGCGCACATTTTGAAGTGTTTTGAGATTACTGAATCAAAATTAATGTAATAGTTAAGGGAAGCGCACTTATATTTATATCTAGATGTTGTAAACAGATCTTGAGTGTTGCTCTCATCTATAGTATGTAAAGGAATTTATGCATAATGAATGCAAGTAAGTAGATTTAATTTAATAGATTAGACAGTTTAGAAATATAAGAGAGAAAATGGATATAGACACCCTCACCCTTGTATCATTGTAATTTTTGGGGATGATTATTTAGAAGGAATAAGCTGTAGAGATAAAGCAGAGAGTTGTAGAGAAGAACCCATGTATAGGAGCACTTGAGTTAATATATGAAAATTTGACTCAATTTTCATGGTGTTATGATGCTTACTGTTTACATTTGTTGAATTGTTTGCTTACAGTTAATTTGTTTCTCTGTTATGCATTTGTTTCAATGTTGTGTTATGTGTGATTTCAAGTTGAATGAATGAAGTCTGAGAGAGGAGAAGAATGAGTTTCAATTGTTTCTCTACCTGAGAATTCTTGCAAGGAGTGCAGTGAACGTCCGCAAGGTGTGCATTGATGAGGGTCTGATTTTTATCTCAGAAAGATGAGGAGAGATACCATTGTTCTCATATCAGCAGAAGTGCAAGCAAAGCAGAGAGTTGTGCAAGGTGTGCATAGGCCAATTGAAGCATTGGATTTTATAAATCCAGAAGGAAGGTTGAAGGACCACTATTGCAAAGAGTGCACAGGGTCAGAGACTCAAATAACAAGAGGTTATTTGAATATTTTCCACAAGGAGTGCGAGCAGGGATCATTTTAGAAGCTTGAGTTAGTAAGTGAAATCTCAAGAGGGGTTTAACCTTCGAAGTGCTCAAAGGGAGACGGAGATTGAAATCATCTCATAGAATTTAAGTTTAGGAGGAGGAGCACTGAATCGTTTGGGTAGAATTCATTGAGGAGTGCATATGGTGGTCAAAATTCTCTATGGAGAACTCGCAAAGTCGCGAGGATCATAGGATCCAGAGGAGCTACAAGGTGGTTAGGAGTTCGACGAATCCACCACCCTGACATCAAGAATCAATGTGGACCATTGATCGTGGTATGTCTGAGCTGTCAAATCATTTCAGGAATTCGGGACCCATAAGTTCAGAGAGTGGGTCAAAACCCTTGGTCACTCAAACTCCTAGTTCATGATAGGGATAATCAAGTGTGAAATTTCAGTATTTCGGGGTTCGGCATATCGAAAATCTCAATGACAAGGAACCGGGACCCTAGCATTGAAAATCCCAAAGTCGTGAAACGCGACTTGCCTTTGGTGTGAAACATAGACATTTTGGCATATCAGGGTTCGGCATTTCCGAAATTCTGATGACAAGGAGCCGGGGTGCTTTGCATTGAAAACCATGAAGTCATGAAACACAAAGTGTCATCGGAGTGGAATTTTGGCATTTCGGCTTTCTGTGGTCCGAGAAGTACAGGAGACAAGTGATTTTTGGAATTGAGAGTTTCAAACTCTCGGTACGCAAAATCCTGAAAAAGGGACGCTATTTCGGATTTCGAGAATTGGCACGGTGAGTGAGTTGGGATCGAGAATCATGAAATCCTGGTATGCAGAGTCCCAAAAGGCCATCGATCATGCATTCCATGGGACGTTGAGCCCATTTTAACATTCTGACATTTCAGAATTCGGAGAATCATAAGGCAAGAGGAACGATTGTTGGGTCATTCTCTCAAGTCTCGAAAAGCTAAATTTAGTGGTAACAGGTGGTGTGCGTTGGAGCAGTCATCCCTCCTTGACAATTCACATTTCGACATTTGTCAAGATTTGTGGGATATATCGAGACTCTCCAACTCTCGAAACTCGAAGTCCTTTGTAGCTCAAACAAAGGGTTTGATTAACCCTTAGCATGGTTTTAGTGAAGATCCTGTGCAGATCTCGGCTCGAGGGCAGGGGGTCTGTGTCAATGTGGTATCAGAGCTCAGAAAAAATTCTTTTCCTTCTATAGCAGAGAGAAAAGAGGAAAATTTTACAACCATGCCGCCAAGAAGAAGAGGTAGGCCAATGCCTAATCCAGCAGTGGAAAGAGAAATGCATGAATTACATGCCAGACTTGATGCTATGGAGACAACACAGAGGTGCACAGTGGACACTGGGGATATCAATGAGGCTGAAAGTGAAAATGAAGCTAGAAACGAAAGAGAAGAAGTTGCAGTCGAAGATGGTGCAGACGAACGCATATTCAGGGTTGTTGCAAGGATAGGTTCCAGAGCAAAAATGGGCATTCCAGTGTACAAAGGAAACTTGGATGTTGAAGAACTTCTAGACTGGATTAGAGCTCTAGACAAATACTTCGATTATGAGGATGTTGAGGAAGATAAGAAAGTCAAACATGTTGTTACTAGACTTAAAGGGCATGCAGCATTGTGGTAGGATGAACTGCAGGCTGACAGACTGTAACATACCCACCACAACCTAATAGATTTTTCGCCTTTTTTCTCCTTTTTCTTGCGGGACAGAATCCCTGAGTTCCTACAAGGTCCTAGCGTAGGCTAGCTCTTCCTATCGAAACCTTCACTAAACCAATCCACCGGTTCTTTCATTGAAAACCCATTGTGTACAACTCAAGCACCAAGCATGGGCTTCATCTCCATGTGATCATCGGCTATGACCCTGGGCCAAGCCAAGAGGCACCTTTCAGATTTCGTGACTCGGCGATGCTCGAGAGTCCAGTCTTTCGACTCTTCAAACCCCGAAACCCAAAATCATCCCTTCGTTGAGATCGACGATTGAAAATATCCCCCCTGATCCGACCGTCCTGTCTGTATCAGGACTTCGGTAACCAAGATTTGAAAATGCAAGCGAGTCGAGTCTTTCGACTCTCAAACCCCTAAACCTGATGCACGAGTTCTTGTACGAGATCCAATGGCCCTCGATGATATAAATCCAACGGTCCATATCTCTTCAGAGTTTCGTGAACCGGGAGTTCACAATACAATGACTCCAAAATTCCTGTCAGTCAAATCCCCGAATTTTGATATGGGAATTCGTGTAGGAGATCAACAAACCTTGTTGACCTAGATCTGACGGTCACTATCCCTCCTGAGCTTAAGGAAATTGAAGGACACTCAAAATTAGCCCCCTTGTTGTCCTATGAGATCCAATGGATTATGGGGTTTTGGAGCTTTCCCGAACTCTGACCGCTCACCACGCATCTCCTCCGATGGACAGTCCAAATCCTACCAGAGTTTCGTGAACAGGGATTTTGCAAAAGGGGTCTTCCCCTTTTGATCTCTCGGGTGCCAAAACGCTGAAATGTCGAAGCCTATTCACACTAAGCTAATTCGGAGTTTCGCATACCGGGCCTTCACGACTTGCGACGACGAAGGGTCTTACCCTTTGGTTTCTCAGGTGCTCAAATGTTGAAATGCTGAAACCTATTCACACTAAGCTAATTCAGAGTTTCGCATATCGAGACTTCATGACTTGTGACAATGAAGGGTCTTGCCCTTTGGTTTCCCGAGTGTCGAAATGTTGAAATGTCGAAACCTGTTCACACAAACCTAATTCAGATTTTCCCATACCGGGACTTTGTGACTTTCGATGACGAAGGGTCTTGCCCTTTGGTCTCCCAGGTGTCAAAATGCCGAATTGCTGAAAACTATTCACACTAAGCTAATTTGGAGCTTTGCATACCGAGACTTTGCGACTTGCGATGACGAAGGTTCTTGCCCTTTGGTTTCCCGTGTTCCGAAACATCGAAATGCCGATGAACGGGTCCGAATACTCTGGGACTCTCAGGATGTTGCCAAATCCACCCTCCTACCTATGCAATGGTTAAGGTCGATGGGCAATAGAGCTACGAAATATTTTTCAGAGGGTTCTTGGGTAAATTATCCCTAGGCTTGGTGACCAGACTGAAAAGTCTTCCTAAATCACCGAGCTATGATCTCTGTGACAGGGGTGAAGTAAACTCGTGGGTTTACTAAAATGGTAGTATTTTCAAGGAACTCACTCCAGCTCTGGAATTCAAGGGAACTTCCCGAAAGGAGGTGCCTTTGGGGAAATCAAACTAGGGCATAGCGTGAGTCAAGTAAATGGGACAAATTTCAAATGAATGGAATCGTAATCTGAACTTCTTCATTCTATATATAAACTGATTATGGTCATATAAGTATAAACATGCATCTATTATTTTCGATCTAAACACCGGAAAACACTTCTATACATAAACCATTTATGAGTGTACAAACATGAGCATGCATTCATGGATATTCAATTAAAGATACAAGATATAAACACTTATCAGAAAACACTAGGTGTGACACGATTTCTGAGAGGGGTCATCATTTCCACCCAACCGTAGGCTCAATGACTCCAAACAGATTTACCACTAGCCACCCCCTAGCTAGACCATGATGCTTGAGGTTCAATTTTCTACTTCCATCTCAATGAAAGTCAAGGACGGAGGTTACTCTCCTTCTCATTGGTGCTCGTTTCCACCCAACCATAGGCTCAATGATTCCAAATGGATTTACCACTACCCACCCCCGAGCTAGACCATGATGCTTGAGGTTCAATTTTCTACTTCCAGCTCAACGAAAGTGAAGGATGAAGGTTACTCTCCTTCTCCTCTGTTCAAAAATCCCTCTATTTCCAGATTTTCTCCAATTCTTCCCCACAATCCCTGTCGCGTGCGTTCTCTCCTCTCCCCTTTTACCACACTTACTCTCTTACCTTTTCTCTACACGATTGTCTGCGGCGTGAATTTCCCCATCCGCGGTCAGGTCTGGGAGATTTTATGGATGGACGGTTCTCCCCCATCCCCTCATTAACTCTTGAGGAGCCTACCCACCTACCAATCTGACGGGAAATCCATTTTGAGGTCAGAGAGTTTCTTTGGTCTTTGAGAAAGTAAAACCGGTACGGTACTGGCTTGGTGGAAGTTAATGCAACCATAACAAGTCTCTTCCACAAACACTCATTACCCATCGTGGTCTCTTTTAGCACATCCCCCTCCCAGCATCCATGCAACACATATTCATAACATTATTTACATTCATTGACCTTTTATAAAAAGCTCCTTCAAATCAAACATTCACATCTTTGAGTTTGCCTTAGTTCTTGTCCAATATAGTTATTTTTACAAACTTGGGGAAACAGGGTGTTACAAAGACGCTGCAAGGGCAAGCAGAAAATCAAAAGCTGGGATAGAATGGTTGCAAAGATGAAAGCCAAATTTATACCCAAGGATTATCAAATCACTCTGTTTCGCAGGATGCAGAATTTGAGACAGAAGTTAATGTTAGTGAAAGAATACACTAAAGAATTCTACAGGATAAACAACAGAGCAAGTCATCGAGAAAGTGATGATGAAAAGGTTTCTCGGTACATGAATAGTCTGTGATATGACATTCAATATGAGATGATCATGATGACCATTCGAAATGTAGAAGATGCTTATCATATAGCTATGAAAGTTGAAGAGAAGCTGAGTTGGAAGCAAGGTCAAAGAGGTCGATGTTCAAGCTAGAGGAAAAAAAATTGCCCAAGACAGAACTCAGAGACCTAAAGAAGAGGGAAAGAAACCTCAAACTCAACTTGAGAGAGGAGGAAGCTCATAGGGAAGGTAGTATGCTGATAGAAATACTTTTCCTTGGGCCCAAGGAAGAGGAAGAGGCAAAGGAGGTGAAGTGAAATTATTTGTCTGTGGATAAATTGGACAGAAATCCTATGAGTTTCCAGATAGGAAGAAAGATGGTGGTGAAACTCACATTTTCAAAGCTCAAGGGTGGAATGTTGAGGCAAAAGACGCTGAGGGTGGAATATCTTTGATGATGAGTAAAGTTCTCTTGAAGCCAGAGAAGGAAGCAGAGAACCCAGCCTAAAGAAACATTTTGTTTCAGACTGCCTACAAAACTAAGGATAGGGTATGCAAGGTCATAGTGGACAGTGATAGCACTGACAATATTCTATCTACAAAGATGGTAGAAAAGCTGGAGTTGGAAACTATTGCACATCCAAGACCATACAGAGTTTCGTGGCTACAAAAAGGACATCAGGTAAATGTCACTAAACAATGTTTAGTTGAATTTAAAATAGGAGGATATAAATATGAAATATTATGTGATGTCATTCCCATGGATGTTTGTCATCTATTGTTGGGTAGACCATGGAAATATGACAGAAACGTAGTTCATGATGGGAGAAAGAACACGTACACCCTGGAGAAAAATGGTAGGACTCACATGTTGCTACCAATTAAGGATAAAGAGGTTTAAATAGAAATGAGCAACACTATACTTCTCATGAGTGGGAAGGAACTTCTTAATGAGGTTAAGAAGAAGGAAGACACACAATTTATTGTGGTCAGGAAGCCCAAAATTGTTTTGATCAGTACAAGGATAGATTATTTACCAGAAGAGATCCAAGAGTTGCTGGGAGAGTTTTCTAATATAGTAGTGGACAAACTACCTTATTCATTGCCACCTATCAGGAGTATAAGTCATCAAATCGATCTTATACCTAGAGCCAACTTACCGAACAAAACAACATATCGGTTGTCGCCATAGGAAAATGAAGAAGTTAAGAGACAGATCTAGAACTTAGTGGACAAAGGATTGATTCGAGAAAGTTTGAGTCCATGCGTTATTCCGACAGTGCTCATCCCAAAGAAAGATGGAGGCTGGAGAATCTGTACAGACTCTAGGGTGATCAATAAGATTGCCATCAGATACGGATTTCCATTGCCAAGGATGGACAACTTGATGTATTGCTTGACTGGAGAATTTTTTTTTCAAAGATTGATTTGAAAAGAGGGTATCATCAAATCTAGATTAGAGAAGGTGATGAATCCAAGAAAGCATTCAAAATGAATGAGGGGTTGTATGAATGGCTTGTCATGCAATTTGGATTAACGAATGCGCCCAGTACTTTCATGAGGTTGATGCAAGAAGTCCTGAAGGATTTCATAGGGAAATTCGTCATTGTATATCTTGATGATATATTAATTTTCAGCA
Source organism: Picea engelmannii (assembly GCA_009831015.1). Lineage (NCBI taxonomy): Eukaryota > Viridiplantae > Streptophyta > Pinopsida > Pinales > Pinaceae > Picea > Picea engelmannii. The sequence goes on along the minus strand of ML784287.1, from coordinate 448,475 downwards.
AGACAGAAGAATAAGACTTAAATCATTTACCTCCAGTAATGAGAAGATTACAGCAAGAGAAATTGTTGATTAATATAAAGAAATCATCATTCATGAGAACAAAACTCGTTTATTTGGGTTTTGTTATCTCTGTAAATGAGCTGAAAATGGATCCGAAAAAAGATAAAGGCGATTAAGAATTGGCCATCATTGAAGAGTATATTTGAAGTACGAAGCTTCCATGGTTTGGCTAGCTTCTACAGAAAATTCATCCGAAACTTCAGTGGAATTAGCACACCGATGATGTATAGCAATGACATAAATCTTTTCACTGGATGGAGGAAGAAGAGAAGAATTTCAATCTACTGAAGAAGAAGATCACTGAGCAACCAATTCTGGTTTTGCCAGATTTTAGCAAGACATTCCAGGTCAGGTGTGACGCGAGTGGATTTGCAATTGGAGCGGTCTTGAGCCAAGATGATAGGCTGGTTGCATATTTCAGTGAAAAACTAAATGAAGCGAAGGTTAAGTACTCCACATATGACAAAGAAATGAAGACATTATTTGGTTCCCAAGGAGTTTGTTTTGTATAGAAATAATCACGCTTTACAATTCGTGACTTGACAAGAGAAGTAGAACCAAAATCATGCTAAATAGGTTGAATACATGAAAAAATTTACTTTTGTGATTAAGCATATTTCTGAAACTGCTAACAAAGTTGTTGATGCTTTGAGTAGGAAATGTTTTCTTATGCAGAAATTCAAAGTTTAGACTTTAGGTTTTGATAACCTCAAAGAAATGTACAAGGATGACCCTTATTTTAAAGAAGCATATGAGGCATCTAAGAATCCAATTCTCAAGGAAAAATGCCAATGGACTGAATACATGATCCAGGATGGATTATTGTTCAGGGGAAATCAACGATGTATTCCGAAAGGCTCCATGAGGAAGAATTTTCTGAAGGAAAAACACAGTGGAGGAATGGTCGGACATTTCGGTCTTGACAAGACATTCTCAAAGTTGAATGGCTCATATTTTTGGCCAGGGATGAGAATAGATGTCAAGAAATTTGTGGATAGATGCAGAATTTGTCAGCAGAAGAAAGGAAAAAGGTGGAACACAAGATTATACCAACCATTTCCCATTCTTTAAAGGCCATGGGACGCAGTGAGCATGGATTTCATATTGGGACTGCCAAGGACACAGAGAGGATATGATTTGATCTTTGTGGTATTCGACAGATTTTCAAAGATGACACATTTCATACCATGCCATAAAACCAGTGACGCAACTCATATTGCGAACCTGTTTGTCAAGGAAGTCATCAGACTTCATGGCTTGCCAAAGAGTATTGTGTGTGATCGAGATACCAATTTCGTAGGGAATTTCTAGAGGATATCATCCTCAGACGGATGAACAGACAGAGGTCATGAATAAGAGCTTGGGACATTTTTTAAGAAGATTCGTGACTGAACACTACAATCAATGGGATCACATTCTACCACAGGTGGAATTCACTTACAATGATTCACTCAATAGAAGCACAGGGAAGAGTCCATTCCAGATTGTATATAGAATGCAGCCAAGAAGAGTTTCTGAATTGAATGATTCAGAACAAAATGAATTCAGGAGTGCTAGTGCAGAGGACTTTGCAGAAGGAATGAAGGAGCTTCACAGCCAAGTTAAGGAGCGATTCAAGAGTTCAAGTCAATAATACAAGTGGAGAGTAGATCAACATAGGCGAGAACTTCAATTTGAATTTGGTGATCTGATTCTTGCACATCTGAGGAAGGAGAGGTTCCCAAGGGGAATGCATAATAAGCTGAAGATGAAAAATATTGGACCGTGCAAGGTCATAAGGAAATTTGGGGAAAACACATATGAGATTGAATTACCTGATGGGGTCGAAATCTCACCGATATTCAATGTTGCGGATTTGTACCCTTATCGAGCTGAAGAAGTAGGAACAGAGGAGGAACATAAAGAAATTCAATGGACAAAACAAATGCCTGTAGTTGTAGAGCCACAAATGGAAAGCATAATTAACAAAAGGGTTAGCAAAAATACCAGGAGGAAAGAGTATTTTGAATACTTGGTCAAATGGAAGGGACATCCAGTTGAAGATGTCAGTTGGGAGAATGAAGAAGAAATTCATAGGCATGGATAGACCATGCAAGAGCTCATGACTAGGAGTTCATGAAAATTTTCAAGCGAGGGAGTATGATGCAAGAGCATCATAAGAAGCCAAGCAAGCAACGTAAAAGCGGGAAACAGCAGGAAAAGCACCAGCACACATTTTGAAGTGTTTTGAGATTAATGAATGGACATTAATGTAATATTTAAGGGAAGCACACCTATATTTATATCTAGATGTTGTAAGAAGATCTTGAGCATTACTCTCATCCGTAGTATGTAAAGGCATTTATGCGTAATGAATGCAAGTAGGTAGATTTAATTTAATAGATTAGACAACTTAGAAATATAGGAGGGAAAATGGATATAGACACCCTCACCCTTGTATCATTGTAATTTTTGGGGATGATTATTCAGAAGGCATAAGTTGTAGAGTTGAAGCAGAGAGCTATAGAGAATAAGCCATGTACAGGAGCACCTGAGTTAATATATGAATATTTGACTCAATTTTCATGGTGTTATGATGCTTATTGTTTACATTTGTTGAATGGTATGCTTACGGCTGATTTGTTTCTCTATTATGCATTTGTTTCAATGTTGTGTTATGTGTGATTTCAAGTTGAATTAATGAAGTCTGAGAGAGGAGAAGAATGAGTTTCAATTGTTTCTCTGCCTGAGAATTCCTGCAAGGAGTGCAGTGAACGTCTGCAAGGCGTGCATTGATGAGGGTCTGCGTTTTATCTTAGAAAGCTCAGGAGAGATATTGTTGTTCTCATATTAGAAAAAGTGAAGATGAAGAATAGAGTCATGGAAGGTGTGGGCAGGCCAATCAAAGCCTTGGATTTTATAAATCCAAAAGGAAGGTTGAAGGACCATTGTTGCAAAGAGTGCACAGGGTTGGAGACTCAAATAACCAGAGGTTATTTGAATATTTTTCGCAAGGAGTGAGAGAAGGGATCCTTTTAGAAGCTTGAGTTAGTAAGTGAAATATCAGAAGGAATTTAACCTTTGAAGTGCTCAAAGGGAGACGAAGATTGAAATCGTCTCATAGAAGTCAAGTTCAGGAGGAGGAGCACCAAATCATTTGGGAAAAATTCATTGAGGAGTGCATCTGGTGGTCAGAATTCTCTGTGGAGAGCTCGTGAAGTTGTGAGGACTGTAGGATCTAAAGGAGATGCAAGGTGGTTAGGAGTTGGACAAATCCTCCACCCTGACATCAAGAATCAACGTGGACTGTTGATCGTGGTCTGTCTGAGCCATCAAATCATTTCAGGATTTTGGGACCCCTAAGTTCGAAGTGCAGGTCAAAACCCTTGGTCACTCAAACTCTCGGTTCGTGAAAGGGATAATCAAGTGTGAAATTTTAGTATTTTGGGGTTCGACATACCAGAAACTTGATGACAAGGAACCGGGACCTTAGCATTGAAAATCCCAAAGTCGTGAAACCTGACATGCCTTTGGTGTGAAACATCATCATTTCGGCATATCGGGGTTCGACATTTCTAAATTCCTAATGACAAGGAGTTGGGGCGCTTTGCATTGAAAACCCTAAAGTCATGAAACACGAAGTGTCATCAGAGTGGAATTTCTGCACTTCGTCTTTCCATGGCCGGGGAAGTAGAGGAGACAAGTGATTTTTAGAACCAAGAATTTCAAACTCCCGGTATGCGAAATCCTGAAAAAGGGTCGCTATTTCAGAATTCGGGAATTAGCGCGGCGAATGAGTTGGGATCGAGAATCACAAACTCCCGATACGTGGAGTCCCGAAAAGCCATTGATTGTGCATTCCATGGGACGTTGAGCCCATTTCAGCATTCTGGCATTTCGAAATTCAAGGAATCATAAGACAAGAGGAACGATTGTTGGGCCATTCGCTCAAGTCCCGAAAAGCCGAATTTAGTGGTAACAAGTGGTGTGCGTTGGAGCGGTCAACCCTCATTGACAATTCACATTTTGGCATTTGTCAAGAGCTGTGGGATATATCAGGACTCTCCAATTCCCAAAACCCGAAGTCCTTTGTGGCTCAAGCAAAGGGTTTGATTAACCCTTGGTGTGGTTTTAGTGAAGATCATGTGTGGATGTCGGCCCGAGGGCAGGGGGTCTGCGTCAAATTTATAAAGGGGTATGCATATATCACTGTGCCAATGGAAAATTTTCTAAGGAAAGACACAAAGTTCTAGTTAAATGAGGATTGTTGGGATGGTCTAGATACCCTATAGGAGAAGATGGTAACCGCACCAATACTAGTATTCCTGGATTGGGAAAAGACATTCTGCGTACATGTAGATGCGTCAACCATAGCACTTGGAGCTATTCTGGCACAACTAGGAGCAGGAGAATTGAACCATCCTATATCATTTTCTAGTAGAAAAATATCAGAATCGGAGAAGAACTACAATACCACAGAGAGGGAAGGCTTAGTTATTGTTTACGTGCTTCATAATTTCAGGCATTATTTATTGGGGAAACTTTGCAAGATGTTCATAGACCATTCAATGCTCAAATACCTCATCAACAAGCTAGTGATGGGGGGGAGAATTTGTAGATGGTTATTATTGTTTCAAGAATTTGACTTTGAAGTGACAGTCCAAACAGGAAAGTTGAACGCAGGACCTGATCACCTGTCGTGAATTACTAATGGGAAGGAACCTATGAATCTAGAGGACAAATTTCTCGATGCACAATTATTTTTGTCCCATATAGCCAATGAATACTTTGCATAAATGATCCAGTACTTGATTACAAAGACTACGCCATAGGAATACAACACTGTGTAAAAGAAAAATATGGTAGTTAAGGTTGTAGATTACCTATTGATTACAGGACACTTATACAAAATGGGTGCAGATAGTATCTTGAGAAGATGTGTGTTGGAACATGAAAGACCAAGGATCTTAGCAGAAGCCCATGAGAGAATAGTAGGAGGAAATTATGTGGGAAAAACTATCGCATAGAAGGTATTGTGCACAGGACTATGGTGGTCAACCATGAACAAAGACTCAAAGGACTACTACCAGAAATGTGATGTATGTCAGAGGTTTTGTAAACTGGATAGGAATGACGATATGCCCCTCAAACCACAAGTAAACTTCCAAGTATTTGAAAAATGGGCAATATATTTTGTGGTGCCAATTAACCCACCAAAAAAAAGGTTAGGAGTGAGGTACATTACCATTACAATAGAATACTTGACAAGATTGGCAGAAGCAACACTAGTAAAATATTGCAGCGCAGAGACAATAACACACTTCCTGTTTGAGCAAGTTATCACTAGATTTGGTTTCCCAAAGATTTTGATGAGTGACCAAAGCACTCACTTTATTAAAAATACTATTACGGCGATGACTGAGAAATTTGAATTTCGTCAACAAAAGAGTACACCATATCATCCTCAAGAAAATGGAACAGTGGAAGCCCTTAACAAAATCCTTGAAAATTCACTGACGAAAATATACAACGTAAATAGGGATGATTGGGACTTGAAGATACCAGCAGTATTATGGGCATACAAGACCACATTCAAGAAATTGACAGGACAGACGCCATCCAGATTGGTCAATTTTTGGATCTTTAGTGGACTAGTGTAAGGTAGCTAGAAAGGTAGTGGGGGGGCCCATAGTGATAATAGTGGAAGTCATTCAATGTAAGGTGGACTAGGTTCACTATATTATTAAATAAGGCCCACTATGGTAGTTAGATATAATAAATGGGTAATTAGATATAATAAATGTAAGAGGACTTCTTAGAATGTTCTACTTCTAGAAAATTCCTCCTCTAGAATGTTCTTAGGTGATGGTAGCACTATATAAAGGGATTCAAGCAATGTAATGAGATATGAAGAGAAGTATTGTATTTGGAGCCGTATCTCAATAGGAGGATGCCCCCTCGAAGAGGCAAGTGAACAGGAGAGGATCCCTTCCATAATAGGATCCATTGTATGGTGTTGCCCTACCTCAAGGGTTTGGTAATAATAACGTGTGGTTTCTTCTATATTGGTTTGTGGATCTATTGTGTATTCAGTATTTGTGGTTATTATATCTTCATATCAGTATTAGGTTCTTAACAATTGGTATCAGAGCACTTTCCTTGGCCAAAAAAGGGAAGATTTGTTTTCTCTTTTTGCAGAATTTTTTTTTCTAGGGAAGAAAAAGAGGGCGGTTCACTTCAGGTTCAGATATAAAGTTTTATGATCTGAATTTGAAAAAAAAAATAAGCCGAAACGGAGTTCAGGAAGTAAAGTTATGAGCATTCTAAATTCAACGATTTTTCAGGGTTTTTCCAGAAAAAACTGCGATTTTTTTGCCGTAACTTATTGTTCTATTTTGGGGGGGTTTTCATAGCAAGATGTATTTTACAGGGAAATGTGATGGCCCTAGTATTGAATCATTCATTAAAGAAATAAAATCAACATGGGAAGATACTTAGCCCCATTGGGTAAGTCTCAAATTGCAAGGTGATGCTGCAATTTGGTGGAAATCACTTGATTATGAGGAAATGA
>ML784287.1:402690-413869 GCA_009831015.1 Picea engelmannii | reverse complement strand
AGAAAGGAATATCCATTTTGTTCAAAGCTTTCATTTCTCATTCATTCTCTGAATCAAGGAATAAGGCGTCATCAGAATCCTGAAGTGGAAAGCAACTAACCTCATCGTCTTGTTGTTGTGCAGGTGAAAAAATCTTGTTGACTTCTTCATCAGGAGGAGGAGAACATGTTGATTTTTTATTGTCTTATTCAGGTTTGAACTCCTCTGCTACGTTTTCAATGATCCCTTTCTCTTGGAAAACCTCATCAAGAGATTTTCTCTTAGTATTCTATTGGTCAATAACTTGTTTCCCTTCTTCTTGAAAATTAGCAGTAGAAGTTTCAAGGGAATCCAACTTCTCCAAATCGAGAGTATCTGAGGTATCTTTATAATCATTTATTTCGCTTCCTAGGGAAAAAAAGTTTTTTATTCTGGACAAGAAGATGTTTTCCTCAATTTGTAAGGCCATGTCACTAGCTTCATGGAGTGTCTTTGGATTATTTTTACTCAAGAGAAACCCCAAATGAAACAAGAGTGCATTGGTAAAGAGATACACAAGGTCCTTGTCCTCAGGGTAATCGCCCCTAGGAAGTTGGTACAACAAACCCTCAAATCTATTTCGGAAGTTCCAAACAGTCTCATTTTTAGCTTGTTTTGTGTACTGGAGTCTTTTTAGCAATGTTTGGATCTCTTCCAATTTTATGCCCCATTCTTTGAGAAAGACTTCTTCTAGATGGTTCATGGAGGTGATGCTAGCATCGGGAAGATCATCATACCATTTTTTAGCATTCCCATGAAGAGTGGTGGGAAAAATTTTCATCACTACATCTTCGGCATCATCATCGACAGGATGGAGTCCAAAATAGGAATATAAATCATTCATATGAAAGTCAGCTCTTTCCCCATCACTACCAGTGAATATAGGGAGCCATCTTCCTTCTATCAGGGGAATTTGTCATGGGTATCCTGGCATTTTTCTCATGTCTAAAGGCTTGTAATTCCCGAGATCCCATTGTGAAGTCATTGTTGGCTTCGTCAATAGTGGAGTCACCGGATAATTTTCTTGAAACTATCAAAAGATAAGGGAAAACACCCTAAGTGGAGTCACCGGGTAAGTGTGTAAGATAAGGCACCTGAGGCAAGGCTTACCGAAAAGTGTCTTCATTGAGGAGAATTGAATCAGTGTTCCCAACAACAGTGCCAAAATGTTATCGCATAGTTTCTAGCTAGGAGTAAAGGCTATAAGGTAGAAGGAAAAAATGGCATAACAAGAACCTATCCCACCCAATGTCACCACGATGGGTAGGTTCTTTCTCTTTAGGGAGGCTAGGCCCAGGGGAGACGTCCCTAATGACCCGGGGTTTTGAAAGGGCAAAGGATAAAAGGACAAGGACAAATCCCCCCTTCACAGATCACTGCCAATAAGATAGTCCCAGCTAAACAAACAATAATAAGGTATAACCAAAGAAAAGAAAATCACCTGCTTGAGACAATACAACAAGGAAATTGATACGTGCAATCTTGGTTAGTACTTCATATAAATCAGTGACTATCTGATATTCAATATAAGCAATTTAAAAGTAAATGTTGATGAAGTCAATGTTTACAAAATAGCAATGATAAATGTATCACTTGTCAATAAATACTAGAATGATGTGGCATTCAATGTAACCAATCAACACTTTATTCAATTAATGCCTTAACCACCATTCAATTGTTCATAAAGTAAAATGTTGCTGCAATAAAGATGAAATATTCAATGATGACGTCAACAACTTAGGGTTAGTAGGTTAGTCTAGGATAGGGTTAGTGTAGTTAGGGTTTCAATTCAAAAGGTTTGAGAGTGTTTAGATCCAATTCTACTTCAATGTTTAATGGAGTCATAGGTGAAGGACGCAAAAGTTGAAGGAGGTGAGATTTTAAAGGACTAGAGGGATAAGTTTTGAAGTGCTACTAAAGATGGGCTTCAAAATCATAACCCTAGGGGAGAGAGGCTCACTCTGGTGTTTCTAAAGCAATGCCTCATGCTCTCTCCTCCTTCCCGACAAACAACTAGATCAAATGAAACACAAAATCAAGACAAGAGGGCTTAAAGAGGGAGAGTGTTGCTAAGCCAAGGCTCTTTCATCAAACCCTAAAAGAAAATGGCCCCAGGTGTAGATAACCTAGGCCTGGGACGTCCTCTTCCCCTTGAAGTCAAAATGGTATGGCTAGCTAAAGGGAAGAAGAAAAAGGAGTGTAGCTATGGCTAGGCTCTCTTCTTCTTCTTCAATGGTTAAAAGATCTTCTATCAGGGGACATGAGACAAGGACCTACTTGTGTGCTTGTCACTTAGGGTTTTTATTCAACAAATTATAAGTAAATGTAATAAAATAAGACTACAACCATTCAATCAAGAATTTTTACAGAAAAATACTTACAATTCATCAAAAATAACCATGCAAACCCTAGTTGTAACACCTTCCTTCAAGAAAAACACCATAGAATGCCAAAAATCTCTTCCTTCAACAAGTGCGCCTTCCTCAAATTAGCCAATAACCCAAATGGGGTGCAAAAATCAGACCTCACTAATGAGTGAGTCAATTGTGATGATAAAACGAGAGTCAAAACCCTCAATATATAGTGTATCAATGACCTAATTTTACTTTTTAGGTCATAAAAAGGCCGACAAGGCCATAATATCAAAATTATATTTTTTTTACATTAAATTKTTAATTAAAACCCTAATCAAGAAAAAGGTGAGACGTCAAGCCCTTYTGAGGGAGACGTTATCCCTTTCTAGGGCCAGTACAACATCTAGAAGCAAAACATTAGCCCCCCAGGGGGCTCTCCAACATGCCACACATGCCACTGTTGCCCAGTTTGCCTCCAAAAKCATCCATGAAGYTGGATGACATCATGGTGAAGATGGGGATGTCYTAAGMCTTACAAGTCTAGTGTTCCACTGAAAAGGGGTCATTCCCCCTAGGTCTAGTCYTGTCAAAGTGTCTMTGGTGGAACATCCTCTTCCTCTCAAGTGAAAAACCCTTGATCAAGCTCTCTCCTATCTCTGCCCCCTGATGGGATCTCAACATCCATCTGGTGGGCTCTTCAGCCCCATGGAGGTCCGAACTGGTCATCTCCTCATGTGTATCAGTCCACGTGGTCTTGTCCGTCGAGCATGGTCCTGCACATCAAAAGCTACGCCCTCCATGGGCTCATCAGTCACRAGGATCATAGAAATGTCAATCACATCTCATCATCAATATTATTAAACATATGCATAAAACCCCTAATACATCAGTCAATATCTCAAAGACATTACAAAAACCCTCAATACAAGATTGGAGAAAAGGTCAAGGCATCCTATTGGGCTAGTGTCCACAAGAAAAGGAAAGTTTCCAGAAAGATCTCATCCAAACCATGTAAGTGAGGTGATGTGGCTAGGGTATGTCCAAACATGTGGGTGCAATGAGGGCCAAGGATCCATAAGTGTTACCTATGGGTGCCTTTGTAGAAGGCGAGTTGTACCTGTCATGGATGCATTTTTTCCAAGCCTATTCTTTCCTTTATTCTTTGTATTCTTTTTATTTTTATTTTCTTTTTTTTGTTCAGGAACTAACCAGGCGACACTGCCTTGGCATGATGACCAGAGCTAACAGCGTTACCCACAAGTACTTTCACAGAGATGATAAATTTGGCTCATGATGAGACCCCCTTTCCCTTGGCCATGCAACCAAAGTTCATTGCCCTGGCATGGTAACCAGATGGTGGCAATGTCATACTGTTAGGTATCCATGGACCTAATAGGTTGGCTCGTGATGAGACCCCCTATCCTCTGACTAGGTCTCATTTTGATATTTTCTGGGTCCCTCTTGTTTCTTGCTGAGAGGCTTTTTGTTGCCTTCTCGTGGATCCCTGGGCAAAGCATCTCGAGGTTTTATTTCTAGGATTTTTTCTTTTACCAACTGCTTTTACCTTCTGGGCCTTTAGCCCCTTTTTCCCACGATATAAGGTGCAATCCTGCAAATAGGTCAACCCAATGCCCGGACAAGGGGAATGGGACAAATGAGCGAGAGATAAGATGAAATAGCGGTTCTATGATGGGAGAGGACGTTGGCTTTTCAAAAATTCCCTAGTGGAAAACCAAGACCTATGGGCACAGGATTTCTAGGGCACCCTGTCAATTTCCCCAAGCATGGTAAAGTGGGTTGATGTAAGATCCAAGAAAATGTTAGAGATAAAAGGAATCATATGCATATATTTAAAGGTTTTAATGATCAAAAGTGACACATACCATGATACCTGGACCAATTACCTCATGGAGCAAGAACCTCTTCTGATATAGGATCAAGCCGATGGTGATGGATGTTGTTCCTACTAACAAGAAAAAAGATGATGAATGAAGAAAATGTGGGCCCTTTGGGTCCATGCTCAGGTCAATCCCGCTCTCGGTACTCCATGTCTAGGACCTGTGGGCCTCGAGACATGATCTCCTATTTATCCCTAAAAAGTGGGGATATCAGATGCTACGGTTAGGGTTTTTGTAATGCATTGTAATGGATGACGAGCCAAAGATATAAATAAATGGTACTTAGGAGAGAGAGGAGACACAAAGAGACACCAAGGGACAAAGAGGAAGAGAATTTTAAGGATAGTATGAGTCACTAAGCTAGTGAGCTAGAGAAGGTGTCAGCAACTCGATCCTGAGGGTTGGATTGAAGGATGAGGAGTCGGGTACAATCTAGTCAGCCTCACAGGAATCGAAGAGCCTGTGGAAGAGAGGATAAAATAAGACGGTAACCATGCGTGGCGTGATATCTTTCTAAACTATAATAAAATATCAAGAGCCAAATCTTTGTGGACATATCCCAGGAGGGGGTGAACCAAGGTAACACTATGTTATGTGACAGAATGAATGTGTCTTTGTGTTTGATTAGTTGATGAATGTTGAAATAATGAAGTAACTAAGTAGATATGGTATTTCTCATGCATGCATAGAGTAAATGTTATAACTCGGTGTTAAATGGACTGAATAAAGGTTACAAATCACAACCACAGATCTTGCTCAGTCTCAGGTTGCAAACACATGAGTATTGCAGCCACCCATAGAGCTATCTCAGGTGAGACTGCGCAGTGCACTCTGTGTACTGCGTTGCCTTCTATTTTTACAGAGGGGTCGATAGTCTCTAAGGGATTTTTTTGGGAAGCTTCTCAGTTCTGAACCAATTTCAATCTGCAATGGTCAATGGGAATCAGAATACCCCATAAGGAATCCTTAAGAACAATAGAAGAAGAGTAGATAGATAAAAGGGGAAAACCAACACCTCTGTGTCCATTCTATCATCGGTATTGAGCTCCATATGGTTCTTCACTATACAAGATGATTTGTTGGATTACTTTCCCCTCTATAATTTTGTGCTATATATTCCCCTCTGGTACTTAATCTAATTTGCATCAACCTTCTTCATTGTTTCCAATCATCGATTCCTTGTTTGTGTGCAACCCACCATCTAGTTGGAGTGGATTTCAAGACAACATCTAATGCCAATAATATTTGTTTTCAGGTATATGCAACTCAATTTTTTGTACAAATGTTTCTATATCATTCATCCCATCATACTTGGGTGGCTCACATAACTCTATTCCAATCCAACGTGATGATCGAGTAATGCAAGCACACCGCCTCGTTGATACCTCATGCATCCTCTGCTGCCAATGTTCCAAACCTTCCTCTCAGTCTGACACACATGAGCTAATGCTCCTCCAACTCACTAAACCATATGTGGCGGGGTTAACATAGTCATCCATTCACATAATCATATTATACAAGTTGTCAATTTCATTCCTTTTTGTTGTCTCTATGTCTGTCTTTCCTTCTATCGGATCCAATGGTGTGGTAACATTTAAGTCTCCTACTTCAAAGATCATATCTCTCCTCTTCATATTAATTATCACCTTATCATCAAAGTCCCATTCTAAAAACATTAGTGATGGATATGGATGACTATCATCCACAATCTTGATAACTTCGAAATCTTCTATACTATGCACCCCATCTATATTCACAGGTACCACCGTCAATCAACCAATTGGTACTATATTGTGCTGGTTTTCTAGTCTTAATTGGATAGGATACCAAATCAACTTGGGTTTCCCCATCATCTCCCATGTTTTCTTTCATAAAACATTTACATCAGAACCAGAGACTAAGTTTACATTGTTCACATCATACTCTCCATTCTACACACTGAGCCTGAACTCTCCATTAGTCCTTTTCTTGTGCAGTACCTGATTCACTACCTTTTGTGAAGTAGGAAATTCCCTTTCTTGTGTGCACCGATATATCATTCTACATAATGTATTCAACGCAGTTTCATATTTCATCAATTCTAGACAACTTTTCAGGAATTTTCGTAAAGCACTTACCTTATAAAATGGCCTTTCTGGTATAGTACAATCATAAACTAGTATCATATCAACCACTGGTGGCACAGATAATGTCGATGCTACCTAATTTGTTCCTAATATCTCCTTTCTTTCCTTCTTGTATGTCTCTTTTCCTACTGTGGGTAGAACATTGGCACAGACCATGTTGACTTCTTTACCCATTTCTCAACCTACCTTCCCCCAATTGTTACATCGATCATGGTTCTAGCTCCTTCGCATGTGGAAATTACTATTTTAGGTCCTTCGTCCCGTATCTCTTATGATATTTTTTGGACATCCTGATTCGGATTTTGATGTTTGTTTCCCCATGCCATCCTTTTCTCCTGTATTTGAGGACAATTCTTTTGTCAAGTGGTCCAATGATCGACAATACATGTAAGTTGTACAAGGATTTGGGCAATCATGAGCCAAGTGTCCCAGTTGATTACATTTGTAACATATTATTGGCCATGTTCCTCTACCAAAATATCTTCTATCTCAACCTCTACCAAACATTCCTCGATTTCCTTGGTTAAAACCCCTCTAATTGTTATATTGTGGACCTCCTCCTTCTATCACCTCATTCCCTTCCTAAATTCTGTATATATCTAAAGTGTGCTCTCTCATCATATCGAATGCACATAAATCCTTCTCCTCATTCCCTACTTATTTGCAAAACATACAGAACAAATTTCTTGGCATACCTTGGTACTTCTGCAATAAGAGACAATCATGTGGGTGATGCCCCTATTTCTTACATATTTCATAGTATCCTCCTCCTGGTAATGGATTTTTTGCCCCAGTTGCCAAATACTGCACAAAGGAAGGGCATTTTTCCTTATGGTGGCCTCTCATTCTACACTTGGTACACCAGCCTGTTCCCTCTCCTACTTCCCTTTTGTAATTTATACCAACTAAATAGTCAAGGAAACTAACTGTTTTTGGACTTGTTCCATTCCCCCACCATCTCCTATTGGAGATGCTTCCAGCTTCATTGTTGTCTCCAAAGCTTCATGCTGTAAAATAACCTTTTTTGTATCAATGGCTCGTAGATGTGTGGAAGGATTCCTGTAATTAACGATTCCCTGTGTTTCTCATCAGGAATCTGGAATGTCAACCTACCATCACATCCTTAAATATTTGATCGAAATCCCAAACTTACTCATTCTATACTTACTTAATCTCCTTCAACTCTATAATGTATTGTGACTCTGATTTTGGCTTCTTGAATTATTTCAACAAGGCTTGTCTAAGTTTTTCTATAGTCCTTTCTTGTCATGTCGGTGTGGTACTCTGTAGCTTCGTGTACCATACTTGTGCACAACCTCTGAATGTTGTTTCCAATTGTGCAATCTTCGCAACCCCATCTTGGACATTCTTTGCATCCCAAATTGTTTCAAAGACAAATAGGTGTTTTTTTTGGATCCTCCAATCCAACTACCTGGAACTTAGGTAGTCTCAATGTATGTTCTAATCCTACCACAATTTTTTGTGTAGTACCCCCCCTTGGTGACGTTGGTTGAATCTGAATTGACACACTGCTTCCACTTCTCTGGCTCGACGCACTACTCTGACTATTGTGATTTCTATTATTTTGAATTTATTTACTCACAATAATTTATTTTTACAAATCCTCAATTGTTACCTCTGATATTGATGATGCACACGGGATCGTGGACTCAACGTAGGATCTAGCATATGTAGGGCTTACTGGCTCTTTTATTATGAGACTGAACTGAGACTCCTCTACCTCTTCTTTTGTGCATGGTACCTATACGATCTGGACTATTGCGCAAGGTCTTCCCCACTTAGGCTCAATGTGTGTCTCTCCTTTCCCAGCCCAAATCTTTGGCCTCTCGAGCCTTCTTCTACTGTGTAGTACTCCAAAATCGTCATCTTCCTATGATATTTTATCTTCTTCTTTCTGCATGCTTAGTACTTCCTAGCAGGAAAAGGGTTCAATATGTAGAGAGAGCAAATAACCATCTAAAATTTAATCAATTCTCCATACTACCCAAAACATACCAAAACTAATATAAAGAAATAAAAGAGAGAATAGATCGGGTAAATATACCTCTAATCCCATGTCTGGTGATGATCTCCTTGCACTTGGAAGTTCTACTAACTGCATGTCTCCTCCAAGGGCTAACCTACATCAAAATATAGGCAAACAAAGAACTACAAGCATGATATTCCATATACAAGTTAGGGTTAGATGTGAGAATGTCAAATATAAATCAATACAAGTACTCAAGACACCATCATTTGGGATAGGAAAAAGTGATTCTTTGATTCATAATACAAAGATTATACCTTACAATCTGAGTCGGCTATCGTTCCGCGAACTTGGTCCAGAATCATATTTACTATGATCCAAGTGCACCTTGTATGGACTTCTTCTCTCAAACTTTTGATCACCTCTATGGAAGGGAACGAGCTGAATGGAGGAAGAAGGGGTTGATGAGGGTATGTTGGGGCAATATCTCACAAAAGGTAGCAATATATTGGGCAAGGAGGGGAAGTGAAATCGGGAAGAGTCTCATTGTTCTTATGATTAGACTAGAAATGAGACCCAAACACTTCCTTTTATATTCCAAAAGGATGGTTATTTGGTTGGGTGACGAGCTATAGCAGGTGGATTAGTTAGGAAACCTCCAATAGCCCATGAAATTCAACAAATTCCTTGCAACTTTTGCAAGAATACACAGGTTGTAATGGTACAACATGCATATGTACGCTAATTGTAGTGGTGCATCAAGCATATGTATGTGGGCTGTAATGGTGCAGTGCACGTACATCTTCCAAAAAATGGTTTTTTAAGAAGAGCTTCTCAGCAGTGCCTTGGAAAAAAATGAAAGTAAGAGGGAAAAGGTCATGTATGCATGAATAGGGAATTTTAGGGCTATAACAATCCTTCCCTTCCTTATTTATCCCTCTCTTCATTATTTCCTACCTTCAGACTATCCCCTGGTCATCCCCCATCTCCCCTATGTGCATGAATTCCCTTAACAATCATATTCCATGGTCATCACACACTTGTTGCAGAGCAACATCTTTATCCATGTACCCACTGACTTCACAAAATTTTTGTGCAGATCCTTAAAGAAATCACATTCCATGACACTATATGACTATGTACAATCTATTACAAATTTCGTAATATAACCTCCCAATACACTATCCAACTATAAATTGACTACACAGGAAGAATTATTACTTACATAATTCAATTTTCTTACCAACTCAAGAGTCCAGTTCCTTGGCATAGTTTTTCAGTATCTTCTAGTATTTTCCACTAATCTTTCCAACCACTAAGACAAAATATTTGGAAATTCTCAAAAGAAAATATCATGTAGCTTTGTGTACACATACATTTACATCCATTTTTCATCGTTCATTCAAGGGTTTTTGTTCTCTTTTAGAGAAAACTCGTGTTCCTCTCCTTCTAGCCATTTGATGATATCTTTCTTAGTCGGCTTCGAAAACATTCCCTCAACTACAAATTATGGGTCCCGATAATGGAACCATTTGTTGGCATGTAGTTGTAAGACCCTAGGTTCAATTTATCTAACCAAAAAAACCCTTCATATATTGTCCCTTTCAACATCACTTGTGCGCAGGTAAAGTCTCACGCAAGGTGTCTAGTGGGACTGCAAGGACCAAGTTTCTAAAGGTATAAGGGTATGTGAGGCCATCAACATGTTCCTTATTACCTAATCTTATTCCATGCACAATATTCGGTAATTGTTAATCCTTTATTATTTCATGCATTCGCTTACACATTGCTATTGTAATGAAAGTTACCTTCTAAACCAATTATTGATCCATTTATTCTTACTATGAAACATAATATCATAAATAGATCTATTTCTAAGCATGCATAAACAAAACAATCATGGAAAATAACATACATAGACAATGAACGCAGAATTTTACATGGTTCACCCAACTCTGGGTTACATCCACAATGAACGACTTCTTTATTATTCTCCTTTATGAAATTATCTCAATCTTGTGCACTACACTGCAATAAATGCATCATGATCAATCCCCATTTCATCTAACCATTTTGCAGTGCTAGGTTCTTTCTCTACAACTCTCCTTACATACTCAGACATAAACTCTCTTTCTCTATTCTTCATCTACTAAATCTACTTGACACAACCCTCTCTCCAGAACCCCTAATCTTCCCAACCCATTACATATTTATACATGGCAATTAGGGTTCAAAATCATATTCGTTCATCCCAAAAACCCTATGAGAACTCACTATGACTTGTTACAACTCAGGTTGATTGGCATAGACACACTTTTCCTGGCTTTGCATCTTCATTTCTCTTTTGTATGATGAACTTTGTTATTCCTTCTTTTGTGCAAATCTCTGCTTTTGCATACCAAATTGTTTTTCTTCCTTTTCGTCCACTTTATCTTTTTAATTTATTCTCGTTCCTTTATCCTTCTTTTCTTGATTATCCTTTGGTTCTAAGTATGATTTTATTGCGTGCTCTGAACTTGAATGTGCCTTTACTGCACACATTGTTCCTACTTCCTCCTCTTTCTTTTATTGTTGCGCAACTCCTCCATACTTAGCACTTTCCTTAAAAATTCATTCCCAATGCATGTCCAACAAGGAGAAAGAAGAGAAGTTTCATTATAATTTAGATTGAGCACAAAATATAGAACACAAATTCCTAGTTGGCATATTGTATAGTGGGCTACACAAAGTTCTTACAAAGTGGAAGCATTATTGAGTTTGACACAAAGATCGATGGATATAGGAAGACGTAGTAGG
>ML784287.1:326451-383023 GCA_009831015.1 Picea engelmannii | reverse complement strand
TGGGAAATACAAGCTCTCAACCATATTTGGTCGTAGCACCTCTGAACCATAGGTACTCTCAGTCCTCCACGTAGTGGGAGTTTCTTCTGATCTTCGCATAGTAGATTCTAAGATAGTTTGCATATCACGATCTATGAGAAAATCCGGAGACGTAGATCTGCTACTACTCCTACTGCGTCGTTCTCCTGATCTTCGTGATTCGTCTTCCATGTCGAAGATAAAATAAAATGAATGGACAGTCGTGACGTGATCAGATGAGCTACCGATAGAAGTAGTTTTGAATTTTGAAATTATGACTTCTTTATTTATAAAGTCGTAAAGATGAGATTGGGCTCAATGAATAGACGTAACGGTACGCTACGTTTGTCATTTTGTAGTTCGCCATAACTTAACTTATACGTGGCAAGCAGATTAATCTGTGTTAATCAGGAGCTCTAATGATTGAGTTACACACAATGAATATTCTTTTATGATTAAATTACAAGATCGATTAATATGGAAGCTTTCGATAGGTATACTTTTCTGGCACAACAAGAACATGTGTTTTTTCCTTGGAGGTTAAGGTTCAAATCCAAAAGGGTAGGATATGTGTATCTCTATCAAATTGGTGTACGAGATCCCCTTGTTTGTGGGACAAGAGACCCCTAAATCAAATCAAGGACCTAAGGCAATGAGTAATACTCCTTGAGATTTAAGGCCATGGACAAGGAAACAAACTACCACATATAACCTCTACATGAGATTTTAAATCTCTCATTGAGAATATTATGCCATTAGGAGGTATTGTGCATCATGTATCAAGGCCATGATAGTGGTTATGGGATGAAATCAAGGGCCTTAGGCCTTGAATGAGGCTTCACAAGATGAGCATTCATGGGCAAGGCCTCAAATTGTCACACAAAACCACTCTAGGGGATCTTTGGCCTCTAGTTGAAATTGAATGAACAATAGTAAGAGGTAGTTCAAATCACAAACATGTATTAAGGCCTTCATATTATTAAGGGATGAAATCAAGGACCTTGGGCTCTAAATGATGGTTCTTATGCTCAAAGTCCATGGAAGAAACCCCCAACTACCACAAATAACCTATGTAGTGGACCTTTGGACTCTAACTACGACTATGAGTGTGGATACAAGGTATTGTGCACTAGACTATGAATGTGGATAGGAGGTACTACACACCATGAATTGGCCTCAAAGACTCCACAATAGTTGGGTGATGAAAAAAATTGACTATTGGGACTTAAATGAATCCTCTAATGCTCAACAGACGTCAGAAAGGCATCCACCAACAGTCATATCCTTTGTAGGGGATCTTTCATCTCTCCATATGTATATGAGCATCATTCAGAGGTATTATACAACACAAACACATATTAGGGCCATGAAATTGGTTGAGAATGGAATCAAGGGTCTAAGGCCTTGAATTATGCTCCTTAGGATAAAGGGCCATGGATGAGACATTGAAAAACCACACATGATGCATGTAAGGGATCTTTGGCCTCCCACTAAGAGTATGAACATCTTTAGGAGTTATTGTGCACCATATACAAAGTATTAGTTTCATGAAAATGGTTAAGGAGTGAAATCAAGGGCCTTAGGCCTTGACTGAAGCTTCATGGGAACGATGTCCATGAGCAAGACCCCAAACCACCACTTGATTATTGTAAGGGATCTTTGGCCTCTAACTAAAATTACATGAGTACTAGGAGGAGGTATTTTACACCATATACATGTATCGAGGGCTTAATTGGGGGATGAAATCAAGGGCCTTAGGTATTGAATGATGCTTCTAAGTCTTGGTGGAACAAGCCTCCAACCAGTGCTCATAACCTATGAAATGGATCTTTGGACTTCGACTAAGATTATGAGTGTGGTTAGAAGGTATTGTGTTTAAATTAAAGATAAATAATAAAAAACACATGATAAGGAAACAATTATGATTTCCTAGGGAAACCCTTCTCGAAGAAAAACCCAACACTACAAAGCATTCTCAATGTATTCCTTAGCACCTAACAATAGTTACAATACACTTTCAGAGTTGTTTTCTTAATACGAGTAATGAGTAGAAATCTCATTCTTTCTTGGCCTACATCATGCTACATCATGCAATCAAGAGTACACCACCATAAGTAAACCCATCAATGACTAACCCAAGAATATCTTAACTACTTCATGATTGAGTCAATATTAACCCAACATTCCCCGCTTTAAACTTGATTTGACATAAACACCTACCCCCCATCAAATTTTTTTTGATTGGGTTTATGAGAATAAAACATGCTCCCCAATGATCTAGGTATACATATAAACTTTACAAGTGAACCATCAAACAAGGGGCATGCTTTCCTAGATAGTTATAACAACCATATGCCCATTTTCCATATAATAAAATACAACTCCATACCAAATTTATTATATTGAATGCCCAAGAAAATGATGCAAGAATCCTATGCCTACATCTTTACCGACGTCCCTCTTTACTCCAAAATATAGTGAACCAAATCTAGCACTCATTAACGGAGTACTTTTTATGTACCACTCTACATCCATGTGCTTCCACCTATGTTCCATGTGTTGTCTTCAAAATACCTTTACATGTTTCTTATCAAGATTTTGAACTCATAGCCTCACTCATTATCCCATGACTTATTGAAAATGGTTTTATGTTCTAGCCAACCATGCCCATATGATCGTATGCATTTCTCCAAGCCCCTCACTTCATGGCTCCCAGCAAAAACCACCATTCTGAGAAATTCTAGGTCATGCTAGCTATGATACCACATATTAATTCCTAGAGAGATAAATATCAAAGGAAGAAAAAAATGCATGCACATAGAAATGCCAAAAAGCACATAAAGGAAATGTTTTCCATGGAAACCCTTAACCGAGATACGACACTCCATATATATATATATATATATATATATATATATCTTTATTGACATGTTGATGAGGATGAATTTCCCTTCAACAATAAGGGGTACCCCCTAGTACATGGTCCCAATTAGACTATCCATTGTTTGGTTTAGGAGACACATCGAAATCCTGGCCTGACTACCATTACTAGTTGTGAGGGGGATGGTTGGATGGTTTGTGAATGAAGATGTAGATGAAGAATATCTAATTGCATAAATGAAATCTAGTATATTTTATCCTATCTATGAGCTAACTATCCTAACCGAATGAGTAGTTGAGAGGAAGCTAAACTCTATAAATAAATTCACTCAAAAAGTTGTTATGAAGAAGCAAAGTTAGATAACACATGCATATAAATACTTAACCAGAATAGTCTAAATCATATTATCACATAGATTATCAAATCATATACTCAAGACATAAACATAATAAAGAATAGCAAAGTTGTGAGAATAATATTAATTTCTTAAGAAAAGTCTATAGGAAAAATATATTCTTATATCACATGTAAATAGTAGACAATTTGCTAAAAAATAGTTCACAACAAACAACAATTTACACAAGTTCTTCTCTCTGTCAAAACTGGCCCTGAGGGATTCTCAATATTAGTTAACACGATATTTTCTCTAAAAAATATTTCGTGAGTGTATAAAATGCTTGAAGAGCCCCTTCAAAATTGGCATCTTTATTTATTTATAGATATCCTAGAAAACCACTGAAAAATCTTCTTGAATTCCTCAAGAAGTAGTTACAAAAACCTTTCGGCTTCCCTCACTAGCCATTTGACATGTGTAAGAATGAGGAAGAAGCTAAAAGCAATTGGAAAAAGACAAAATAGAGTACATTTGTTAGAAAATTCGAATTTGCTATTTTATCTTGTTCACGTGCCTTTGTCTTTGATGTACGCAATCCAAACCTTGTATTGGTTGAAGAGTGACATGACCCTATGGTATGAAAGTTCTTCAATAGCTTCTTCATGCAAGCCTATGTTATCATTGGGAGTCTTGATGTCCTTCACCAAGGTGGTTGTGAATGCTTGGATCATAGTGTGGACATTGGTGGGTTGAACAAGTTGTTGTTCCATTAGCTCAATTATCGCCTTTGTAGATGCCTCAGTTACCTCTTGTCTATGATTTTTGCTTTGTTAGATCTTCTCGAGGAGCTATTTCATAGTGTCAGTTTTTTCGATCTCTTCGATAGGAGGAAGGAGATACTTTTGTGTCAAATCCTGCATTTATTTATGAAGTTGTGTACAATGTAAATGGTTACTATACATTAGGTTTGGCACAGAACAAGGAAGCAAACAACTAGAGAAATATGATGGACATGGAGCACCAACAGAACACTTGGAGAAGTGCAGAGCACTATGGGTCAAACCGAAGACAATCTTACACATTTCACTAGTAGGGTCGGAGATGTTCTTGTTAAGTCCTCCAGTACACCATCGACAGTGATGTTGTTAAGTGCCTCAATAGGTGAAAGTACACATCAGCGAGGTTAATGAAAATTACATCGAAATGGACCGGGATGAATTTTAGCAAGTGTGTCAGTTGGGGTATGTTATCGGGTAAATCGGTGAATGCGGACATAGACTAATCCCCCTAGATCCACCTAGATCTAGAAAAAAACATGACAGGACATGGCGCTTTCCCTAGGCTCTAATCATCAAATTTACTACCGAACAAAAGAAGAGAGACATACCTTTAAATGTCGCTTCCTTATGTCTTTGTTATTCATATTTCGCTCTGGTGCTCTTGTGATACAGAACCTGCAGTGAGACACAAACCAACCAAAGTGAAAACAATAAAGTATATTCAATGACAACCTATGCATATGATCAAGGAATTATGCAATAAAATAAAGATTATTCTATGGGAAATAAACATGCCATTGTATTATATTAATAATAGGAAGAGAGATTACAACTAGATGCCTTGATGTCGTAAGGTTCCTTCCAATATTTCCTTGCTTCCCACACACTTCTGATACAAGAATTCTGAGACTATAGATCTGACATCTATCTTGAAAAAAGCAAAGCTCAAAGCCACTCTAACCAAGCTAATAATTCCAAACCAAATCCAACTCAATCAAGTTTAATCCCAAACCAAGCTAACTTTCTCCATGAGAGCTCCTCTCCTTTTATACGCTGAAGAGGATAAGGTGAGGAGGTTAGGATGATCCCACTAAATCATGAAAGAAAGTAATATCCAAACCATTCGGAGGCCACCTCACCATAGAGGCTTCTCCTTCTAGAAGCATCGAGAAAATGCCCATTTTTCCCACGTACGAAGGCCACTGCGACCTAGCTATAGTGCATCCTGCGAAAAATACGTGCCCTAGCTATGGTGTAGCTTGCGGAAATAAGGCATTTCCGCACCCTAGCTATGGTGAATCCCATGGAAATCCTCCAAAATAGGGCTTTACAGAGGAAAACACAACCTATTCTCTCAAGGAAATTTCTTCTCCCTTCTTTCTTCAAGAATCTAGGCCACTGACTTCTTTGAAGGCAACAGATAGGTTTACATCATTAACGATCATGAGGGTGACGAAAAATAATGTGTAATAGAGATCCCACAAAGTATGAAGTTAGAACAGAGTGATAGTTGATATACTTTGTCGACTGTGTGTAGGGAACAAGGAACAGTCGGTCGAAAACCTGCCAACAAACAAAGAAATACAATACAATAATACATCATCATTGAGGTAGGCATTCCCATACTCATAATACAAATGACTCAAAGCATAAATTTCGACATGCGAATATCCATGTCAAGTAATATAGGTCATGGCCACCAAACATACACTGTGGATCCATGCCATTATGACTCAAATTTGAACATAGCCACCAAAAATACATTCTGGATCTATGTGTTAAAGACTCAAATTTGAACATAGCCACTAGACATACTATTGAAATATTGTAACTGCAAAGAGTATTCTTATTATTATTGATATATTATTCATAGGATCAATCCCCATTGTGGATTGATCGTGTCGGTTATTGTAATAGGACAAAATCCCCTTTTACGGATTGGTCAAAAGACATATATAATAGGCAGAATAAGAAGTCGGCCCCAATAGTTAATTAAAAGACCCAGAAATATAATTAAGGTGGGTTTACCCACCCAGTTTGAGAAGTCGTCCCTTCGAGTGAAGAGACACTTCACACGTGCCAAACTTGTATAAATAAAGGAGGCTAGCACCTCACTTAGACACAACACACTTGCTCAGTTTGAGAGACAAGTTCTGATTTGTTACCAGCAAAGGAGAAAGAGACCGACACATATCTTGGAGAGGAATTTTTGTTTTAGCATAGAGATCTCTTGGCATTCTATTGGCTATTTATATTAAGGAAGTTTTTGCTGGGTTTTCTTCCCCTAGAGGGTTTCCCAGGATAAATGTTGTGTCTCTTGTGAATGTGTATTTCTCAGTGATCTTGGATTATGCTATTGTAATCTAATGAAATGAAAACATCTATAATAATGGCTTAAACACTAACATGGTATCAGAGCCAAGCTGAAGGAAGCATCTTTCGCAAGATAAAAATGTCACTGTTGTCATACCTGCAAAATTAGGGTTTTTCAAAATTGAAGCTTTTCAGCCCTAAAACTATATAGAAAGCTGTGTCCTCCCCCAAGGATCAATTTGGCATCATCAGTGCACCTTTTCAGTGGCTAGATCTCCCGGAAAGTGAAACCTTAGTTTCACAAAGTACCAGAAAACCAGAGTACCAGAAGTACCAGAAAACTAGAAGCACCAGTCCAGAAATCTGCAGATCAAGTTTGAGGGGGTAAAAGTTGGATTTTCATAAATTTGACTGCACTAGCTAACTCACCTCAGCTCAGCGCATCTATCCCCTAGATCAGAATTTCAAAATTCGAAGTTTGAAAAATTAGGGTTTCCTCATAAAACCCTAAGTGGTAGTTGCAGTTGTAGTGTCAGAACTAGTTGCAGTCGTAGAACCAGTTGCAATCACCCTTGAAGTTTTCTTAAGAGTTGGCAATGATTNCTATCAGAGGTATGTACTTACATATGTTTAATGGTTAAACCCTAAAGAGTATTTACAAGAGAAGGGATCTCTTGCCATAGATCCAGAAGGATCTCAAGATCCAACACATTCAGAGGAATGATGCAACTCAAGTGTGATTATTCTGATATGCATCTATTTTTCATAACATTATCTTGATCAGTGTTTCATGTTGAAGCTATGATCAAATTATTAGAAGGATTAAAAGTTGATCATAGAGCTTATCCTCTAACCTTACCTTCTGTCAAGATAACGTATTGTCTCAGTACAGAAGACAGGTTGAAGAAAGAACTTGTCACTTGAGTGAAGGAGGGCTGGAAGAAAAGAAAGCACTCATTCTTAAGGACAAGGCTCCAGGTTTGATTAATCAAGATTAATAATATTCAAAGGTACACATGAAAATCTTATGACTATAGTTGAAATAACATTCGTCGTAAAGTATTATACTTGATAGCATGTGAGCATATAGAGGTAAATACTTTTCCTGATACAACTAACACCTCCTCTAGGAGAAACCTCATGTGTTAGTTCCAGGTTGCCATGGAATAATTCTTGGTCACAACACTATGAGAGTGTTGAACTCACTCCGTATTGTATTCCTTACCTTTAATCTTTGCTTCAGATAAATTATAAGTGATAGCTCTAAAGGAGCTACTGTGATGATTGTTCATGCTATTGCTTTATATTATCAGAAGGATATTATTCTTGCTTGTTGTCTTGTTGACCTTGCTCCAGGTCACATGAGGAAGCTATAGTGAAGGTTGTAGAAGGAAATGTGCTAAAGGAGAGACCATAAATGAAGCAATCATCATTGGAAAAGAAGAAGGTGGCTCACATAAGCTAAAGGGTCATTCAGAAGATGCAATGACCCACGCCATTGAAGAATCTTGGCATAGAAGATTAGCTCACTTTAACTACAAGGTGCTACCATACATATTCAAAGCGATCATAGGTTTACCATAACTCAAAGGTGACCATGAAGGCGTATGCAATGGATGTGCGCAAGGGAAGAACATCAAGAACCTGTTTCCGAAGAAAGACAACAAGGCAGAAGGAGTCCTATAACTCATTCATTCAGATGTGTGTGGCTCAATGCCATCATCCTCCATTAGTGGGTATGTATACTATGTATCATTGATGATTACGCTCGTAAGACCTGAATATATTTGAAGTGTTCAACAAGTTCATGGAATTCAAAGCCTTGATAGAGAACCTTTCTGAAAAGAAGATTAAGATACTCAGGTCAGATAATGGAGGAGAATATACCTCTAAAGAGTTTGTGAACTTCTGTAAAGATGTTGGAATCAAGAGGGAACTCACTACTCCCTATAATCCTCAAAAAAATGGTGTAGCTAAATGGAAGAATAGAACCACACTGAAAGTTGTGAAGACTATGATCCATGATCAAGATCTTCCAATGTGTTTATGGGTAGAAGCTGTGATGGCAATTGTTTATGTGCAGAACCGATTATCCCATAGTGCACTTGGGCTCAAGACACCGAAAGAGATGTTCACTGGAAAGAAGCCAAAGGTAAGCCATCTCAAAATATTTGGCTTTCTAGTATTTACTCATATACCTAAAGAAAAGAGAAACAAGATGGACCCTTCAGGAAAGAAGGGAATATTTGTGGGATACTGTGAGGGATCCAAAGCCTTCGGGATCTATATACCAAGTCAACATCACATTGAGATCAGTAAGGATGTGACCTTTGATGAAGATACAACACTCAAGAAATATAAAATATGCCAACTTGAAGAGGTATGTGAAGAGGAACCTGTAATCCCCAATACTGCAATGAGGGAGGTTCCTAGAGCTGCAGAACCAGTGAAGGAAGTCGAAACTTCCCCTGATGAGGAACTTCTAGAAGACCATGATATAGTAGAAGTACAAGAACCTTCTCAGATGAAAATCCTCCATAAAAGAAAGCCAGCATGGGCTAGAGAGCTTATTTAAGATGGAGATAACTATGGTGTTCCCCATGGAACCACGAGACAGGTGAAAAATACCAAATCCATTCTCCAGTTATACGGCTTTGATGTGTGACCTCCTAGAAGAGGAGCCTACCTGCTTTGAAGAATCCATTCAGAGGAAAGAATGGGCAGATACCATGACAGAGGAATACCAATCCATAATGAAGAACGAAGTATGGGAAATAGTTTCTAGACCGAAAGAATAAAGATGGGGTATCCTACAAATGACTCTTCAAAATAAAACATGTTGTTGATGGAAGTATTTAGAAGTATAAATCAATAACTATCACTCGTGGATTTTCCAGAAGGAAGGCATTGACTATGAAGAGACATTCGCTCCTGTGGCCAGTTACACTTCGATCAGGACCATCATAACTCTTGTAGCTAAGATGAAATGGAAGTTGCACCAGATGGACGTGAAGACAACTTTCCTAAACGATGTCATCAAAGAGGAAGTGTATATAGAGCAACCTCAAGGATTTGAGGTTGAAGACAAGAAGTCTCATGTCTGCAGATTGAAGAAAGCCTTATATAGATTGAAGCAAGCTCCTAGAGCTTGATATGGCCATATAGACATTTTCTTGACGAGCTTAGGCTTTACCAAGAGTAAAGCAGACTCAAATCTCTACTTCAAAATTATGAATAATGAACCAATAATATTACTATATGTGGATGACTTATTCTTAACTGGAGAAGAAAAGCTCATCGCTAAATGTAAAAAGAGATTTCCCTCGGAATTTGAAATGAAAGACCTTGGCCTAATGCATTATTTCTTAGGTCTTGAGGTATGGCAGAGTCCTTAGAAGATATTCCTTAACCAAGGGAAGTACACGGTTGAAATATTAAAGAGATTCGGCATGCTAGAATGCAAGCCCATGAATACACCCATGGAAGCGAAGCTGAAGCTACTAGTTGATACATCGTCAGAATTGATTGATGCCACACTATATAGACAAATTATTGGATCGTTGATGTATCTGATGAACACCATACCAGACATTTGTTTTGTAGTGAACACCTTGAGTCAGTTCTTGGTAGAACCTAGACGTGTTCACCCAATGGCTGCAAAACATGTGATGAGGTACCTTAAAGGTACAATAGATTATGGTATCAGCTATGATGGAGATCATAATTTCACATTGAGTGGATATACTGATGCAGATTGGGCAGGAAGTGTTTATGATAGGAAAAGCACTTCAGGATGGTGTTTCAGTTTGGGATCAGCTATGATCTCATGGTAGAGTAGGAAGAAATCTAGTATTTCTCTCAGCACAGCGGAAGCGGAATACATTGTTGCATGTTCTACTAGATGCGAAGCTATATGTCTTTGAAAGTTGTTGGCCGGCCTATTTGACTTGGAGATGAGAGAAACAGTGATTCTATGTGACAACTAGAGCTACATAAAGATGATAGAGAATCATGTATTCCACGACAGATCGAAGCACATAGAGATTCTCTATCATTACATCCGCGACATGGTACACAGAGGAGCCTTGAAGCTCCAGTACATTAGCACGGATGAACATGTTGCTGACATGTTGACCAAGCCTCTATCTCGTGTAAAATTTGAGTACTTCCAAGATAAGCTTGGCATAGTCCAAAAGGACCTTCCTCGAAAGGGGGAGTAGTTGTTGTGATGAGATATTCCCTGCTTCCGACCGTGATGTTGTGACGTAAAGCAGGAAGTGCATCTTGCTTCTGATCTCATTGTCAGACGTAAAGAAAGATGAGATGATGTTCCTTGTTTCTGACCTATTTGTTCGACGTAAAGCAATATGTTCCCATCTTCTGACCTCGTTGTCAGACGTAAAGCAAGATGAGATGATGTTCATTGCTTCTGACCTAGTTGTCAGATGTAAAGAAAGATGTTCCTTGCTTCTGACCTCGTTGTCAGACATAAAGCAAGATGAGATGATGTTCCTTTCTTCTGACTTAGTTGTCAGACGTAAAGCAAGATGTTCCTTGCTTCTGACCTCGTTGTCAGATGTAAAGTAAGATGAGATGTTCCTTGCTTCTGACCTCATTGTTAGACGTAAAGCAAGATGAGATCATGTTCCTTGCTTATGATCTAGTTGTCAAACATAAAGCAAGATGTTCCTTGCTTCTGACCTCATTGTCAGACGTAAAGAAATATGAGATGTTCCTTGCTTATGACCTCGTTGTCAGACGTAAAGCAAGATGAGATGTTCCTTGCTTCTGACCCAGTTGTCAGATGTAATGCAAGATGATATGTTCCTTTATTCTGACCCAGATGTTAGACGTAAAGCAAGATGAGATGTTCCTTGCTTCTGACCCAATTGTCAGACGTAAAGCAAGATGAGATGTTCCTTGCTTCTGACCCAGTTGTCAGACGTAAAGAAATATGAGATGTTCCTTTCTTTTGACCTAGTTGTCAGACGTAAAGCAAGATGTTACGATGAGACTAGAACTAAGCTTCCGGCTAGATAGATGTGACGTAAAGCCAGTCTAGTATGAGACAACCTTGTGTTGTAATGATGATGATGTATCAGTTTTTATACTAATACATATTGATGCAGATGATGATGGCATTCCTTTGAGAATGATGATGTTGCCGATGAAGAAAACTTCCGATGATTTATAGATACGCCAGCCAAGAAGATATTGATGATGTTGTCCTCCCACTTGATGTTGTTGATGATGTTGTCCTCTCTCTCTCGCATGATGCTACTGAAGAATACCCTTTTTGTTAAGGGGGAGTGTTGAAATATTGTAACTGCAAAGAGTATTGTTATTATTATTGATATATTATTCATAGGATCAATCCCCATTGTGAATTGATCATGTTGGTTATTGTAATAGGACCAAATCCCCTTTTGCGAATTAGTCAAAAGACAAATATAATAGGCAGAATAAGAAGTCGGCCCTAGCAGTTAATTAAGAGACCCAGAATTATAATTAAGGTGGGTTTACCCACCCAGTTTGAGAAGTTGGCCCTGCCAGTGAAGAGACACTTCACACGTGCTAGACTTGTATAAATAAAGGAGGCTAGTGCCTCACTTAGACACAACACACTTGCTTAATTTGAGAGACAAGTTTTGATCTGTTACCGGCAAAGGAGAAAGAGATTGGCGTATATCTTGGAGAGGAATTTATATTTTAGCATAGAGATCTCTTGGCATTGTATTGGCTATTTATATTAAGGAAGTTTTTGCTGGGTTTTCTTCCCCTAGAGGGTTTCCCAGGATAAATGTTGTGTCTCTTGTGAATGTGTATTTCTCAGTGATCTTGGATTATGCTATTGTTATCTAATGAAATGAAAACATCTATAATAATGGCTTAAACATTAACACATACAATGTGTATCTATGCAACAGTACAAACTGAATATACTTCAACACAATATGAATCTGTTAGAAAAGATTCAAAATCTTCATCTCCACCACTCTATAGTATGAATCTAACCATGTGAATACATGTGCTGAAGTCGAACATGGTAGAAACCACTTGATTACCAGTCAAAGATGAGAACCATTAACAAGTGTGAGGGAAATCACCATTAATGTCAATGACTCCCAAGGTACACTAGTATAATCCAACGAATGTGAATTAATGAGTTGAAGTCGAACACTCAGCGGAATCTCCTGATCAAGGGTCAATAATGAAAACCCATCGTCGAAAGCGAGGATACCTACCATTGAGGCATGCAAGTTCCAAGGTACCAATTAGTTTCTAAGTCTGATTCCTAGATAATGATTCCTAGATACCAATTAGGAAAAGACTCGTCACAGGAGGGCCTTAATGTATCCCCCATCAATGACATGAAACAAGGAACAAGATTTGATGTAGATCAGAGTAACAAGTGATTCAGGATTGGCTCAGGGATGGCCGACACAATAGAAGGCTTAAGAACTGCAAAAATGGCCAACGCAATAGAAGTATTTTCGGGTTGAACATCTCTTTGAACATATTGACGACACGACAATTGTCTTGGAAACACTGACTCAACAACAGGGATCATAGACCGATTTCTAATC
Organism: Picea engelmannii; assembly: GCA_009831015.1. NCBI lineage: Eukaryota > Viridiplantae > Streptophyta > Pinopsida > Pinales > Pinaceae > Picea > Picea engelmannii. The sequence goes on along the minus strand of ML784287.1, from coordinate 370,111 downwards.
TTATAAGGAGTATGATCAAGAGACAAGCAGATTTTCCAACCTAGACACAAGGCGAGTGAAAGGGTGTCATGTTCAAAACAGACTCTTCCATAGAATACAGGTTTAGACACATTTCTTTCCCAATTTCTCCCCCACCATTTCTGGCGAGTACCTCTTTATTTTTACGCAAGCTTGAGGAGGATAACATATACTTGTAATGTAAGCTCATACTTTGGATGAGTCTCTTGGCATATGTTTAACGAACCCTAAGAAGGAGTGGTTTGGTCCCATGTGGGTCTTTCGATATTCATTTAACGAGTCCAAAGATAGAAAACTCAGGGGTTTTTCATATCTATAGAGTTAGAAAAACACTTAAAGAGAACTCTCTCAGTTCCTTTTTTGTAAAGTAGTTCGATGGGACCGAAAAAGTGATAAACTATCGCCCATCAAACATTTTCTTCAGATACTTTTACGAGCATGAAAATAACAAGGTCGCTCGGAAATATTTTCATGTTTAGAGAGTCTGAAAAGAGCTTGAAGGGAACTCCAAGGGGTTCCTTTTTCGTATAACCTTTGTGAGCCCAAAAAAGTGATAAAAGTTTACTCGGTTACATTCTCATTGATTTACGAGCACGAGAAAGAACAAAGACTAAGCTCGGTAACTTATTCTCATGTATTAATGAGCATGAGAAAGAACAAAGACTAAGCTCAGGATTGTTTTCATTTTTACGCAAGCTTTAAAACAAAACAAAACTATGCTTGGGATAAATTTTATTTTTACATAAGCTTGAAAACTAAACAAAACTATGATTGAGCCTGGTTTCATTTTTACACAAGCTTGAACTAGATAAAAATATGCTTGAGGTAGGTGGTTTCATTTTTACACAAGCTTGAACCAGAGGAAACTATGCTTGAAATAGGTGGTTTCATTTTTACACAAGCTTGAACCAAAGGAAACTATGCTTGAACTTCCCAACACATAACAAAGGTATGGTCGGTACTTAGCCCCCAACTTAAGAAGCTAGTGACTCAACTTCAGCATGAAGTCCACAGGATGAAAACATTGCCCCCCAAGCTTCGTTTCATCCAACTGCAAAGGCGGAGGAAAGGAAGCTTCAAATACTAGATGAAGGACTTGACTCAACAGAGAGAGGGAATAAATCTATTTCATTTTTTAATGAGCTTTCCACAGAGAAGAAAAAACTATGCTTGAGAATCAAGGTTCAATAAATCTATTTCATTTTTTAATGATCTTGACACATAAACATGAACTATGGTCGTAACCTATGTTTCATTTTTTAACGAGGTTTCTACAGAGACGCAAAAAACTATCCTCATAACTGGTTTCATTTTTTAATGAGCTTGAAATCAGAAAAACGTGCTCAAAGTTGGTTTCATTTTTTAATGAGCTTCAAAACAAAAAATCATGCTCGAAAAATATCTTCATGATCACAGCTTCCAAGAGGACAATGCTCTAGAAGGACACCATGTCAAGGGACAAAACTCAGTCATGGCTTCCAAGAGATCCTCACTTGACGAAAGAAACAAACTCTGGAAGGAACACATGTCAAGGGATACAATAGGGGTAAGGAGATCAAACTCTAAAGACCCTATCGAAGAGATAACCATGTAAACTATTGGATCTAGGTCATGAGAAGTTGAATTCATGGGAGACAGTGCCACATAATTAACATGTGGTGGGGGCGATATCGTCTGCATATAAGAACCATTTAGGGAGGTAATCCAGTCAGGACCGATGAATTAAAGTTGATCAATAGTCACCATTCTTCCATCATGAGGAAAATATATCACGTGAAAAAGAGTGGACACAATAGCTTTCATGGCATAGACATAATCTCGCCCAAGGAGTAAAGAAAAATCCAAAGGATCTTGGACTACCATGACATCAATAAAGACAGTTTTCCCTCCCAAAGTTACAGGAAACTGAGGAAGGTTCCCTAAAGGTTGGTTGGTTCTTCTGTTAAAATCTAACAGATTCTGTGTAACCAACACAAGATGAGGACAAACCAAAGCTTGCCAAGCAAAAGAGGAAAAAATACTAACAGACACACCTTCATATATTAGTGTCTGAGGAATGTCTCGACCACAAACCTGCACTATAATCTAGAAAGGAATGTGAGAGGGAAGATGAGGTCTAGTTAGCACACCCCAATTAAAAATGATGGTCTCATTACTTGGAGGGGGTTCCATGGGAGAAGGAAAAACACCCCCCGGCATGGTAGAGTTTGTATCAACGAGAAAAACGAGGGCAGTATCGAGTTTACTCTCGAGCGGGAGAGTAGGATTGACTGATAATGGCATCAAATAGACCACTTGGGTTTCATTCTCCAAGGGAAGAATGGGGTCGATGGGTGGAAACAGATCGACCACTTGGGTTTCACTCTCTAACGAGAGAGTGGGATTGACCGAAGATGGGATCGAATCAACCACTTGGGTTTCACTCTCTAACGAGAGAGTGGGGTAAACCTAGGATGGGATTGGATCGATCACTTTTTCAACTGGTTCAACTAAGGGTGTGACTGAATTGACTACATGATCAACCAGATTGGTCGATGAAGGGCCCGTATTTATCATTCCATCAACTACAGGTGGGTCGAGAGTAAGCTTATGATAAGAAGCTAGAAGTTGAGGCTGTGAAATAGTCATGTCTTCTAGGAATTTTGAGGCTTCATCCATACGAGGGAAAAGGTGAGTTAGATGATTCCCTTTGCATAACATACACGAGAACTTGAATCGAATTTTCTTCTTCCCAACGACATCGTGACTAGTTGATGGGAAGTCATCAACATGTTGTTCAGAGGATGACGACATGGGTTGGCAAGGGTGTGTAGACCATGCTTCTATTACCTTGGATAGACCAGGTAAATCCTTAAGAATATGGATAACCTTAGAAAGCCTACAAGGGTACCTGGGCTTACGGGTTGTTTGGGTGATATTGACATCATCTACACTCCCAACATGATTAACAGTAACTGGTTGTTTTCTAACATGTCTGATAGTGGTTGGAATTTTGGATCCTTGCTTATTTTTTGTCTTCTTATTCTTCCTTTTCTTCTTCTTCTTATCCACCGAGTTACTAGCTTTAGAGCTTTCACTTGACGAAGAAGAAGAAATGGAAGAAGGCCTTGCGAGTGGAGAAGGTTAAGAAGATCTTACTGGTGCAGAAGGTGAAGGATAAACATGAGGTTGATGTTCTTGGGGGTAAGTTCTTACAACAGAAGCACTAACTACATTCGAGATTACCTGAGTGGAAAACAACCATACTGGTAATCCAATTGTGAGACCTAGAAGGCTCAAAGTAGCGATGTGAGGATGACCAATATTTCCATAAGAAGGAAAAACAAAAGGTTCCCCTGGATCAGGGGTTCCTTCATCGGTCATTTCGGGAACTAATGCCATTAAAACAAAGATCCAACCTAGAGTCCTCTATGGAAAAAAAACAACACACGCTAAAAATCTAGGAAGCAAGCAAACAAACAAAACCTTCTCACAATGAGCACACTAGTTGGTGATGAAATCCAACGTCGCGGGAACAAATTAAGAAGGGGCTGAGATAGAGCGGGTGGAAAAGTTATGTTGATGGCCTACTTAACAGATTTACACCCTGGTGGAAGCTCCCACACATAAATGTGGGTATACCCTCCAAGGAGCCCGAGTAATTTTGGCCAATGTCGATTCCAGGTACTGTGAAGACTTGCCCCTCCACAGTCACCTTGTGTAAAGACCCTAAAGAGATAGGCCACTAAGGTTACCAATCACCACAGTGATTCCTGGGGAAATAGTCGACAATCCGATCCATGTGCAAGGGCAGGGTATCTATCCCGAAATCAACTTTAAAGGCTTCCACTCATCATTGTGGGTATACCTCTCAAGAAACCCCCATAATACTCACAATCTCTACACTAATACCAACAAAGTAGGGTGAGTAACTCAGCCAGTATCAATGTGACCTCATGATTGACCCTTGTGTTAGAAGGGATTCCTAGGAAAAAATGTAATAAGTGGATTTCACCACTCCCTAAGTCAAGATTCTATGTTTGTTCGCAGCTTTGGAAAGTTATCTTTTACACCTATTCCAAAGCCCTACAACTAATCTAATGTAGGTTTTCTACCAGAAAATATAAAAATGTCTAATCAATTTTTATAAGCGATTTATTTTGTGGTTGTTTTTACTCAAGAGGAAAGTGGCGTGAACAATATGGTGTTTTGACCGACTAGAAATTTATGCAAAGAGATGAAGATGCAATATTTTCATTTCGATGAAAGCTATTCTACGAGAAGGAGAAACCATTTACCATTCCCATATGCACAATGTACCAAAATCTTAAAACTCATCAATATCAATATTTTCAAGAAATGTGACAAAGGTACTGTACACCAATACACGATTCATGGCCCCCCCGGTCCATGAGGGGGGGAATTTTTCAGAATTTAAGACCAAGAACCATGCAATTTCACTACTTCAAATGCAAGGATGTCCCCAAGATTAGTGCAAAGCAAGAAAATTAAAACTTTGTTTCAAAGATAACTAAAAGAAATAGCCAATCTATGTAAAACAAAGCAACCCAATTTTTTTTTCTCTTTTAACACGAATTATTCAATAAAAGAAAAATAAATTCTTTCACCAAACAATTCTAAAGAAAAAAAATGCTTTGTAGTAGAAAGACGCTTAAAGGAAGAGATCAAATCTTTCAAAAGAAAACAAAGAAAAAATGAGGCATAGATGGCTGAAACCAAATTCAAATTTTGTCAAGAAGACTGTAATCAGACCCAACAACTCACCCCAAAACCATATCATAGATCGGGACAGGGAAAACCACCAAAAAACAATTTTTTTCACAATTTCCACAGGCTGGAAGACTAGCACAACGTTGGAATCATTGATTCTGCGGGCCAGATATGGGTAGGGCAAGGCGTTTCCGCACTGGTCAAAATATGTAGGGCACATAAATCCTAAGTTGTTGCACTGTCCCTCAAAGCAGGGTGCAAAAATCAAACAAAAATGGAAAAAATCAAAAATTGAGAAGGTTTTCCAGTGAAGTTTAACAGTCAGAGAGTCAAGATGGATCTTCCAGTGACTCAAAAAATAGAAACCAATTTAATCAAAGCAAGAAAACAAAAAAAAATAGGAAAAAATTATGTTCCCCAATGGAGTCGCCAATTTTGTTATCGGTTAAATCGGTGAATGCGGACATAGACTAATTCCCCTAGATCCACCTAGAACTAGAACAAAACAAGACAGGAAATGGCACTTTCCCTAGGCTCTAATCATCAAATTTACTACCAAAGAAAAGAAGAGAGACATATCTTTAAATGTCGCTTCCTTATGTCTTTGTTTTCCTATTTCGCTCTGGTGCTCTTGTGATACAGATCCTTCAGTGAGACACAAACCAACCAAAGTGAAAGCAGTAAAGTATATTCAATGACAACCTATGCATATGATCAAGGAATTATGCAATAAAATAAAGATAATTATATGGGAAATAAACATGCCACTGTATTATATTAATAATAGGAAGAGAGATTACAACCAGATTCCTTGATGTCATAAGGTTCCTTTCAACATTTCCTTGCTTTCCACACACTTCTGATCCAAGAATTCTGAGACTAGAGATCTGACATCTATCTTGATAAAAGCAAAGCTCAAAGCCACTCTAACCAAGCTAATAATTCCAAGCCAAATCCAACTCAATTAAGTTTAATCCCAAGCCAAGCTAACTTTCTCCATGAGAGCTCCTCTCCTTTTATAGGTTGAAGAGGATAAGGTGAGGAGGTTAGGATGATCCCACTAAATCATGAAAGTGAGTAAGATCCAGACCATTCGGAGGCCACCTCACCATAGAAGCTTCTCCTTCTAGAAGCATCGAGAAAATGCCCATTTTTCCCACGTACGAAGGCCGTCGTGACCTAGCTATAGTGAAGCCTATGGAAACTCCATGCCCTAGCTATGGTACAACCTATGGAAATCAGGCATTTCCGCACCCTAGCTATGGGGCAGCCCATGGAAATCCTCCAAAATAGGGTTTTTATAGAGGAAAACACAACTTCTTCTCTCAAGGAAAGTTCTTCTCCCTTCTTTCTTCAGGAATTCGGGCCACTAACTTCTCTGAAGGAAAAAGATAGGTTTACATCATTAACGATCATGAGGGAGATGAAAATAATGTGTAACAGGGTTAGAGAAATTTATACAAAACTCTCTGAATTCACTAGCTAAGTTCTTGTTAAAGTTGTCAGTTACATCAGAGATGTTTGTGTTAACTTCATGAATGAGTCAAGAATGGGTACTCGAGGAGTTCATGTTAAGTCCTCTGGTAAACTATCTTAAGAAATCCATGTTAAGTATATTAATATCCATGTTAATAAAGAATAGAAAAGTTGCGAGAATAATATTAATTGCGTAATCAAAGTATATAGGAAAAATATATTCTTATATCACATGTCAATAGTAGACAATTTGCTAAAAATAGTTCACAACAAACAACAATTTACACAATTTCTTCTCTATGTCAAAACTAGCCCTAAGGGATTCTCAATATTATTTAACATGACATTTTCTCCAAAAATGGTTTCATGAGTGTATACAATGCTTGAATATCCCCTTCAAAATGGGCCTTTTCCTTTATTTATAGATATCCTAGAAAACTACTAAAAACTCTTCTTCAATTCCTCAAGAAGCAATTACAAAAACCTTTTGGCTTCCCTCACTAGCCATTTGACATGTGTAAGAATGAATAAGTTAAAATAAATTGGAAAAAGAAAAAACAGGGTACATTTGTTAGCAAATTCGAATTTGTGATTTCATCTTGTTCACGTGCCTTTGTCTCTGATGTAGGCAGTCCAAACCTCGTATTGATCAAATACTGATATGACCTTATGGTATATAATTTATTCAATAGCTTCTTCATGGAAGGATATGTTTTCATTAGGAGTCTTGATGTTCTTCACCAAGGTGGTTGTGAATGCTTGGATCATAGTGTGGACCTTGGTGGGTTGAACAAGGTGTTGTTCAATTAGCTCAATTGTCTCCTTTGTAGATGCCTTAGTTACCTCATGTCTATGATTTTTTCTTTTTTGATCTGCTCGAGGATCTATTCCATAGTGTTGGTTTTTTCGAGATCTTCGATAGGAGGAAGGATATACTTTTGTGTCAAATCTTGCACTTCTTTATCAATTTGTGTACAAATAGCGAGTGAGCTAGTTGTTTCCTTTTCTTCACTTTTCCTTTCTTGCTAACACTGATTGATTGATGCATAATCAGTATTTATTTCTATCTCTGATGGGCAGGGAATCTTGATTGGAGCACCATGATTCTTGGTGATCCACCTATCCATGTTATCTAATCCATCTCACATGGTGACCAACTAGGTGTTCTTGGCTTGTATGTGTCTATGCTATTCCATTATTCTAGCCAACAAATGCCGAAAGAAATTCATGTGGGAGTAGATATTTGTAATGGATTCCTCTAGTTATGTTCTGAATTTTTCTACACATGATTTTAATTCTTGCAAGTTTCCTTCATCTAACTTCACTTGTTGGAGTTTCTCTTCTACTTCTCTAATCATGACATCTTTCTCTTGGTTTTAACGTTACAATTTATTAAGGCTCTTCTCTATGGTAGTGGTAAAGGAGGTGCCAACGGATTCTATGGAGAGTGGATATTGGATGGCATCCTCTATTACAATGTTCTTTGTGACAATGGATAATAGGTTTTACCTTGTGATTGTTACCTTTATGACTTGTTTCACAGTGCGGATAGTGGATTTGTCATACTTGAACTTTTTCAAGTTTGGAACTTTGCTTGATTTATATGGGATGTGAAGTCCCAATTCATCCCACTAAATTGAGTATGAATTCTAGGGACTTCCATTGATGACTCTAAAAGGTTAGTGTCCATTGGTGAGGCATCATTGTTAATATCTTCTTCATCTCTTTTCTGTTGCTCCTCCTTGGCTGACTTGACTACAACTTCATCTCCTACTCTTTGTTTTGTTATTTCTTCCTCATCAATTTCCTTCTCGACTGCATCTTTTATTGTTTCTCTTTCATTCTCCACTTCTTTCTTGGATAATACCTTTTCTTCCACTTTTGTTGCTTCTACATCAACTTCTTCCATTTCTTACCTTCTTCAATTTTTCCTCTTTTCTTAGCAGCGTCCTCCTTCTTTTGGATCTTTTCCTTTTTTCTTCTTTTCTTATCATTTTTTTATTCTTCCTCTTTGGCTAATTCAGAATGTGTGGATGCCATTTCTTTTTTCACTTCTTGTTCCTCCTCCTTTATTTGTGCTTCTTCACGATATTTCTCCTCATTGGTGATCCTCCCTATGGGCTTGACCTATATTATATAAATGACTTCATCATAACTATTGGCCCTGCAATGGATTTCTTGTTCCTCCCAAATAGCCAAAGTGTACTCCCAAGTATGCTTGATCTAGATGCAGTACTCCTTAATCACCATTTTTGGGTCATGTATTCTAAATATTTCTTCTCTAAAGTGATACAACCACAATGTATCCACTTTGGATTGAGCCTACTTGATATTCCTGAAAGAGTATGATCTGATTTATAATGGTAGTGGGGGATATATAGATTTATCGTCGCAGTAGAGATCCACCTCAACTCTATGGATCACCACTTGATAGGAAACCTCTTGAAGCACCAATTTTTCGGGGACAAATATTGGGAGTAGATGGGGATATTTGGTAGCCCCATATTTTATTATGTAAGTCCCATGATTCATTAGGTACCATTCCCCAACATTTCTAATTAATTCTAATGCTTTATATATCATGCACGGGGTTGGTGCACAGAAAATGAATTCATACAAAGGTTCTAAGAAGTGATTACATATATTTTGGTATTTTTACCTATACTTGTTTTCCCAAAGAACCTTGCAATAAATTTGTATGGATGGGTATGTCGGTTTCCATGTCCAACCCATATTAAGATATTGATGTGACATGCACATTATATCCAATAGATACAATGACATGTGAAAATGTGGAAATGTCCTAGTCTCAGTCTCCTTAATGGTTTTTATAGACTCTTCTAGGTTGGCCAATAATATATCATCCTAGTTGAATTTTGACTCTTCATCCGCAGTGCAGTATATCAGTGGAATTAAGGAGAGAGTAAACATAGAAGCATATTGCTCCCCATACAGTCTACAAAGCATCACCACTATATGTTGGTAGGGCATTCTCAGTGTAGTGGTCAAATACTCACAAGACGATTGGTGCTTGAAAGTTTTATCTGGCTTGTAGCATATCTTGAACAAGTCTTTTTCTTTGTTCTTGAACCCACTGAGAAGTTCCTCATCCAACTTTTGGGTTCCCTTTTCTAGATGATAACATTTTTCTAGAATGACTGAATGGAACAAAGATATGGGCTCTCACATAGAGTTGAGTATGTATATGTTTTCCAAGTCCATGAGAATCCACACAATTTCATATATTCAAGGGAACACTATAGCATGATATGCCACCCTATGTAGTCCTCACCTCTAAATATTCTTGAAGATTTGGAGTTCTTCTTGGTCTTTAGCTTCCACCAAGAACATCTATCTTTTGAACATTTGAAATACCTCACCTCATTTGAGTGAGTCTCCTCCTTTTTCTAGGAGTCCTATTGTGTCATCATATATTGCTCCTGAGAATTAGGTTCTAATGTGGAGACATCTATGAACCTTCAATACATAGTGAATAAAATCGGTGGTAAAGATGATGAAAAAAATGAAACATCATCTTCTATAATCATATAATAAATGAGAATTTGAATGGACATCAAATACAAATCTTCCTAGGTGAATGTGTGCAAGATACCTGAAGAATCACTTGTGTTAATTTGAGGGGGGAAGGCATATTATAAAGAGGATAATATAATCCGTGACATGGTGAAGGTGTGATAAGGGAACCAGGTAAATCGATGAAGTTGTCACTAACTTCGCCGAAAAATATTCAAGGTGAGATAACTTGATGGGAATTTACCCAGTATGCACTGGTACAGTTTAGAATAACTTTTTCCGTGAATGGATCTCTCTATCGGTGCTATTTGTAGCAACTTCTTCAAACCAAAGACAATCTTACAAATTTCACTAGTAGGGTCGAAGATGTTCTTGTTAAGTCCGTTGGTACACCATCAGAGGAGATGTTTTTAACTGCATCGATGGTTGAAAGTACACATCAGAGAGGTTAATGAAAATTATAGTGGAATGGACTAGGAAAATGTTAGAAAGTGTGTCAGTTCAAGTCGAAGAATTTTGTACAAATATCTTTGAATTCACTGGTGAAGTTCTTGTTAAAGTTTTCATTTACACCAGAGATGTTTGTGTTAACTTTGTGAATGAGTCAATAATGGGTACCATAGGAGTTCATGTCAATTTATCTGGTAAACTACCAAAAGAAATCATGACAATTTCACCGGTTATGCACCCGAAATTACGATGGTAACCTTTTCGATTGTGCAATATTTTTTTAAAATTTGGTTAAGTTTTGGATGGGGGGGAAGGGATTAATCCTTGAAAAAATTAGTGCATTTTTCTGGTATGATGATGGTTTTGCATTGATTCATGGATAGACGAAGATCAACTAAGAGATGAGGGAAATAAAAGGTTAGGGTTTTCCTCAATATCAAAGAACAAAATTGTTTATTGTGCTTTATATATACAAAGAACTACTTGCAATGCACATGCGATTAGGTTGGGTCAATGAAGTAAATCATTCTAGTGTTGTGAAGGATGAAGGGAATCAATGATGGGGTCATGGTTAGGGTTTCCTAAATATTCGAGGTTTGAAAAGATGTCATCACTAAAGAATATAATCAGGGTATAACTAGTTGGGGTTGAGGTTTGAAGGGATGGTAGATAGATTCATAATGATATTTACCCCTAGATACAAACCCTAAGACTAATATTTGTAGAATATAAAAATGTGAAGAGTGTGTGAGATAGGGCTTACTTGGAGAAAGCGACACATGGAAAACTAGGTGAGTTTGATAATGAATCCTCTCACAATTGTGTTAGCTCATCAATAGAAACACTCATCACTCTCTTCCCTTCTAGGTGATAGAAAGAACAATGAAACAATGGTCATAAAAGAAGAAATGGTGGGAATACCTCCAGTGTACACTGAAGAGGTAATGCTAACTTGGTGAATGGGAAAAATAGTGCATCAGAAATGTTTGCAAGAAGTTTATTGGTCAAAGTATTTAGTGCATCAAAGAAGTTTTGAGGAATTTCTCTAGTTCAACTGGTAGAGTTCATGAGAAGTCTTCTAGTTGAGTTGAGGAATTAGTATTATATTTTTTGTTTATCAATTGTTCATTTTGAAAGACTTCGGAGAAATTCCTCCATTTTACCAGAGACCTTCAGAGGAACTCCTCCGATGTGTATTATAGTAATTAAGAGGAACTTATACAATAGCCCAAAAGGATTCTTTAAAACATTTTGAAGTTCCAAAAACAAAAATAAACCAAACCAAGCTTGAACAAACACCATGGTATCTCTTCAGGGATAAAATGAGGGGTCTCATTGGATTTTCAAGCAAGGATACGAGAAAAAGGGAAGGGGTTGATTTCTGGAACAACATAACCTTATTCAAGAAATCCAAAAAAAAAGTTGGTTGAGTCATTTTACAATGGATTATTTAAAGAAATCAAATAGGCTCCATCATATGTAATACCATGGGAAAATACCATGAGATACCAAAACTATGGGCCCATAAAACATGAATAGTAAACCTATTTTTAAGGATAAACTAACTACTCTATGACCGAGTCAAGCTTAACCCAACATTCCCGCCTTTAAACTTGACTTGGAATAAACACATACCCTCCCTCAATGTTTATTTACCAAATTTGCAAGAATACAACATCCCTCCACATCACCTAAGTCTATGTCTAGACTTTGTATCAGTGAACCATTAAAATAGGGGTATACAGGCCTAAATAAGTCTTACAAAAGTATGCCCATTTACATATTATGATGAACTACAATGACTCAAATCAATCACTCATTCACCAATTACCTCTTTCTCAATGTGATTTTTCCAATACTCCACATTAATCTGTGTAAGGAATTTCCATGTTCTATTTACCATGGGTCATATTTCCATGAAACATCACAAACCAAACCATATTCATAAGCCAAGACAACATTATTATTTTTATATCTCTCCACAGGTCACTCACTTCACCATGCAATAGTTTTGGTCTGCTATCTAAATAAAACAATGAGTGATGTTCTCTACAGAGAAACATCTTCCCAAAAAAACCTCAAAATAACTCCTAGATAAACCCATTCTGCTTGTCTTAGATATCTTCTTTTAGTTGTCTTCCACCTGGGGTCGTGAGAGAAATAATTACACTATATGCCCAAGAAAATGATACAAGAAGCATCTACCTTCTTATTTACCTGCATTCCTCTCTACTCCAAATACAATGAGCCAAATCAAGAAGCCTTTAAGTGAGTACTTCTTTTTCTACCACTCTACATCCATGTACTTACACCTATGCTCTACAAGATGTCTTTACAATTCCTTTCCATGCTTGTCATTGAGGATTTTCACTCACCACCTCACTCATTATCCCATGATTTACAGAATATGGTTTTATGTTCTACCCAACAATGCTCATGTGATCATATGCGTTTCTCTTGGATCCTCTCTTCATGGCTCCCAACATAATACCACTTTCATGAAAATTCCAAGTCAAGCTAGATCTAATACCACATGTTAAAACCGAAGATAAATAATAAGCAACACAAACAACAAATACATTAATGAGACAATGATTTCCTAGGGAGACCCTTCCAAGAGAAAATCCACACTCCAAAGAAGCTCAATTGATCTAGGAGGATATAAGGAATTCTCATAGAGGTCTAGGTCGATCTAGAACACTCACAGAGGTCCCAGGGGATCCATAAATGCTAAAAATTTGACCATATCACATCTTCCCAAAAATCACATCAATGTGTAGATCTCGTCGTTATCTTTCCAACAACGTAAACAACAAGTCAAATAGAGTTCTTATGCAAAAGTTATAAGCGGTCAAAGTTTAGTCAAACATGGTAAAAGTGAGAGGTCAAAGGGAAAAAAGCACTGACATATGTCACCATTGCAAGGGTGACACATGGAACATGTTTATTGGCCGCTGACTGGGCAAATCAAACCTCCAAGTGGATGAATTTCATATTGACAAGTGGGGCACAAGTAGACCACTGCTATGTTGACATGTGGCAGGGTTGATCCAATGAGAGGCTAGCACGTGGTAACCCCTCATTGGCCTTTATTGGCTAAAGTATCTAAAATTTATGGAGTCGATGGGTGTTGAACCCATGAACTCCATAACCTTCCAAGACTTAACATATCCCTCACTACCAATGCACCCTCACATGTGACTTAACCTACATGTGTCAAGCAATATATTTTAATTTATGTAAAGGGTCAAATGGGCGGCCAAAGGGTCGAGGGCCTAAGCCCTCGACCCTTAGAATTTGGTTTTATTGTATACCATGTAGCCACCATTCCCAAATATATTATATCATCTGTTAAACAATGCACCAATGAATATACCAAGGGTCGCGGGGAATAGAATCCCTGACCTCTGCTAATTATAGCCAATAGTTTAACCGTTAGTCCAAACCACCTACTTATTTCAGGATGTTGCTAAAATTAGCATTAATTTTCCTAATTTTACATGGAGGGGGGTTAGAACCATGCCCTATATATTGGGCATGGATCCCAACACCTAGCACAGATCTCGAGGAAAGGATTGCATGCATCCCAATGCATGTATTTCGAGGTATGCAGGGATCTCAAGGTTGAAAGAATTCCAAGATAAGGTATGGATTTTGAGGTTGTGCATTTGTCTCGATTTGTATGCCAAGAATAGGTTAAGTATGTTGTCTCATAAATCATTCCATGAGTTACACTGACATAACTTAGGCACTTAGGCAACTTTATACTCATTTTTCATGATTTTTCACAAGAATCGTGAATTTTAGGTCTTTTTCATGATTTTAGGTCATTTGTAAAATTATTAACTCAATTTACCATTACTGGGCATTTAATACATTATTTTGCATGCCAAAGAGAGTAAAATTGAGCTAGTTTGTAAATTGGTCGACTTTATAGTCAAAATTCTCAAAGTTATTTTCATGTTTTGAGTAATGGAATTTAAGAGAATCCACTAAATTATGATATGTGAGTCATTTTACATGTGATTTTTTATATTGGAGATGATGAAGGCAGTTTTCATTGGATTAAAGGGAACTTAAAAATGAAACAAAATTATGTAATTTGAGTTCCTTTATTTTCTGTTGTTTCATATTATCATTAAGCAAACTAATCATCATTTTATGATTTTTTGGGTAAACAACACATCATTGGAATTCTGCAAACCACCCCAATATGATCAGTAAATTATTCTAGATCAAGTTATCTATATCTATATCTATATCTTTATCTATATCTATATCTATATCTATATCTATATCTATATCTATATCTATATCTATCTATATATATATATATATATATATATATATATATATATATATATATATATATAAGTAAAGAAATAAGTGGTGTCTAAGGATTTTCTAGATCAAGTGGTATCAAAGCTAGTTTTTAGCTTGTGTTGCAAGTTGTTGATGTGATGAGATCGAGGAGTTCAATTATTGAAGATATTGAAGGCTCTTATTAAGAAATCAAGATGAGTAAAGTTCTCATGCATTTGAGACTGTAGAAGAACATTAATTGAAAAATCCAGAGAGAGAATTGTGAGTTAAGAATGCAATTGCAAGCTCTTGGGGAAGAGAAGCAGAGGATGCAATATCGACTGTTATGTCATGAATATTTTCACATGACTATTTTTCATGAATTAGAAATAAATTTGTAGATAATAACACCATCAATTAGTAAAGTTGGAGAAGAATAAAATGAGAAGTCTCCACTGCAAGAGAGAATATCTCCCTCCAAGGAAATGAGTGAGAAAGAAGACTCTTCATATTATTATTTTTCCCATCAATATGGAGAGTGCTCGAGGGTAGCTGAAGCAAAGGTAAATTCAAATGTAGGATTCCTACATAAGAAATTGGCCTTACCTTCTTGTCTAGAGAAGAGTAACATGTACAAATCATCTATAGGGAAAGATGTGCATATTGCAGGACAAGGAATGAAGACTTTTCCCACTAGTGAATTGTCTAGTTATCTATGTGCTTACTGTGGAACTAGCTTGCATGATGTGGAGAAGTGTCGAAGAAGATAGTGTGTGAAAGTAAATCCATCCAAGAAGAAGGCATATCATTTCTCAATTCAGAGGAAAATGAGGAATGATAAGAAGGGATCGTGGAACAAGACACTCTTCTCTTATTGTGGTAAAAATGAACACCATATTGAGAAGTGATGAAAACTTTACCCACACTTATTTCTAAAGCATAACATAAAATATGTAAAGACACTTGCAAGAAGACAAGCAACAACTCCAGTTGAAGTCAACAGTATTACTGAAAGGATTGGGAAAGAATACTTCTAGATGGATGTGTAAATGTGTTGAGCATGCACATAATAGATCTATCCAAATAATAATACAAACATTTGCAGAGAGAATTGGAGAAAGAAGAAGAAGGAGAGAAAGATGAAAGAATTATCATTAACCGCTGTGAATAATGAATAATTTACACATGATATACCATGTATAGCTCAATGAGTGCGCACTGGAGGAGAACCAATGTGCCATCGTGGTGGTCTAGAGTTATCTGGACACACGCTAGCAGTTACAAGAGTGAACTTCCATCTAGTCTAGTCTCTCAGGCAATTACGAGAATTAACTTCCACCTAGTTGAGTTAACTAGTCAACTAGTCTTCAATTAACCGACTGAACAGAGAGTAATGAGTAATTAACTCAGGGAATCAAGGGTAATGCATCAAGATGGTGATTATACCAAGGCAAGGTCTAATTATCATGGTGATGATCCCAATGCTGCATGGTGATAAAACCAATGCAACATCTAAACTCAACTTAGTTAGTCAAACTGAAGTGTCAACTGAAAGAGAATATTCTGCAGGTGGAATATTCTCCCCTAAAATATAAGAGACTGGATAATGCCTAATTATGACTAATAAACAAGGAAAAACCTTAGGAAAAACAAATCCTAGGTGTGTGTGAAGTAACTCCAACACCCCCCCGGAACATCACTCTGGTGAAAATAAAGAATGGGTCCCGACAACGAGGCCATGTTAGGTACCCAAATACAAAAAATACACTGAAATAAAGTGAGGAAAGAGGGAAAAAAATCATGGGAAAATCCCCCTTCAAGGTACAATGTATGTAAAAAGAAGAACTATAGTTGCTAGGCACCTGTGTCCTTCACTCCAAGACGACTTCGCAGAGAATGAAATTTCTGCTCAGTGAAGGTCTTGGTGAAGATGTCTGTCATCTGTTCTGCTGAAGGACAGAACTGTAAGTCGATGATCCCCTCGTGGACTAAGTCCTGGATGTAGTGCATGTGGATCTCATTGTGCTTCATCCGTTGCCTCTGAACTAGATCTCTGCAGAACTTCAAAGCGCTCTGGTTGTCACACCAGATGATGATTGGCTGATGAAACTGAATGCCCAACTCAGTGAGAAAATGTTGTAGCCACATAGCCTGAATGGTTATGTTAAATACCCCTCTGTACTCTACCTCAATGGAATATAGAGCAATGGCAGCTTGCTTCTTGCTCGACCAACATATAGGCTCGATACCAAGACTGAGTGAGTAACCAGATGTGGACTTGCGATCAGTGTTATTGCCAACCCAGTCGCAATTAGTAAACCCGATGAGATCTAATGTAGATTCTACTTCATAATTAATCCCAAAGGTGATAGTTCCCTGTACGTATTGAAGGATACACTTTACAGCCTTCCAATGTAGCTCATGCGGCTCTTGCATGAACCTGGAAACTATGCCAACTGCATAGGAGAGGTTTATTTTGGAGTGTGTGAGATACAACAAGCTCCCCATTAGTTGTTTATACAGTGTGTTGTCAACCAGTGGAGTCTCCCCTCCATCCTCAAGTTTGACACCTAATAGGAATGGAATCAGAGTAGACTTGCAGTCTGTCATGTGAAATCTCTCAAGGAGATCCCGTCCATACTTGGGCTGCGACAGCTTGATGTCTGATGCTTCTTGACTAATCTCGAGTCCAAGGAATAAGTGTAGTGGACCCATGTCCATCATCAAAACCTATCATGTAAAATACTATGGACTACAGAAATCACTGAAGTCAAGCACCTGGTGATCAACAAATCATCGACATACAAAACTAAAATTAGAAGTGAATCAGCCATTCTGAGCATGTAGTCATTCGGGTCTGATTTACAACGTGCAAAGTTCTGTGATAATAGGTAGGAATCAATCTTGGCATACCATTCCCTTGGAGCCTTCTTGAGGCCATAAAGTGACTTCTTCAGTCGACAGACCAAAGATGAGTCCTGCATAAATCCCCGGGGTTGCTCCATGTAGATCTCCTCAGAGAGATCACCATGAAGAAATTCATTCTTCACATCCATCTGATTTACTTCCCATCCCTTGGTTGTCGCAATGGCAAGTTCAAATCATATGGAATCCATCTTCGCTACTGAAGTAAAGGTCTCATCATAGTCAATACCATGAACCTATTGAATCATTTGGCGACAAGCCTGGATTTGTATCTGTTGATCTTCCCATCTGTTTCACTCTTGGTCTTGTAGACCCATCTGCATCTGAAAAGTTTCCTCCCAGAAGGAAGGGGAACCAGATCCCAATTCTGGTTCTCAAGGAGGGAGTTGTGCTCCTCTTGCATGGCAGATTCCCAAAAGGGATTTCCAGCAGCTTCACCATAAGACTGTGGATATGAAGACTGAACCAAGAAAAGATGCTTGGAAGGTAATGGTTTAGTGGAAGTGAGTGCAATAGGAGGCTCATCAAAATTAGATCGATCCTCCTAGTATTGGTTGGATCACCAACGAGATTCCCTGCATCCTGAAGAGTAGTTTGTGCCCCCTTGGGCCTCTTCTCTGGCTCTGCAACTGCATCTGGATGCTCTGACTCTGCATCTGACTGTACTGACTCTGAATCTGAATCTAAATCATCTAAGTCCTATGAATAAAAAATCTCATCTGAAGAAGAGTCAGAATGTGCATTCTCATCATCTCAGACAGGTGGAATAGTGAAGGTGTCTACAATCAGTTGTTGAGGTACATGCGAGACACTTTCCTCGGATTGGACACTACACTCAATGATGAGCCGGTCCGAGGAAAGATCAATAAGCTGATATCCCTTCACACTATCGGGGTATCCAAAAACAATGCACTAAGTGCTCTGTGGATCAAGTGCCTTCCTCTTTTCAGAGGGAATCCTAGCCCATGCACGTGAACCGAAAATGAAAAAGTTGGTCACTTCCAGTTTGAGGCCGCTCCAAGCCTCGTAGGGGGTCTTATCCTTCATAGATCTATGGGGAGATCTGTTTTGGATGTATGTTGCACAGTTAAGTGCTTCGGCCCATATTCTTTGTGGTAGTGACTTTGCATGCAACATGCAAGATGCCATCTCCTTTAGAGACCAATTTTTATGCTCATCAACTCCATTTTGCTGCGGAGTATAGGGAACTGTGTGCTGCAACTGAATCCCTGCCTCATGGAAAATATTATGGATCTCATGATTTACATAGTCTCCCCCATTATCAGTTCGGAGAAATTTGATCTTCTTTCTAGACTGTGTCTCAATCAAGTCTTTGAAATCTTTGAGGTTTTGAAAGACCTCGGATTTTTTCCTAAGAAAGTAGA
Source organism: Picea engelmannii (assembly GCA_009831015.1). Lineage (NCBI taxonomy): Eukaryota > Viridiplantae > Streptophyta > Pinopsida > Pinales > Pinaceae > Picea > Picea engelmannii. The sequence goes on along the minus strand of ML784287.1, from coordinate 351,311 downwards.
TCCATGTAAAACGTGAGAAATCATCAGCAAAAATGAGAACAAACCTCGCTTTTCTAATATATGGATGAGGAAAAGGACCCATGAAGTCACTATGGATCAGATCTAAAGGTTCATAGGCTATCTGAGACTTTCCCTTGTCGAATTTCTCTTGAGGGTGTTTCCTGAGAACACATCCCTCACACACTCCTTTGGAGAAATGGATGTATGGTAGACCATCAACGAATATGTGTGTTGTGCTACTTATATGTTTAGTATAATGCACTCATTAATTATCAATCTGGGATTCGTAATCAACATATTTACAAGACACCAGTAAGAAAGGTAATTCTAATGTCATGAGTATAGAAATATTCTAGTTTATGCATGTTGGAAACAAAACAAACTAGCAAACAAAAACACACTTTGGTTGTCTTTCACATAGAGGATATCTACTCCATTAGGGCACATGCAAGTATGAGATAGATCTCTTTTGACAGATCAACTCTGCTATCTAGCCTAGGAAGCTAATCATACAATCACACTTTGAAAAGGGAATCACACATCAATCATCAAGACATAAAGGAAATCACACATCAATCATCAAGACATAGCATGGGTAGTTCAATAATCAATATACTGGGTATGTTGTAGTTCTCAATATTCTATTGTGAACTTCACTAGTTCTTTTCCTAATACGTTTGACTACTGCTATCAACATACATGTCCATTAGGAAAAATCAAATTCATAAGAATAGAAACATAACATATGAAAAATAGAGTAAGTAAAGATCTATAAGAAATCATATAATTGAAATCCTAGACTGAACTATATTGTTATCATCTGAAAGAATCAATATTCAGCTAATCTCATGATTATGCTACTGAAATCAAATGATAACAATAATCTACAAAGATGTTGACCTTTGTTGGGCGATGGGCCCTTGCCGCTTCAACAGGTCAACGACTGGAGTCTACAGTAAGTTTGATTTCAATCCACACATCACTCTTACTCAAACCTCAAAACATAGAATTAAACTATGCTAACAACTCAACTCACATTCATTCATAAACGATCAAGACATGGAAATAAATGGCATCCTTCTATTAACCTTCAACTCAGAATATGTTCTACAATATGTAATTTTTCTTCACATGTCGTGTTATGCTATCTCTCTACTACTTCCACCATCCTTTCCATGACTATTTAAACCGTCTTGGTCATGAAACACAAGGAGGTTAAATCTTTAGCAGATCAGTCATTTGTCAAATTTATATATTCGGTTACATAGTTTAAGATTCATCCTCATAACACAAAGTGTATGATGATGAAGCAATAAAAAAACTAACTTAACATAGCCTTTCTAGAGATTTGATGATTCAACAAACATCCAACAATTATCTTGGGCACGATTTGGAGCTAAACTTGGTATCTTTTGCTTCTTGTATTGGTACTGGATCATGACAGGTGAGATTCGGTAGATGGTACTGGATCCGAACAACACACAAGTGGTTGGTACTGGACTAGAACAGTCTGTGGTTGTTGGTACCGGATCACAACAATGAATGGTTTGGTACCGGATCTGAATGGAAGGTACACTTGGTACTAGATTCCAACAATGGAAATCTAGCGCATAAGTACCAGATGGCTGAGATGATACATAAATTTTGGACTCATCTAGAGGTCAAAGGTTACACGTGGCAATTTAAAACATTAGTACATGAAATATTTAGTCTCCTAGATCAATAAACCACAAAATGCATGAATTCAATTATACTTTACCTTATGACCTTATCAATGGCTAATGGTAGTGTTCTTTGTCATTTATCCAAGCTTAGGTAGGCCAAAAAGGTATAAATGAGGAGTATAATAGGGTAGTGGGGATGTCAATTTATAGGCTCAACATTCCCCCATGCAAAAATCATTGCATGTCCTCATGCAACTGAAACAAACTCAAAATTTTTCAAAATTTGAGACTCCATTCTTTACTTCTGTGGATCAATGATGTTGATAGCTGAGGATTCTGCTTTTAGCTCCCTTTTCATGACCCTAATGTATTGTAAGAGTCTTAGTACCTTCTTTAGCTTATTATAAGTCTCTTCATGATCATCTTAAAGTTGTTGGCTGGTTTCCTTCAGTTGCTCGTTTTCCTTTTTGATATACTTGTCCAGTAGTTGGTATTCCTTCACTTCTTGTTTGAGTTCCTAGTTTTTCTTTTTCAGCTCCCCAATCTTTTTCTTCATCTGTCCTTTGTTAAGTTCCTTATTGACCCCATTGTTTCTGGTTGGATGTATTCTCTTTCCTCCACTTCCTCCCTCATCCCATACAAAGTGATAGTAACTTGTTCCTCAGTTAAGCTAGGGATGTCATCCTGGAATGGTAATTCTAGGGAAGGGTAGGTAGGATCTATTGGATCTTCATGTGTAAGAGGGATGGCAACTTTTTTACCTTTCTTTTCCATGCTCCTTGTGGTTATTTTATAAGGGGGTGGTGGATCAGAAGTGCTAACAAGTTTCCTTTTCCTCTTTCCTGTCTGTGGAATGGTTACAGGAGGTTGATCTATGGACTGTTCATCTTTATTTTCTGAGCTATTCTTCTCTTTCCTCACATTTTTTGTCTTATAACCCTTCTCCTCAAGTGATATTGTTGAGATCTCCTCCACTAATTCAAATTTACCTTTTTATTATTGACTTTTAAAAATCTTATCGACTATGGAAGAGGGCCCTGCTTGTTTACTAGCTTTATCTTTTTGGGTCACTATTCTGGAGGATGATGGAGTTACCTTATCTTTCTTGCCCTTTTTCTCTTTAGGTTCCTTATCTTTATCTAGAGTAGGTTGGGCTTCCTCTATAGGTTTGTTTTATGTGGGAAGGTGTTGAGTGATGAGGGTTTTCTAGCTAAACCCTTGCTTCATGATCTCATGTATAACTAACATATTAATAAGACCTTGATGATAAATGTTAGTCTTCTCAGTTTTGTATAGGGATTTGACACCTCTTACCATCTTGTTCAGACTCATCCATAAAAATATGGGAAATCAATTTCAGGACCTCCTTCAAAGTACAGAGAAAGGCTAAGATGATATAGGAAGATTACAGCATACCTGCCCTCACAAGTGAGGAATCGGTGTAGACTAGCAAGCATAGGATGATATTCTTCCTTGATATAGTTTCTAGAAATACCCTTCTTCCAATCAGGGTGTCGATGGTCTTCCTTCAGAAATCTTTGGCATATTTCCTTATTGATTCCTACTCCTTTGAAATACTTGGATCCTCTGCTAGTTAATCCTGTGGCTTCCTTTAAGGTTTCTTCATTGATTGTTAGCTGCAAATTGCTTATGTGCACAATATTTCCATCGTAACCCTGAATAAATGTGTGAGATACCTTCTCATGACAGCATGTGAATTTCTCCAAAAATGACATCCATCCCACTCTAGCATACTTATCTCTACATAGCTAGAACTCCTTGGTCTCCCTATAAATCTGGAAGACTGGTTCATGTCTACTTACAACCATCTTTATAAACTGTGAGTAAAAATCGGGTTGTAGCACAAGGATTTAATTAGCTATGAGGGTAAGGGTTTGGTACCGGAGATCGCAGAGAGGAGTAGGATCAGAACTGGAGAAAGGTTGGTAACGACAGAAAAAATATGGTGATGGCGTCGATAATTCGAGCGGTGAGTTTAAGTAAAGATGCCGCAAGGGAAAATTAAGAAAATATGAGGCTCATTTGGATGGCTTCACCACCCAGATAAGCCATTTCATTTCCGCCTATTAGTGCAATGATGGGGAAAAAACATTGGGTGTCGAAGCATCATTGTTGTTTGGGATAGGCGATTGGACTTCTAAGCGGTGAATTTGATGTTGAATCATGGATCATGACACGAGATAGCTTCATGATTGCTTAAGGATGAAGCACGTTCTTGGTTTAGGGTCATGGCTCATCATTACTGGACATGCTCCATATTCACACTTTTGATGGTATTTTTCCCTAAATCATTTTCAAGTGATTATGTGATGAGAGGATTGATTAAGGCTAAGCATATGGGTATGAGGGAAGTGAAAGTTAGGTGCATGGTTTTAACACTAAGGTCATAATATCTAGTATACATTTTCATACCTATTGTAGTTTTATAAGCAAAGGAAAATAAATAATACCATGTTACCTTTTCATTTACCATTGTATAATCAATGCCCATAGCATATGTGAATGCCTTTGTATTTGAATCTTGTAGATTGTCATAGTTCATCTTTTTAGGTTGGAGTTTTCTGGAAGCTTGGTACTGGAATTTCCTGTACTTCATGAAACTTATTTTGTGTCTGGTTCTGCAGGGTTGTAAGGTGAACATGTTGATTTATGAAAATGAGACGTGAGTCTAAAAAAGAGTCCTGGAAGAGCTCTTTGACCCTCCCCCATGCCAATGATGTTGCATATCCTTATGCAAGAAGTTTCAAAACCCTGTATCACAATGGAAGAGAATTGATAAGAGAAAAGAAACCAAATCAAATTCCAAAAGTACATTTATCACCTAGCATATGATCACATGCCTAAAAAAAAAAATTGAAATTGCCTTTCTTTTGATGATTTATTGACAACAGTGAAAACAAGGAGGTTTTTATATTTTTATTAGAAGAACAGATCCAACCTAACTTGCTTCAGAGATTTACTATCATTAGATGTTATGGATAATTTCACAGTATAAGTATATTAGACTCCCTAGTTAGGGATCCACTCTTAAGAAGTTTCCTTCTTAGGTAATGTAGGCTTTAGATGTCAGATCGGTAAAGTTGACTTAGGGTAATTCTCAAATGGACATTTGCTTGTAGTAATTATCTTGTTTGTTAATCTGGAGTTTGTATCTTATAAGTGTCAACAGTGGCCTTTGCTTGTAGTATTCATTTTTTTAGATGACAAAAGTGGATTTTTCAATCAGAGAAGTATAGATGAGACATTTCTCAACCAAAACCCACTGCCAACAAACCTGTTCAGTACTCCGGTGGGGTAGTTGTGATAATTAGTGAGAGACATTCCTTCCCCAGGAAAAATGCCCCATTGCCAACAGGCTTGTTCAGTACCCTAATGGGTTTTCCTAGTCATACCATAGACTAGTACTCGCTGCTAGCAGACCTGTTCAATATCTCGATGGGTTAGTCTCTTAAACCCTTTTTCCATCAGAGGATTCTTGTCCATAGTCACCTATTTCGGTTTTTATTAAAGAGTGATTTTTCACGGTGACAGGGGAGGCTCGTCTGAAAATTTTTTTATAGGCTAGGATGGTATTGGGTTGGAAGGTATATTCTCTTATTTGAATGTCTATAAAGATTTGTTTGAAGGAAAAACAAACTTATGTATGCACATTATTTCTTTAGAATGATCCATATGTATAATTATGTTTGAGTTTGTCCATAAGAGAATGACCTAAAGTTACCTCAGGGTACTGATACATCCTCTTCCATAAAAAAATTCCTAGTGTGCCCATGACAAAGAGTGATCATATACTCATATGTTACTCTTTAGTAAAGATAATCCAATGAATATTGTTGAAGTCTAGTTAGGGTGAGATAGTTACTTGTAGGCTAATATATTTTTTTATCCCTTTAATCATGCTGAAATACTGGATAAAGGCAACCTCTATACTTTGAAGCAGATTAAGCATGGTTCTTTTAACAATCATACATAAAGGTTATGTCTTCTTTGTTAAGCAACATAACCAAAAGAAATTAAGAATTCTTCCTTTTAGCTAGCAACAAAACCAAAAGAAATTAAAAATTCTTCCTTTTAGCTAGAAACATAACCAAAAGAAATTAAAAATTCTTCCTTTTATCTAGCAACAGAACCAAAAGAAATTAAATACTTCCTTCTAGCTAGAAACATAACCAAAAGAAATTAAAATACTTCCCTTTAGTCAGCAATAGAACCAAAAGAAATTATTGCTTCATAAGGGCTTCCACTTGATGTTGCATTCAACTTCTTGGTTCCATATTAAGTGGTTACTGCATGGCTTCATACTTCATAATATTTTGAAATAGGCATAGCATTCCTTATCAATTAGGTGATGTGTCCTGATAGTACCGTATAAGGACAGACTTCTGGTACCGAACTAGCATAGGACTGTTGGTACCGGACCAGAACAGGATTTCTGGTACCGGCTCAGCACTGTTGGTACTAGACCAGAACAAAGTATTGTTGATGCCTACCAACTGATGTTTAGAAAGTTTGTGAAGGATCAAATAAATTATATAAATATACTTACAAAGATAAAATTCAAAAGTAAAACAAAAGGAGGTAAGAATCCATTGTTACCTTCAACTTATTAACAAAACACAATCCACACCTATGTACAAAGGTTTTTAAAAGTAAATCAATCAATCAATGTGGATCAGTAGGAAGGTTTCCTTCCTTACTAATCACCTGCATATCTGAATTATGTAGTACACGTGTCAAAAATTCCTCTTTTGACAGGGGTTTGTTATAAATTCTCAACTGGTGACCATTAACAAGTAGTGGTGTCTGATGTTCGTCATTTGTCTTTATCCTGATTGAACCATTATCATAGACAGTGTCAATTTCATAAGGTCCCATCCAACAAGTAGTTAACTTACCTTTGAAATTCTTGAATCTACTGTCATACAACAACGCCCAATCTCCTGGTTGAAATTTTTTCTTTTTGAGATACTTGTCATGCCATTTTGTTCTTTGCTCTTGAATGAGGGTGGTTATTTGAAGTGCTTCCTGCCTGATTTTTTCCATCCCATTAAGCTGCAAGAGTCTTTGTTGTTGGTATTCATCTAAGTTCATGCCAACTTGTACTACAGTCCTGAAGGTTTTGATTTGGAATTCTATAGGGAGAAGCACATGCTTCATGTACACCACCTCATAAGGTGTATGTCATGTTGTATTTCTCCAGGTGATTCTATAAGCCCATAAGACTTCTAGTAATCTATCAGCCCAATCCTTGTGGTGTAGCTGTATTGTTTTAGTAAGAATGGACTCAATGACTTTGTTGGTAGACTCTACTTGTCCATTTTCCTATGGATGATAGGGTGTAGATTTCCTGTGCTTCATTTGGTACTGTTCTATAACAGTTTTGACTAGATTAGAGATAAATTGAGTCTCCTAATCAGTCACAATTTCTTGAGGTATCCCAAATCTAGTAAAAATGTCATTGAAAAGGAAATCCACCACTGATTGTTCACTTGCAGCTGGTAAATCTTTTGATTCAACCCACTTAGTCACATAGTCAGTACATATAAGTATATACTTTTTCTTTTTAGATGCAGGGTTAATGGGCCCTACAAAATCTACTGCCCATTTCTCAAAAGGCTCAATGATTAATTAGGCTTGAAGTGGCATTTGGTCTTGTGCAGTAGTATTACCCATTCGTTGGCATTCATCACAATTGGATACATAAGTTCTAGCATATTTGAAAATATTAGGCCAATAATAACCAGATTGCAAAACTTTATAATCGGTCCTCTTGTTAGCAAAGTGTCCTCCACAAGGACCATCTTGGCAGGCTTGCAAAATATCATGGATCTCATCTTCCCTTACACATCTTCTAATTACCAAATCTGGTCCTGTTTTGTAGAGACAATTATCGTGCCACATGTAGTTTTCACTTAGCTGAATTACTTTATGTTTTTATCTAGGAGACAATTTCTGAGGCATATTCCCTATCACCAGATAGTTAGCTACATCTACATACCAAGGAGTAAATGTAGAAATAGAAAAAAAAAATTCATCAGGAAATTTATCATCTACTGGTGCGTTATCTCCCAGATGAATCATTCTAGATAAGAAATCAACCACAAGATTATCCTTACTAGGTCTATCAATAATGTTGATATTAAACTCTTGTAATAATAACAACCATCTTGTAACTCTAGGGTTTGTTACAGGTTTGTTCATTAAGAATTTGATGGTTGAATGACCAGTGTGTACAAAAGCTTGATATCCTATAATATAGTGTCTAAATTTATTGATAGCATGGACCACAACTAACAATTCTTTTTCTGTGACCGTATAATTAACTTCTGCTGGAGACAAATTTTTACTGACAAAGTAAATAGCATAAGGCATTTGATTTTCCCTTTGTCCAAGAACTGCCCCAAGGGATGTGTCTGAGGCATCGGTTCAGATATGAAAAGGAAGGGACCAATTTGGTCCTCTTAATACAGGGGTAGTTCACAATTTCTGTTTTAGAATCTCAAAATATACTTGGCATTCGTAATCCGAATTAAATTCGGCTTCTTTAGATAATAACTTGAATAAAGGGGTAGCTAGGCTTGTAAAATTCAGAATGAATCTTCTATAGTAGCCAACATGCCCTAAAAAGTTGCAAACTTCCTTTTGTGAGGAAGGTATTCTGATTTGTGTGATAATATAAATCTTTGTTAGATCAACTCTCATTCCAAAACTAGAGATGTGATGTCCCAAAACAATACCTTCAGTGAGCATCATCTTTGACTTTTCATTACTTAGGGAAAGATTAGTTTCCTTGTACCTAATCAAGACTTTTTCTAGACTGGTCAAAGCTTCCTGGAAGTCATTTCCATGGACTGTAAAGTCATCCATGTAGACTTCCACGCAATCATTGGTCAAGTCAAAGAAAATGTCTAGGATAGCCCTTTGAAAAGTGGCTGGGGCATTGCAAAGTCTAAAAGGAAGAACCCTATAAGCATAGGTTCCCCATGGGAAGGTGAAAGTAGTCTTCTCCTAGTCTCCGGGTGCTATTTGTATTTGGTTATAACCACTAAACCCATCTAGGAATGAAAAATACTTCTTCCCAGACAAGGTATCCAACACCCGATCAATAAATGGTAAGGGAAAATAATCCCTATGGGTGGCTTTGTTCAACTCCCTAAAGTCTACACATATTCTCCACTTACCATTTTTCTTGGGAACTATGACAAGTGGAGACACCCATTGACTATCTGAAATGGGGTATATGATATTGTCTTTAAGGAGTTTTGGCAATTCCTCTTTTACAATATCTTTGAGGGATGGATTCATCCTTCGTTGAGGCTGTCTAACTGGTCTGATTTGGTCATTAGTGTAGATATGATGTGTTCATGTGTCAGGGTGAATGCCTTTCATGTTTGCATAATCCCATGCAAAGGCATCAAATTGTCTTTGGAGCATTTCAATTACTTGTGACTTTTGTTCTGGTTCCAAACTAGAGTTGATATACAAAGGTTTTCATGGGCTAATCTCAACAAGTTCAGTGCTTTCTTCCTTCTCTAAGGAAGCTGGTGATAAAGTATATAATTGAGTGATATCAGGGTGCCAATTTTGTTGAAATTTAGAACTGAAAATGTGTGACAACTCTGCAAAAGACCTCGGATATTCAATGCAATTTGTATCAGCCAAAAATAAACGTAAGACTTGTTCATCTGATTGTTCTTGCATTCCTCTTACTTGTTCAAGTGTTAATAGGGTTCTAATGCAATCTTGTTGTCCATAAGGGTTTTCTAACCAAACTGGTATCTCCTGTGTGGTTGGGCAGGAGGGAAGAGGACAAGATTTTGGCTATTTGTGCCATTGGATATAGTCATCTCACCAGATTGGCAACTGATAAAGGAATCTACTATGGCTAGCCAAGGAAATCCAGAACCACAGGGTGTCCTGGTTTGGAGGATGATTTAGAATAGATGACGAGAAAGTATATTGGATACTCCCAAGAAGCTAGAGTGATTGTGACATCATCTAGACTTCCTGCAGGGATAATGGTTGACTTATATGCCAACTCTATCATGGTTTGGGTTGGTCTCAACTGGTTGATTTGGAGTTTTTGCATAGTGTCAAAAGGCATTACATTAATTTCTTCACCCAAATCAATGAGTGTGTTTGGTAAGGAAATACCATTAATTTCAACAGTGACTACTGGGTTCCCAAGGTAATAATATTTGTATGACATTTCAAAAATAAATTCAGATAATTGCCCCATTGCATGCACAAGGGGAGGTTCCTTCTTCCTTCCTAGTTTCTTAAGGCAAAGCTCCCTTATGATTTTGGCATATATGGGGATATCCTTAATGGATTGCAATAGAGTTATTTTTATACACACATTTCGTAACTCATCCTCTATGTCTTTGTGCAAGGGTGGGTCAGGTTTCTTCTCTAATAATATTTCAAGGTAGGGTGGAAGATTAACTTGTTGAGGTACTCCTACAGACTGCGAAGTGGTTGGAATAGGAGGGGAAGTCTCTTCTTCTACAGGGGTGGTTTGAGTGTTTCCTTCTTCAGAATGATTATCATTTTCTTCTTGAATTATTACCCCAGGATTTGATTGATTTACAACTTTCCCTGATCTTAGTTGAATTTCATAGGTGGGAAAGGTTTGAACTTCTGCATTCTGAACAGGGTGGGTGGGTTGATTATTTGGGTTAGGGATTGGCTGGGCAAGGATTGTTGTTGGTCTCAAAAGGTTGTGGGAAGCTTGGTTTTGTGGTTTTTGATTGGCATTTATAGATACTTGTTGCTATTGATTAGGGTTCAAGGGGACTGTAAATTTTTGTTGTATAGGAGGTGGAAGTAAAGCTTGCATCTGTGGTGCATTAAATCCAGCTAGTAATTGGGAAATGTTTGTAGGATACTGTGGATATGTAGGGTAAGAGGGATTCCCATACAAAGGCCCCCTCCAACCTTGTTTCCAAGCTTGAGTTTGAGCTTGTTGAGGTGTCCATTGTGGATAGGTAATTGGAGAAGGACCCCATTGTTGTTGTTGATACTATGCATTAGGTTCATAAAATGCATTGGGGTTTTGCTCTCTCCAAGGTCTTCTGGAAGGGTATGGTTGTTCTTGTGAGACTCCTCCTCCCCTATACCTGGCTTGTAGCTCAAGAAAAGTTGGACACTCAGATGTGGGGTTCTCTAGTGTACACATGCCATGGATTTCTATGACATTTAATGGGCATTCTTTCTCACCATGCTTCTTTCGACATCTAGGACAAAAGATTGATAAAACAGTCTCTTATTCTTGTTTCTTTTTCAGTTTTAGGGTATCTAAATGGTTACTGATTGTGCTCAAGATGTTTGTTTTAAATTTCTCTAATAAGTTTCCTAACTCAATTCTGGTGACAGTCCCTGAGCTTTGTCTTGTATTTCTACTAAAAGAATATCTTGGTCATTTTCCTATTTTAGCTTGTCCTCTTGAGTATATTCTACAGTAATCTGCAAACTCTGCAAAAGGCTTTTGGTGCACATCTCCTGAACTTAACAAGTTTAAAACTTCTATGTAGTCATCTATAATACCTTTCAAAAATATAGTTCTTACTACAACTGGGTATGTGGTGAATAATTTTGATTTCTGATAGTTGTATAAGAACCTTTCTAAGTAGTCTTTAGGGCTTTCATCTTCTATTTGCTACATTTTAAAAATGTCATTTTTAGCATTATCCTTACAATAGTCTTGGTATTTATGTAAAAATGTGTCTTTCATCTAATCCCAAGAGAGAATTGTATTTTCTCCTAAGCTCATGAACCAACTTAAGGTTGAATCCTTCATTGTGGCAGGAAAGAGCTTAAGTTTTTCAGCATCGTCTGAGTAGTTATAGCTTCTACATAATATGTAAAACTCGAGTAAAAATAAGTCTGGATCTTCAGTTGACATACCTGTGAAAGTGGGTAACGATGATAGTGGGATGTTTTTGATGCTGATGTTTCTGGAAATATCCAAGAATGGAAACCCAAAGGTCTCAGTCTCAGTGGTTGCATTTCCTTCTTCTTTTGTCATTTCGCTAGGTGTTCCTCCTCCACTGATAGATGGTTCAGAAATTGGATTTTGTGTGTCTCTCAAACATTCAGTTCCTTCAGCAGATTCATGTTCTGCCTACCCCAATGTTGATTCTTCCATTTTAGGTTCTTATTCCGGAGCCTCACTGGCTCCCCTTGAAGTTCCTCCTGGCTTCAGAGAACCTCACTCTAGTGGCCGCATGGCTCTTCACTCATGTCTTAAACGTTTTATCCTCCTCCCTCAAGAAGCCTTTAAAATCATTCAAAAACTATGAAACAATCTAAGCTAAAAATCACTTCCTACTGTTTGCAACGCCCCGCTAATATATTGCATGTATCTAAAACTAAAATGTCCAAACCATTTGTGCCATATCCTACTACTTTCATTAGCATAAGTAATAAGTAAAGCAGAAACAAGTTCAATGAATTCAAAAAAAGTATACAATCTAGACTGATGATTTACCTCACTGGTAGCAACCCTAGAGTTGGTTTGCATGTCATAGATGTCCACATAATTTGCTTTGAATATGAATTTATTTTCGGTGCCGAAATTCGTCATCTGATACACAGAGAAAAGGTTGACAAAAGTCATGGGAACATGCAACACATTCTCGAAGATTTCATTGGTAAGTTCAATCCTTCCTTTGTCGATGACTTTGGAAAACAAGTTGTCCCCCATCAGAATAGGAGACCCTTTGCATCCATCCAAAGAATAGTATACTACTTTTGAGGCAACCATGTGATGTGATGCTCCTAAATCAATGATTCAAGCATCGGGAGAGGAGTTGATGGCAATCAAGGCATGGCTAGAATTGCCTTTCTTGGAATTTAGATCTTCTGGCTTCTTATTCTTGGCACGCTTGAGAATGATATTTCCAAGGTCGTTTTTATTAAGTATTTGAGACATCAGATCTATTTGTTTTTGCATGCATGTGGATTTCGAATGGAATCCTTTTTGACAGTACGTGCATTTCTCCCCTTTTCTTCCCTTTTCCCCTTTGGATCCGGAGGCATTGGTGAAGGGTTTTGTGTACCCTTCCTTCTTCGAATGTGCATGAGATTTTTGTTTATATTTATCTTTAGATTTCTAATATTTTTTGCTTCCATCATTCATAGTGAGTGTATGCACCCTTGGGCCTTTGATTGTGCCCATGTTGAGGAGCTTGGTTTTCTCTTGTGTCAGGGATTCGATAAAGTCATCAAGAGAAGGCATCTTCTAGGTGGCTGCAGAGGAGAATCTAACAGTATGGAATGTGGATATGGATATAGAGAATTCAAGATCAATCTTGGAGAGAATGGTGAGAACCATTTTTTTCTCCTCCTTCAATTTATCAACCCCTCAAGCTTTCAGTTGCGATAGTAAATACTTGAATTTTGTAAAGAAATATGGGATATTATCGAAGCTTTTTGGATCCAATGTGAGCAAATCCACCTCCAACATGTGTCCCCTCATCTCATCATGTTTTCAAAATATCCCTTCCAAGGCGATCCAAGCTTCATTGGGAGTCTTACAGGAAGATATATGAAAAAGGAGATCGGGAGAAATAAAACTGCAAATTGTTCCAAGTGCCTCATCCATGCAATTTAAATACTTGGATTTTTCTATGGATGATGTCGATTTTGTATCTGTATTCAAGGTTAACCTGTACAACCCTCTAGTTTATATATGTATGGCTATTTTCTCCTTCCATGAAAAATAGTTGTAAGGTGTAAGAATGAATTCTTTTTGGAATTCTATCTTTCCGCTGTCTTCAATCTTTTGTACCTGCAAACAATTTTGGTGTAGTTTTTGCTTAACATTCCATCGGCTCTGATACCATGTAAATGTGTTGAACCTACATAGAATATATCTAGATAAACAATAATACACACATTTGCAGAGAGAATTAGAGAAAGAAGAAGAAGGAGAGAAAGAATGAAAGAATTCTCATTAACCGTTGTGAATAATGAATAATTTACACATGATATACTCTACATATCTCAATGAGTGCCAACTGGAGGAGAATCAATGCACCATAGTGGTGGTATAGAGTGACCTGGACACACACCAACAATTACAGGAGTGAACTGCCACCTAGTATAGTCTCTCAAGCAATTATGGGAGTGAATTGCCACCTAGTTGAGTTAACTAGTCAACTAGTCTTCAGTTAACTGACCGAACATAAAGTAGTGAGGAGTTAACTCGGGGAATCAAAGGTAATGCGTCAGTATAGTGATTATACCAAGGAAAGGTCAAATTATCATGGTGATTATCCCAATGTTGCATGGTGATAAAACCAATGCATCATCTAAACCCAACTCAACTAGTCAAGCTGGAGTGTCAACTGAAAGAGAATATTCTGCAGGTGGAATATTCTCCCCTAAAATATAGGAGACTGGATAATGACTAATTATGACTAATAAACAAGGAAAAACCTTAGGAAAAATAAATCCTAGGTGTGTGTGAAGTAACTCCAATATGATGGTCTTGGAAAAGTGATATATGAAGACACTGAATAATGATTCATAGATAATGTCTCATCTCACCACATGATTGGTATGATATCAATATTTTTTACTTTCTCATAATTTGACACAAATTTCTTTGTTGGATCAGGAACCAACACCAGAAAAGAAATAAGGGGGTATGGATATGTAATAACCCATCTTGAGTCCGAAGGATTTATGGGTATCGAACATAGGATGTATATTATGAATTTAAAGAAAAATATACTCTCAATTGTGGCATTTGAAGATTAAAGATATGTAGTCGCATTCTAGAATGGCCAGGTACTTGTGTATCTAAGGGAAGATACTCTAGACAAGACAATAGTGTTTAGTATTCATAAGGAGAGGTTGTACAGCTTACTGGGAAGACCTATAGTTTGGTCCAATGGTCACTTGGATTCAAAATTAGATTCAATGTCATATTCAAAATCAACTTCAAAGGCATTTTCAAAGGTCGGAAATTGCGAGACTCCTCCTAGTACACTGGGAAGAATGAGTCCATAGCTAAACCATCTTTACAATTTTGTAAATGTGTATATGTGTAAATGTAATATGAATATGTGTAAATATCCTAAAAGTATATTAGAAGGCTTGTAATACAATCATGGTAAATTATAAGAGTGATAGGGACTATGTAAATTTATATATGGCCACCTTGTATGAGTGAGAGGAATTTTTTAAGAGAGTGTCTATATTGCCACCTTATATGTTGTAAAGAGTGAGAGGAATCTAGTTGGAGATATTTCTAGATATCCAACTTACACTTTGTTTTATAGTGAGAGGAATCTCATTATAGATTTCCAGATAGCCACCTATATACATATTGTTTTACAGTGAGAGGATATTGTTATGAAGATTTCTAAAGTTTTTAGACAACAATATGGACAATTTTGTTGTCTTGTAAATAGCTAAAGGGCTACCTATGGATTGAATTTTATAAGACAAAAATCTTGATTCCTAAGAACTTAAAGTGAATGAATAGAAGGATGTAGGTAGCTAGAACATGTATATCAGAAGTAGAAAGAGCATTGAAATCATGCAAAACTTTATAGAGATGGTAAAGAAGAAGTAATACTCTTCAAGGAATAAGAGGCATAAAGGTGCATGATATAAGCATTTTTAAATACTATGTCATGTTCTTTTGGATGTATACCTTGAACAGAAGCAACCAAGTACAAATGATAAAAGTACAAGAAAAATTGTTCTTCGGGGAATGAGTGAAAATGGACAGAGTAATCATTCAGGGACTACTACATATACATCATAGTACAAGAACATAGAGTCCAAAAGGGAAAGGCATATATTAACATTAAAATTATTTTCATATTGGAAAAGATGGACTATATTTAGCATAAGGAGATGGGAGTGGGTGTTGAAATAGACAATACAAGTATTTCAAAGATTTAGTGTTGAAATATTGGGTTGGTTGTCATTGATTTCAATTCTTGAAGAAAGTATGAAAATAGATTATGGTAGCCCCGAAGGTATGTTCATGGAACCCTCAGTTGATCTTCGAATAAATACATGAAGGTCTATGTTCTTGCAAGTAATACTATCATAGATGGATAATATATGCCATGTCATTTCTGGAGATATGTGGTACGAAACGGGGTTCCTCACGGTTCGGGAGATATGGCCTTGTGAAATTAGAAGACCCTCAAGAATAATCTAGAAACCCCTAGAAGGTCAACAAGAAGTATATTATTATAAAAGCCCCTAGAAAGTCATCAAGAATTTTTTTAGTCAAAGTGGTTGCAACAAGAAGTTAATTATGGGTAAAGTAGTTGTAACAAAGAAATTATGAATTTACTAATTATAGGTAAAGTAGTTGTAACAAATAAATTATGAATTTACTAATTATGGGTAAAGTAGTTGCAAAAAAAATGTGGGTTATCCCTAGAAGAAGGAAAAGGGGTAAAATCGTTACAAGATGGCCCCTAAAGGAAGACACTTGGGAAGTATAAATAATATATCAAGAGACTCCCATTAACACCTATTCATCATATTTAATATCTATCTTGTGAAAGGTTTTTGGAAGAGATTTCATTGACAAATATGAGGTAGTGCAAATATAAAACAACGAAGGAAGAGTGACAGTAAAGTTTTGTGACTGTAGAGAAGAGTGAGGGTTTTTTGAAAAACCGTAGTTTATTTGATCCCCGTGGGTCAGACTACTAATTGTTGGTTGTGGAGCCTGATTATCTTCCTGATTCAGAGGTCCTTGTTTTCAGTCGTGTTTATACCCCATGAAGTATTTACACCCCAGAAGTATGTACACTCTTCCACGTGGGGGAGTGCAGAGAGGGGGTACCCCCTCTGCGGGGTCCGGGGGGGCTATCCCCCCAACTGGGGGATCTAGGGGCAAGCGGGCCCCCAGTGGGGGTTCAGGGGCGAAGCCCCCGAAGAAAAAATTGCCTTGTAAAAGTATATTGTAATTTCATTGTAAATATGGACCATTCATTATAAGGTCGCAGATCTAATGGTAGAGATTATGTTAGGGTTTTCTGCCCTAGAAGGCAACCCTCTTTTATGAGGGAAATGTATTGTGGCTATAGAGGCGAGTGAATATTGTATTCTGAGAGAGGCGACTGTGAGAGAAAGAAGAGGAAGTTACAATGGGTTTTGCTGTAGGTTGTATCCCTTCATTTGCTGGATAATAAAAAAGGAAGGACCTGGCAATTTCTCTGGTGGACGTAGCCCACACTGGGTGAACCACGTAAATCTGTGTCTCTCTTGTATTGTGTGTCTCTTGTGTTTTGTTTCTACATTTGTTTTATTTTATTGCTCCGCGGTCCTGTTTTTCTAACACTAATGTCCTGCAAGGAAACCCCATGGGTTTCCGATAGTTCATCACATGAGGAAACGCGAGAGAATTGGCTTCATCCTAGGAGGCAAAGCTAGATCTGAAGGGTGAGGTGTGCAATAGACTACATGAACTGAGGAGAGTCGACAATCATGTGTGACAGTGTTTAGGTACAATAGAGTCATCTACAAAAATAAAAGTTATGTTTGTGTGGTTGTTTGAAGTTGGATCTTGGTGATTGCTCGAGGTATGGTGGTGTGAGGTTGAGTATATTCCCTTGAGTTGTTATTGGTTGTATGGTACATGTTGTATGAGGTATATCTATAGAGGACCATTTTTGGTGCACTTGTTGTTTGTACTTGGAACACATTATTGGGTATTTTCTTGAGGCATATCTTGTGTCATATGGTACATGTTTGAGAAATTTTAGTTGAGTTGTCCTGTTTATGATAGTGATACATGTTGAAGTTGCATAACAATGAGGGTTTGATACATGGTTGATGTAATAGTTCACTATATTTGGAATATGGATATTGGTATATGTATGGCACATGATTAGAGAGACATATTTCGGATCCTAGATACATGGTTTGAGCTATACACTTGTGATATTGGGTATGAGATCTATGTGATCAGATCTAATTGGTTGATGAGATCGATGTGACAGGTTTTTCAGTGATAGGTTTTATAGTGAGAGGATTTATAATGATAGGATCTATAGTGACAGGTTGGTCTCCATTTATATTTCAGGGTGGCAGGACGGGGAAAGGAAAGTGGGTTGTATCCTCCTTATGGTTGGTTCCATAAAACTAATGGTGTTGTAGCTTCCTTCAGGTTGGATCATGAGAAACTAGGGGGTCGAAACCTCCTTCTAGTTGTAGATGGAAAAGAAGGAAGTGGGTGCTTCCTATGAATGTATTTATTTTGACATATAAGGAAAGGGTTATGTGGTTTTCTCCTTCATTGGGTTTCCATGTAAAATATTGGTGTATTGTGTACTTGTGTGGTTTCTTATTGTTCACTATTTATTTATATTATTTATAATGTTTTGAATGCTATTGATGAATTGGTCATAAATTTAAAAAATACATATTGTTCTTAAAAGTAATAAAAGTATCAATATTGATTCACTCCCCTCTTAGTATTCCAACAATTGGTATCAGAGAAGGTCCTTCAAGAAGCAATCTAACCATTGGAAGGAGATCCTGTAATATCCTAATATTGGAGTACCACAGTTTGACAGTTAGAACTATGCATTATGGGGAAAAAGGATGAAAACATATGTGTAGGCATAGGGATTTGATGTTTGGCGTGTAGTAGTAGATGGATACAAGGCACCAACCACTCCCCTGATAGACAAGGATGGAAATAAACTTAAAGATAATGATTCAAGGGATAAAAATGTTACCCTCAATGATTTGATTGAATCAGTACATGTCAAGGTTATGCATTGTGAATCCACAAAATATGTTTGGGACAAACTTAATAATATCTACAAAGGATACACCAAAGTCAAGGGAGTTGAAATTCAAACCTTTAGATCCAAGTTCAAACAATTAAAGATGGATGAAGATGAAAAAAATGTAGCCTACTTTCAATGAGTTGATGAAACAATGAACTCTATTAAAGACTTGGTAAACCAAATGAAGGAACGATTTGTTATTCAAAAGGTACTAAGGTCTCTTTCGATGAGATTTGATCCAAATATTTTAACTCTAGAAGAAAGAGTCGACCTAGATACAATGGCCATGGATGAGTTACATGGGATACTCACAACTTATGAGATGAGGATAGAGAAAGTAGTCAAATCACGAAGGAAACAACACTTAATGCATCTAAGAAAACAAAGAAAAATAACAAGAAAAAGCGAAATTCATATTGTAGTTGCAGTGATGATTCAGAAGAAGATGAAGAAATGGAAAACATCATCAAAATTTTTAAAAGAGGAACTGGAAAATACAAAGGTATGCTTCCATTAAAATCTTTTAATTATGGTGGTATTGGTTAGTTTGTTGATTAATTGGGTTGGTTTTCATTGATGTCAACCCTTGAGCATAAGGATTCTTGGTGATACACCTATCCATGTTATATAATCCCTCTCATATGGTGACCAACTAGGTGTTCTTGGCTTGTATGTGCTTGTGTTATTCCATTATGCTAGCCGCCAAATGTTGAAAGACATGCATGTGGGAATACATATCTGTAATGGATTCCTCTAGTTATGTTCTAATTTTTTTTACAAATGATTTGAATTCTTGCAAGTTTCCTTCATCTAACCTCACTTGTTGGAGTTTATCTTCTAGTTCTCTAATCCTGACATCTTTCTATTGGTTTTGGCGATACAATTTCTTAAGGCTTTGATCTGTGGTTGTGGTAAAGGAGGTGCCAGCGGATGCTATGGAGAGTGGATATTGGATGGAATCCTTTGTTACAGTATTCTTTGTGACAATGTATAATAGGTTGTCCCCTGTGGTTGGTACCTTTCGTACTTGAAATTTTTCAACTTTGGCACTTTGCTTGATTTATATGGGATTTGAAGTCCCAATTCCATCCCACTGAATTGAGGTTGACTTCTAGGGACTTTCATTGATGACTCTGGAAACCTAGTTTCCATTGGTGACGCATCATATTTAATATCTTCTTCATCTCTTTTTCATTGCTACTCCTTGGCTACCTTGGCTACAACTTCATTTGCTACTCTTTTCTCTGTTGTTTCTTCCTCTACAATTTATTTCTTGGTTGCATCTTTTATTTTTTCTCTTTCATCCTTCACTGCTTTCTCGGCTAATGATTTTGATTCCACTTTTTTTGTTGCTACATCAGCTTCTGCCATTGCTTACCTTCTTCAAAATTTCTCCTTTTCTTAGCGGCATCCTCCTTATTTTTTGTATCTTTTCCCTTTTTCTTCTTTTCTTATCATTTTTTATTCTTCCTCCTAGGCTAATTCAGAATGTGTGGATTTCATTTCTTTTTTCACTTCTTGTTCCCCCTTCATTCTCTGTGCTTCTTCATGGGATTTCTTCTCATCAGTGATCCTCCCTATGGGCTTGACCTATATTGTGGAAATTACTTCATCATAACTATTGGCCCTGCAGTGGATTGCTTGTTCCTCCCAAATAGACAAAGTGTACTCCTAAGTATGCTTGATCTAGATACAATACTCCTAAACCACCTTTTTGGGGTTATTTCTTCTAAATATTTCTTCTCTGAAGAAATACAACAACAATGTATCCACTTCAGCTTGAGCCTACTTGATATTCTTGAAAGAGTATTATCTAATCTATAATGGGAGTGGGTGATAGATAGCTTTATTTCCACATAAGGGAGCCACCTTGACTCGATGAATCGTCACTTGATAAGAAACCTATTGAAGTAAAAAAAATTCGAGGAAACATATTGGGAGTATATCAGGAGATTTGGTAACCCCATATATTCTGATGTAAGTCCCATGCTCCATTAGGTACTAGTCCCAAATATTTATTATTATAGCTAAATCTTTATCTATCATGCACGAGGCTGGCACACAGAAAATGAATTCATACAAAGGGGATAACAAGTGATCACATATCTTGTGGTATTTTAGCCTCTACTTGTGCTCCCAAAGAACCTTGCAATAAATTTGTATGGATGGTTATGTGGGTTTCCATTTCCAACCAATATTAGGATATTGATGTGACATGCACATTATATCCGATAGATACGATGGCATGTGAAAACGTGGAAATGTCCTAGTCTCGAACTCCTTAACGGGTGTGATAGCCTCTTTTAGCATGGCTAATAATATATCATACCAATTGAGTGTTGACTCTTCATATGTGGAGTAGTATATCAATGGAATTAAGGAGAGAGTAAACATAGAAACTTCTTGATCCCCATACAGTCTGCAAAGCATCACCACTATATATTGGTAGGGTGTTCTCCGTGCAGTGGTCGGATACTCACCATATGGTTAGTGATTGAAATTTTTATTTGGCTTGTACAATATCTTGAACAAGTCTTTTTATTTGTGCTTGAACCCATTGAGAAGTTCCTCATCCATATTTTGCGTTCCCTTTTCTAGATGATGACATTTTTCCAGAATGACTAGCTAGAACGAAGCTATGGACTCTCCCCTAGAATTGAGTATGTATATGTTTTCCAAGTCCTCATCCTTGAGAATCCACACAATTTCATATACTCAAGGGAACGCTATAGCATGATATGCTACCCTATGTAGTCCCAACCTCCAAATATTCTTGAAGATTTTGGGTTCTTCTTAGTCTTCATCTTCCACCAGGAACATCTATCTTTTGAACATCTGAAATACCTCACCCCATTTGAGTGAGTCTCCTCCTTTTTCTAGGATTCCTATTGTGTCATCATACACTTCTCCTAGAGAATCAGGTTCTAATGTGGTGACATCTATGAACCTACAATACATAGTGAATAAATCCAGTGGTGAAGGTGACGAAAAAAATTAAACATCAGTTTCTAAAAGCATATAAGAAATGAGCATTTGAATGGACACTAAATAAAAATATTCTCAGTTGAACATGTGCATGATACCTGAAGAATCACTTTTGTTAATTTGAGGGGGGGATACATATTCTAAAGAGGATAATATAATATGGGACATGGTGAAAGTGTGAGAAGGGAACCAGGTAAATCAATGAAATTTTCACTAACTTGGCCGAAAAATATTCTGGGGCCAGAGCGCTTGATGGGAATTTCCCCAGTATGCACCAAAACAGCTTAGAAGAAATATTTTGGTGAAGGGATATCTCTGTCGGTTTTATTTGTAGCAACTTCATAGAAGAGTAGGTTCAATCCAAAGACAATCTTACAAATTTCACTAGTAGGGTCGGAGATTTTCTTGTTAAGTCCTCCGGTACACCATCGGAGGTGACGTTGTTAAGTTCCTCAATGGGTGAAATTAAACATCATAGAGGTTAATGAAAATTACATCGGAATGGACCGGGCTGAATTTTAGCAAGTGTGTCAGTTGGGATCAGAGAAATTTATACAAATCTCTATGAATTCACTGGCTAAGTTCTTGTTAAAGTTGTCAGTTACACCAAAGATGAGGGATGAAGGGAATCAATGATGGGGTTGCGGTTAGGGTTTCCTAAATATTTGAGGTTTAAAAATATGCCATCACTAAAGAATATAGTTAAGGTATATCTAGTGGGGGATGAGGTTTGAAGGGCTGGTAGATAGATCCATAACGATATTTATGCCAAGACACAAAACCTAGCCCTAATCTTTGTAGAATATAAAAACGTGAAGAGTGTGTGAGCTAGGGCTTACTTGGAGAAAGAGACACATGGAAAACCAGGTGAGATGGATAATGAATCCTATCACAAGTGTGTTATCTCATCAATATAAACAATCATCACTCTCTTCCCTTCTAGGTGATAGAAAGAACAATGAAAAAATGGTCATACCAGAGGTAATGGTAGGAAGACCTCCAATGTCCACCGAAGAGGTAATTCTAACTTGGTTGATGGAAAAACGAGTGCATCGGAAAGTTTTGAAAGAATTTTATTGGTCAAAGTCTTTAGTGCGTTTTGGGGAACTTCTTAGGTTCAACTGGCAGAGTTCATGAGAACTCTTCCATCTAAGTTGGAGGAGTTAGTATTATCTTTGTCGGTTATCAATTGTGCATTTCGACATACTTCCAGGAAAATTCTCCAGTTTACTAGAGGCCTTCAGAGGAATGCCTCCAATGTGTATTATATTAATAAATATGAACTTATCCAATAGCCCAAAAGGATTCTTAAAACAATTTCAAAGTGCCAAAACCAAAAATAAACCAAACCAAGATTGAATGAAAACCATGGTAACTCTTTTGATCCGGATTATTTTCGGCATGAAATGAGAGCGAAGATTTAATAAATAAATGCACAAAGATATTCCAGATATTCAATAATATAACAGGAATGTATCAGAGATGCAACCATAAACACAGATATACAGTAATACATGATTTCTATTAATCAGAGAAATGTACAGAGACTGTAAAAATACAGAGTGAAAGACTCGCTAGAATGGTGGCATCTTATCTCTGAGAAGAGATGTGGCGGCTACTCGCATTCACAAGAAGATGATTACAATGAGGCTCTAAAGGCCCTTTTACAATAAACGGGAATGCAAAAATTCCTAGACATCCAAAAACCTAACCCTAGGAGATGAAGCGCCAAAAGTCATGTGGGCCCCGTTTGGGTAAGTGAGTACATCAACTTCCCGGGGTCGTAACTTTTGCATACGATCTCCGTTTTAGGCGTGTGATAGATCGTTGGAAAGGTATTGTTAAGGAGATTCATTTTGGGGGCTCAATCATTCCTTTGGATATCATTGAGAACCTTGATCTCGAAAAACCTTCATTTGGACCCTCAAAATGGCCCTGAAAGTTAAAACCTGCTAAAAATAGTAAATTGCCAAAATGGCCAGAAAACTGTTTTGAGCCATTTGGAAAAGGTGGGTGGCCACCGCTATCCACCTGGATCATCTTTATGGATAAAATGAGGGGTCTCATTGGATTTTCAAGCAAGGATACAAGAAAAAGGGAAGGGGATGATTCCTGGCACCACATGACCTTATCCAAGATATCCAAAAACAAAGTTGCTTGAGGCATTTTACAATGGAGTATTTAAAGAAATCAAAGAGGATTCATCCTATGTAATACCATGGGAACATAACATGGGATACCAAACCTATGGGCCCATAAAACATGAATAGTAAACCTATAATTAAGTATAAACTAACTACTATGTGACCGATTCAATCTCAACCCAACATTCCCCCCTTTAAACTTGACTTGGGATAAACACATACCCTCCCTCAATTTTTATTTACCAAATTTGTAGGAGTACAACATCCCTCCACATCACCTAAGTCTATGTATAAACTTTGTATTAGTGAACCATTAAACTAGGGTTATTCATGCCTAATTAGGTCTTACAACAATATGCCAATTTACATATTATGATAAAATACAATGAGTCAAATCAAGAACTCGATGACCAATTACTTCTTCCTCAATGTGTTTTTTCCAATACTCCACATTAATCCTTTTAATGGATTTCCATGTACTATATATTTACCATGGTTCATATTTCCATGAAACATCACAAACCAAACCATATTCATAAGCTAAGACAACATTATTCTCTACATATCTCTCCACAGGTCACTCACTTCACCATGTAATATTTATGGTCTGCAATCTAAATAAAATAATGAGTGATGTGCTCTACAGAGAAACATCTTCCCCAAAAAAACTCAAAATATCTCTAATATAAAACCCAGTCCACTCGTCTCAGATATCTTCATGTAGTTGTCTTCCACCTGAGGTCATGAGAGAAATGATTACACTGTATGCCTGATAAAATGATACAAGAAGCATCTACCTTCTTGTTTACCTGCATTCCTCTCTACTCCAAATACAATTATCCAAATCAAGAATACATTAAGAGAGTACTTCTTTTTCTACCACTCTACATCCATATTCTTCCACCTATGCTCTACATGATGTCTTCACAATTCCTTTCCATGTTTCTAATAGATTTTTTACATGTTTCTTATCAATATTTTGAACTCATAGCCTCACTTAGTATCCCATGATTTACAGAAAATGGTTTTATGTTCTACCCAACCATGCCCATATGATCATATGCATTGCTCCAAGCCCCTCTCTTCATGGCTCCCAGCAAAAACCACCATTGTGAGAGATTCTAGTTCATGCTAGATTTGATACCACATATTAATTTCTAGAGAGATAAATATCAAAGGAAACAAAAATGCATGCACATAGAAATGCATACAAGCACATAAAGAAAATGTTTTCCATGGATACCCTTAATCGAGAATACCAACACTCA
>ML784287.1:294996-305914 GCA_009831015.1 Picea engelmannii | reverse complement strand
GAAATAAGACTGATGGTGAAAGAACTCCCAGCTCATCCGCTCAATGGATAGGCGAATGGCTCTATGAGATGTTGCCAATGTGTTACCGTCAAAGAATGAGCCCTTGACAATCTTAACAGCATAACAATACCTGGAATTCCTTGCGAAAACAATGTTCCTTCACGACTTTTTATAGCAGATCACCGGGCGATTATGTAACCTCTTCAAAGTGTGAAAAGGGGCTCTTTAGGGCTTCATTAGGTCATTAACCCGCCTACCCTATGGATTCAGATCGGATTTGGGAGTCAAATCAGATTGGGAGCTGGTCCGAAAGTGGTTGGGAGGCCAGCCAATTCAATAAATGCGTCGTATTAGCAGGTGCGCGGATTTTTGCGTTG
Source organism: Picea engelmannii (assembly GCA_009831015.1). Taxonomy (NCBI): domain Eukaryota; kingdom Viridiplantae; phylum Streptophyta; class Pinopsida; order Pinales; family Pinaceae; genus Picea; species Picea engelmannii. The sequence goes on along the minus strand of ML784287.1, from coordinate 305,537 downwards.
ACAGTCGCGCGTCGTGCGCGCATGCGTGCATCATACGTTCTTGTCCTGCGCATGGGCGCGTGCACCAAACTATTGTAAAGCGCCCTTCAATTTTTGGTTACTTTGTATAGTTTTTGACCCTTCTGGAATGCTGTGAAATTAATTCAGTGCCATGAATGACCTCATTGTTGTTTTGACGATGCGGAGTTCTTGTCGCCATGTGCGGACGAAATTTCGGTGATAACAGATGCCCCCTGATGGATGAGGTTAGGAGCATACGTATAGATGAAATCCAGCAATGTTTCTTCTACTGAGAATGTTGTTGTAAGGGAGAGCAATAGTGGGACCGTTCGGAGCGATCCGTTGGAGGAAAAAGGAACCGGTAGGACCCGACCTTCTAAGAGATGTGCAGAAAAATATACAACTGTGTACAAACGAGGCGGACATGCCCCATGCTCGTGTTATGTAACTCTAAAAAAAGATGATGGAAGTGTTGGTGTAGACAACTGCAACGCCCTCGGGGGCGGTAATGATACATGCATAAGACAATTCTACAAAGGAACATACTCTGAATAATAGGCAATGATCGCGGTAATACGCAGCGACGATGATGTGGGCATTGATGGCCCTACCAAGTTCAGAGGTCTTCGGCAAATGACAAAAATAACTGCAATAGTCGCAAAGTAAGACCCACCATAACATGAGAGAGTGTTGGCATCGAATGTTATGGGGGCTAACGACAACAGGGAGCAATGGTGTTTCACCCTGTGCCGTCCGAGATCTCTCATTAAAATAGAGAATGAGAATCAAGATACCGTCGCCCTGCTAGAAAAGTGTGTTGATGTCGACAAAAGGGGGATGCGACTCCCAGAAGAAAAAAGGGTTTTGTGGAATCTACTAAGGTGAGGAAGTGGCAGAGGTACATGGACAAAGTCAATAAGTGGGATGACTCAAGACTGCCCTTGGCTGGAGGATGTATGAGAGAAACAGTGGCCGCAACCGTGTAACAAGGTCGAGTGTCAGGGGGACGACAAGCCCGGTGCTAAGTTGTTCCAGAGGTGGGACAAGGTGAAAAAATTCATAGGGTAGAGGTAACTGACCTGTGGAGTACTCTGAAGATATGGACGATGCCGACAAGGGTAGATGATAAGTAATGCTCCAACCAAGGGTGACATGGGTTGTGTGTGTCCAAAAGAAAGCAAGTCACCAACGGTGACGACAAAGAATGTAATGATTGGAAATAAAGGTGTTTGTACAATAAATAATGAATAATTTTTGGGGAAAAGTACAAATACAGAAACGGGTGCCCCGGTGTGAAATGCGTGCCCCAGGGAGGGCAAAATATTCTTGGGAAACTGATGAAGGGTGGGGGCCCCATTGGTGAGTTTTTGTATGAGGTATGTGAAATGAGGGTAGGTTCGCAGATGGGCAAACTGATTGTGGATGAAATGAAGGGCTCATGATCCTGTGGAGGTGCAGGTAAAAAATAGAACCATAAAGAGATAACCCGGGAGTCCATGTGGGAAAGCTAGCAAAATGAAGAGAAAGAGTATGTGGCTGATTCATGACATGATGAAAGACTATCGGGACTCCCATCCCTAAAGGTTAATGAAAAATAGCATGAGTGTCAAAAGTGCCAACAGGTGCTAGGAATAGGACAACTCATGTGGGTGAGAATGCTACCGGGTTACAGTACCGAAGATGCAAATGGAGGTGTGGGTACTGCAGAGCCAGGAATGAGGATCCTAAAGGCCAATATTAGAGGGAGTGACTGGAAATGTAAATACAATACAGTGGGATAGACTACATGCCAGTGCTGAATATATACTTGAAGGGATGATGTTGACGACCGATGAGCAAGTACATGCACACATAAAAACCAAATACCCAAAGTGAACACTATCTGAAGAGAATCAAAGATATGAGCTTGTATTTGACAAATGCGACTATGCACGTGTGTACCTAACCATGGTATGGAAAAAAGGGCGCCCCGGGGGCCTAGGACGAAAGGTGACCCATGGACAGTCGTGATGTAGGCGGCGGGATGTTGATCCCGTGGCTGAAGACGGTTTGAAAAATGGACACCTTGGGCTCCCAGAATGTTGAGTGGAAGTTTGGCAAAAGGCCTATATATATGAGTATACATATTTTTAGAGCCAAATGTTGTGTTTACATGTGTTTTATGTTGATGATGATGATGCCTATTGTATCTATATGCTGTGACAGGATGTATGAGATGTTTATGTATGTGTAGCTTGATGTGAGATATGCCAATCTAACACCATGTTAGCTATTTCATCAGTTGTTTGATTCAATTGTCTTGGAATATGTGTAAATGTAATGGAATCAAAATGTAGAGATAATAATCTAACTTGCAGGTATTTGCGAAAGAGGCATGGATCGCGTACACGGTAAACATTGTTGAGCTGGAGAACAACTAGTTGAGAGTCGAGGAATACGCTAAGGTGACAAATATGATGATGTTGGGCGTCGGCTAGGAGGCCAATGATAGCAGTATATTCGGCTTGGTTGTTGGTCGCTGACCCCAAACATATGCTGCTTGAATGTAGCATTTCATGTGAGGGGGTGTATAAAGCCCAAGCCGCTGAAGCGAGATTTTGTGTCCAACGGTTGGCGCCGTCGGCATAACCAATGTGGTAGGCTCGTGAAGGAAGCATCTGTCAATAGCACAAAGGATAGTTTAGACGAGAGGGGTGAGAGAAAAAAGATTAAAAACACTAGAAAAAATAAAATGACCTAAAGTAGTGTGACTACTTTTAAGCATAAAACTTCTTAAGGTATAACCCATTGACGGGTTCCTTGAGTGAGAGGCCTTCGGGGGAGGCCAGGATGTATGCGCCTTTTGTGAGGCAATGTTGAACGATGTAAGGGCCATGCCAGAGTGATTCGAATTTTCCGTGGCCAAAGGTGTCATGAGAGATATCATAGGCCAAGACGAGGTCGCCTTTGTGGAATGAACGAAGGTTGACATGGCGATCAAAGGTAGCTTTGGATCATTTTTTAGCTGCCTCGTTGTTCTGTAATGAAGATTGGCGATCTTCATCCAGCGACTCCAAGTTCAACAAGCGCTGCTCCATTGGAGCAGTGTCAGGTAATAGCTCAATTGCGGTGCGTAGGGTGGGAATTTCGCACTCGATGGGAAGAGTTGCCTCGACCCCATGGACTAAATGAAAGGGCATGAAACCTGTAGCAGTCTTTACTGCCTTTCGATAAGTCCATAGCGCGGAAAATAACATATGATGCCAATTGGTTTTGTGTTTGTTAACCGTACGCTGTAACATGGTTTTGAGGAATTTGCTCACTGCTTCGACCTGTCCATTTGATTGAGGATAATATGGTGAGGCGAACTCGTGAGAGAAGCCTAACCGAGAAGAGAGTTCGACAAAGATCTCATTCTCAAAGTGTTTCCCATGGTCGGAAACGAGTTGGAGTGGTACGCCAAAATGGGATATGACGTGGTTAAAGAAGAAACACACTGCAGTGTCATCGGTGTTGTTGAAAGTGGGAATCGCTTCGGCCCATTTGGTGAAGTAATCAACTGCGACAACAATGTATTTTTGACCATTGTTGGAGGGAGGATTACAAGTCATAAAGTCGATGCCCCATTTACAAAAGGGGCCGGCTGTAATGACGGGGTGAAGAAGAGAGGGGGGAGCGCGGGCTTTGTTGGCATAGAGCTGACATTGCTCACATCGTTTCACGACGTGAATGCAATCGTGAAACAATGTAGGCCAAAAGTAACTGTCTCGGATAATTTTCTGAGCCGTGGAGATACCCAAAAGGTGGCCCCCACATGCGTCGCTGTGGCAGTTGTTTAAGACTCTGTCGACTTCGTCAATAGTCAGGCAATGACGAAGAATGGTGTCAACGCCCCGTCGATATAGGATGTCTCCAATGAGGAGATAGCGGGGGGCCTGATGGTGAAGACGCCGACGATCATCTCGTGAAAGGTGCTGACCAAAATTTTGAGTTTGTAGGTAGATGAGAAGGTCGCCATACCAAGGATCATCTGAGGCGATGTAAAAGAGATGTTCGTTAGGGAAGTCGGTGTTGACGGGGGCACTGGTGGTGTTAGAGGGAAGGGTCATGACAATTTCGGCGAGAACGAGGGCCTTCTTACTCTTAGGTGTTGAGAACTCAAGATCGTATTCCTGTAGGATAACTATCCATCGAGCGAATTTGTCGTTAACTTGTCGACGGCTGAGCAAGTATTGCATAGGGTTGGAGTCTGCAATGACCTTGGTGGTCCGAAGCAGAATGTAATGGCGCAGTTTCTGGACTACGAGGACGACTGCAAGAGCAAGTTTCTCTTCATGTTTGTACTTCAAGGGTGGTCCTGAAAGGTTCTTACTAACGTAGTAAATGACATGTTCATGATTGTCATCTCCAAGCTGGACGAGGACGTCGGCTACTAATACAACTGATGCTGATATGTAGAGGATGTAGTCACGATTGTATTCAGGTGCACTAATCAAAGGTGCATTTGAAAGTGTTGTTTTGAGATCGTCAAATGACTGTTGGGCATAATCGTCCCAATGAAAGGGGATGTCGTGACGTAGTAAGCGAAGGAAACCATGTGCGTGTATGGCGTAATCAGGAACAAAGCGTCTGAGGAAGTTAGCTTTTCCCTACAGACTCTGCAGTTGTCGTAAATTCCGTGGAGGTGGAATTTCGGTGATGGCTTTGACTTTGAGGGGGTCTACAGTAATGCCACTTTGGGAAACGATGAAACCAAGGAGACGTCCAGCGGTGACACAGAATACACACTTGAGAGGATTCAAGTGGATGTTATACTAACGACACCATTGAAAAATGATTCGTAAATCATCAATATGTTGGGTGCGTTTCTTGGAGCGAGTTGTGAGGTCATCCAAGTAGGCGAGGATTATTTCAGCCAGATCATGAAATATGTATGTCATCGCCCGCTGGAAGGTTGCGCCGACGTTTTTTAAGCCGAAAGGCATGACACGATATGCGAAAGTACCCCACGGGGTAATGAATGCGGTTTTGTATTGATCGACTGGGTGGATTTGAATTTGGTTATAGCCAGAGAATCCGTCCATAAAGGAGAGAGCCTCGTGGCCAGCGCAGTCGTCGATAATCTGGTCGATGAAAGGCATTGAGAAGTTGTCTTTTGGACATGTGTTATTGAGATCGTGAAAGTCTGTGCAAACACGTATAGTGCCTTGTTTTTTGTCGATGGGTACAGGGTTGGAAACCCATGAAGTGTAAGCGATGGGATAAATAAATCCAGTCGTACGTAATTTGTCAATTTCGGTTTTGATAGCCGCGGCCTTGGACGGGTGTAGCGGTCGTTGTTTCTGGTGAACTGGTGTGATGTCAGGCTAGGTGTCGATGCGATGTTCGACAATAGATGGGTCAAGACCAGGCATCTCCATGTATGACCAGGAGAAAATTTCCCAGTATTCCTGGAAGAGAGCTTTATATGCGGCAATTTCCTGAGGAGTGCAAGCAGCTCCAATGATGATTTCTTCGACGACGTCGTTTTTAATGGAAATGTCGATTTTGATGGTGGGGGAAATGTTAGCCATGTTGCCTTCTTCGAATGCATCAGGGGTAGGAATGGGATTTTTGAACCAATCGATAGGCTCAGATGGGATAAAATCTTTGGTTTCGACTGCGTACACGGGGTTTTGATTAGGAGGCATGAGGTCTTCCTGTGGGAGTTAGAGTGCACGATGATGTAGTGCGTCCCAGGGAGAGTTTGGGCTGTGTAGTGCTTCCAGTATTTCCTCGTCGTTTTGGAAACGATGGGAATATAAGGGGTTGTGATGAGTGATCTCCATGTTAGTGTGATTGCCCCCTGCTGGAGAAGCAAGGGGAGGGTTACAAGCAGAGGGTGAGGGTTCACTCGACATGAACCATATGTTGAAGTACTAAGGGGTACCCGTGGTGGTTGGGTGGAGGGTCATCGTATGAACAGGAGATTTGGGGGGGTTGCGGGGTAGATCCTCAATGACGTCATGTAAGAACCATGGAGGGGATGGGAGTGCCTCGGGCTCTGGAGAAATGATATGACGATCCTCGAGTGGTGAAGTAACGTCAATTATCGCCTCTGTGGGTTGGTGACGCAGGGCCACTTGACGTTGCCTGTAGGCAAGGATCATAGGACACTAGTATGTAAAGTGAGTTAATGAATCGTAGAGAGAACAAGGGCATCTCATACGTTAATTGACTGTAGTGGTGACATAGCAAATGTTAGTGATGTTTGAAGAGGACGTGGCGGGGCGTGGGTTGTTCTGGAATTTCTAGCGTACAGTCGCTAATGTCTGCCGAAAACATGGCAGTGCTGGGCAATGGTGAGTGTAATGGCCATATTATGAACATATAGCACACGCAAATTTAGTCCTCAACCTTTTACTATTAGAAGGTGTGGTGGTAGTGGTACTTGCAGTAGTGACGGGTGTTTGTGGAGTGGGATTGGGAGGAATCAAATTCCGTAATTTAGGTAGGGATGGGCAATTGTTGGTTTGCTGGCCCCCCTCTTTCTCACATAGTGCGCAAGGTGGTGGAATGCGTGGAGGAAGTGGAGCTGCAGGCTCCTTCTTCTTTCTCCTTCCCCCAGCTGTAGCAGGGGGGTAGGGAGTATGGGGGTAGTGGGGGTGGTGGGGGTGAGGACAGGAATCGTCATGGGGAGGCCTTCCTGTGGGCGAGGGACCATCTCAGGTGGATGTAAATACCACACTGGGATTGCTAACACCATGTTGGGTAGTGTGAGAATTGCGGCTACCTGGAAATCTTCTACACCGGGTGGTGGGTAAAAGAAGGGAATTTGAGTGAGGGGTCGGGGAACTGTCTCCAAAATGGGACTAGGTCCCTGAGGGGGTGTGGATTCATGGGCTGTGGGGGTCGACGAATTCGCAGGAGGCTCTTGTGGGAGTGATGCTGCGACTGTTGAGACGTCAGGAACGACTGAATCCTCCTGAGGGGGACGAGCATCCTCCATGTGAGTTTTGTTAGATGTAACGACGCATACTTGATTAGGGGGAAGGAGTGGAGGTGCTCCATGGTATGTCCCTAATAAGGATGGATCTTTGAAAATTCCAGGACCCATCTCTACGAGTGGGTATGTGTCGTGGTTGGTGTGGATAAGAGGAAGAATGTTATCGAGATTGGCAGATGGGTTTGGCTCATAATGTGAGACTTGGTCGATGGTCACAATCTTTCTGTTGTTGGGGAACATGATTATTCGAAAGATGGAAGATGCCACTGCCTTCATAGCATACATGTAGCTACGTTCGAACAAGATATTGTAATCGAGTGGGGCGTCGATAACTTCGATATCAATGAGAATGGTTTTTCCTCCGAGTTCAACGGGGACATTTTGGAAGAGCCCTTCAGGAGATGATTGTCGTCCGTCATAAGCTCGTAATGTGATGGCGGAGGGTATGAGTTTCGGGGAACCAAGTTTCTGCCATACTATTTTGGACATGATGCATGTAGATGCACCCTCGTCGATGATACACCGATGGACGGTGATGTTCCATATTTTTACTGGTATTTGAATAGCGACTAAGGTGGGAAGGCGTGTTTCGCAGCTATCAAGGTCAAAGGTGATGAGTCGAGTATCAGCTGGGTCGACTGCCCCTAAAGCGGAAAGTAGATATTTCCGTTGTGTAGGACAAGTCTGGAGGACTTCCAAGACTGACATGGCAGCCGGGGATTGTGCTAAGTCGTCCACCACGCTATAATTATGAGATTCCCTAGCCTGTGGGTTGTGGACATTCCGGCGTAAGGGGATGCGAGGGATGCATAGTGGTGGTTCGGCGGAAGGGCGAGGGATCGCCAACGGGGGTCCCGTCGGTGTAGGGTTTGTCTCTGGAGAGATAGGAGTAGACTCAACTGGATACTGACGATTCCGCGTTTGCAGAAGGATTTCTTCCTCACTGGTGAGGAGAATGGTACTCTCTGCTGGATTTTTAGGGTTGTGGTATTGTCCCACCTGAGGTGGGGGACACTGTGCATCCTGTTGGGTGTTTATCACGCCTTGATGTGGAATAGGATTTTGCAGTATGGCGAGAGGGGGTTGTTGCACATACTGTTGTGGTGCCTGTTGAGGGGCAGTTTGTGCATGGGTAGGGGGAAGACCACCTGAGTCTTTCAACCTTTTGAAATCAGCGATCTGGGGGCAATGGTGAGTGTAATGACTGAACTCACCACAAAGGTCACAAGGGTGGATGGTTTTAACATTATTTCACCCTTGTCGTTTGTTGTTATTGCCCCCTTGGGGGTTTTGGTTCCCTTGGTTCTGGTTGCCCCCAGGGGGTTGGTACTGTGGGGGATGATTCCCGCCTTGACCAGGATTGTTTTTATTCCTATTCTTTCCTTTCTTCCTGGTATTGTTCGATGGATGAGTTGGGTTGGCTGTGTTCAAGTGTTCAAAATTCTGGTATTGTTGAGCAGCAGAAGGTTGAACAAAATTTACCCCCGCATGTGGATGTGGGGGAGCCAATGGTTGTGGAGGACCAGGAAAGGGGAAGTATGGATTTTGCAGTGGTACCGATCCATAAGGCACATAGGAAGGCGTAGTGATTTCACTAGTACTATAAGCCGATGTTGAGGGAGTGCCACTGCTTGTGGGGATAGGTGGATGTATGGGCGGTGCCGGTGGAGTTCTACTGATGAGTGGAGGTATAGCAACAGAATATGGTTGTTGATAAGGGGGTGGGGGGTAGTAAGGAGTGCCCCCATATACCGGCAGGTATTGAGGTGTACCATACATCGGTGGTGGTTGGGGTTGTGGACCATGGTGTGTGGTGGCACCTATTAGTCTGTTTGCTGAATGAGACATCCCAGGTATGTCTTGGCCAAATGGCACAGGTTTGGGAAGATCAGGAAGTACTGTGTATAAGTATCCTGACTGTGCGTAAATGAGGTCATATTGTTGGGCCTTACTGATGGCTTCCTCTTCAGATTGAGGGAAGGTGGAAGCGACGTCTTTACCAAGTAGAGAGACAAGTGATCTAAGAAACCAGCCAAGGCACTGTTGTTTGGTGGTTTCTGCTTTACACAAAATACGTCGCCTACGCCACTCATCAATGTGGTCAGCGATGTGGGTGGTTGAGGTCTGTTTGAAGTTAGAAAGTAGTTCTAGACCATTGTCATGGCGGATGGGTAATTGGAAAAAGGTCAAGAAGGCCTTGGCTAATGATTCAAAAGTCATATGGGACCCTGATTTTTCTTCGACATACCATTTGGCTGACGGGCCGGTAAGTGTGCGTTGAAATAATCGCAGTCTGACGGAATCATCCATAATGCTATTGGAATAACACCATAGATGAAAGTTCATGACATGGTTGGCGGGGTCATCCCCTACCTTTCCTTCAAACTTTGGTATGTCTGAAGGGAGTTTGGTGGGCATTGCAGGCCATGCGGCGTTATGAAATATGGGATCATTCGTGAGTTTGGTGAGATCCAGTATGTTGAGAGAGGCCAAGTATGGAATCTGTAGTGGTGGGGGAGGGTTAGCTCCAGCCATGTTGTGTTGTGAACTTGACCCTTGATGGGGAATAGGTGGGTTGGTGCTCCCTCCTTGAGAGGAAGTAGGTCTCCCGCTTCCATGTAAAGGAGAGTGAGTGGACGGATGACCTTGGGAAGTTGACCCAAGTAATGTAGAACCAAGCAAATCTTATCCCAAAATGGTAGCACTTGCAGGAGTGTGTGAAGGAGGTACCGATGAGAGAGTACGACCAGATACTCCCCCTAAGATAGGAGGAAGGTTGAGCAAGCGTCGTGAACGACGGGGGTTCTGTGGTTCCCCTATGATGCCAGGCTAGTTGTGTGAATGTGTGCGACAAGTGGTGAGAGAAATATAGAAACCAAAAGCCTTTGCATTTGAATGTTTACACAATATATATATCCAAATCAAACTGTAATCAGATGTGCATCATACATAAAATGAGAAAGAAGCATATATATATGGGTAAGTGGGTTTTGTCCACGTGGGGGGAATCAAAATAAAGAAAATGCTCGTGTCCTAGAAGACATAACCTCCTTCCTCTCAAATAGCACTGGACCTTCCAATAGTATTCAATAGTGGGGTCTGAAGCCACTGGAAGAGATACTAGTGAAGGATGAAACAATTGGTTATAATGAGGGGTAAAGGGGGCATATCCTGAAAGGGCTGGCGATACTTCCCAATAGCCACACAAAATCCAATCAAGGTGCGATTGCAGCCCACAATCGCCACCTGGGTAGATGTCCTAAAGTTGGTCACTAGGTACCTCGGTCCAAGTGCGGCATTTAGATTTTTGGCCTAAGAAATGGGTCACGGGCTGGATCCCGTCCAAGAGGTGGGTGCCTCAAAGGGGGACGCACAGAACAACCGGACCTCGGCCTTCGACCCTTCACGGGTATCTCCCTACCTTATGGTGATTGGAACACTGGACTTGGAGGATTTGAAGTTCCCTATTTGTCAACTTCTATGTTTGAGAGTGTGAGAACCAGATAACGGGGAGTTTTTTGGATGCCTATCCCCGAAATCCTACCTAGACTAAAAAATTCTTTTGGCACCTCCTCTG
>ML784287.1:261334-281705 GCA_009831015.1 Picea engelmannii | reverse complement strand
GCAAGAACAATTCTCTTCGCAAGAAGAGAAGAATCCTTCCGACAATGTTGAACAAGCTAGGGAGGTAGAATCTATTGACCAGGTTCTTATTGACAACCAAATTGGTTTTTCCTTTGAATCATTGTATTTTCAGTCTTCGACCAATATGGAAGAAGATTCATTTATGTCTCAACGTGAATATCCTCATTCTTGTAACTCATGCTCTAATCAACATTTGAAATCAATCATTGAAGAACACTTAAGCGACGAAAATCATCTTGAATGTTCTAGTACTCCTATGAAACTGATTAGAGAAGAAGATATGCAACTAGAAGAAGAAACCTTAAATCTTCATCCTCAAAATGCACTTTGTTCACAGGAAAGACTAAATTTTTGTCATTTAAATTTTGAATTATCTACCACACAAAAGGCAAATCCAGATGATCATATCATGTTGAGGTATTAGTCACAAAAATAGAGTAAGGGTTTTAAAGAAGGTGAAGAGAAATCTCTTGAGAATACCATTGTTAATTCAAGAGATTATTTTCATGTGCTTATGTTTGATTCATTTTATTCTTTATATCCCGATCTCTTCCTAGACTCTGTTGGACTTGACACCTTACCTACAACATCCTACTCTTTTCCGCCACAATCATATCTTTTCAATATTCTAAATTTTGGTGAAATTAATTCCGAGCATAACATTGATAAAACCGGATTTGACGCTTGTTCACTTTCATCACTCACATGGGAAAAGGACATGTTGCGAGATGATTTTACACAGTTTATTGTTGAAAAAGACAATGCATTATATCTTATGGAGATCAAACATTCTAAGTTGCATATTCGTTCTTTGATTAGCTCGAATCTTGATGTTTATGCTTCATATTTTGAAATGATCAATCTCATCGAAGGAAACATTCAAACCAATGATCTAATTGATTGCACGAATCCTCCTATGATGAGTTTCCCATTGATATATTCATTTCATCAAAGTCATGGTTTGCATCCTCATTTTTGTGATAGGATCTTAGGATGGCTTGAATATTCATATATAAAAATAATTCATAATAAAGACAAAGTTTTTCTTGCTTTCTTTTTACCTAAGTATCTTGGAAGTAGGTGTGACATATTTCTTTTAGATCCTCCATGTGAAGAAATTAATGAACACTTAGAGAATTTTCAGAAGGATGGGGCATTTCAGCCTTGGCTGATGGTTATTTCATTTCCTCATAATCCTGACAAGTTTTTCAAACCTACTTACACTTGCCCATTCCATTATGACCCTTATCACGACAAGATTGCACAATGGCTAGAGGATTCATACATCAAGAATATTCAAGGAAATGGTAAGATCATGCTTACCTTGTTTTTAGATGATGATTATGAAGGTAAGTGTCATATTTTTCTATCATTTGTTGATATATTACCATTCTTATTAATAATGTTTGATTTTGTTTCCATTGCAGGATTGGAGTTACTCTGATGGCTACATTGGAAGCATGACTTCACATAGTATCCTGATTTGTTTAATAGTTAGGGTAGGTTTAGGAATAGGTTTTCCTTTCAGTTGTATTTCTCACTATTTTTCTTTGTAATAATTTAGTCATGAACGCAAGTGGGTGCACCACGAGAACCATAATACGGTTGTTGTCAGGGAAGTCCCCTTGATCCTTTTCTCTTTACTTCTAGTTGAACATTTATTTTCAAAAATGCATTATTGTCATGAAAATATTAAATGGAAAATAAAGAGATAAATAAATCTGAATCAACCCTGACCCAAGGTACCATGAGTAAGACTTCTTTCCCATCAAACAAGATTTTCCTACTTTTCAGTCTCCCAAGGGATTTGTTGCATGAGGTTTTCAGATGCACGTTCTGTACATATTTTTTTTTATTGGATTTCTTTGCTTTCAAATCTTTCTTCTCTAGTGTGTTTTGTTTCCTCTTATGCTTATCAGTCTTTCTTTTGAAATACACATGCCTGCATCATTAATTGTTCAAACTAAGAGAACAGAAAAAAAAATCCTCTAAAATGACTGCTGAAAGTTTGTCTAAACATCAATTGTGATATGCTTCTGAAATTTACAGCCATGTTAAGAAAAGCCTGTTGTTTGAAAAGAGTTTATTGATTCCAATCTGTAATTGAAGTCTGTCACGATCATCCATTCTCTTCTTACGTTGTCCCTGTTCCTTAAGGGAACAAATCAGAAGATGTCTCCCTGCCTCCGAAGGTCGGTTTATTGATAAACTATCTCTAGATCTTAAATGAGGGATAGTTTAAAAATCTTTCTCAAGGTCTATAAAAATATTTCCAAAATATCATAATTTTCAGCGTCACCCCGCTCAATTATATATCTTTAGAAAACTAAATAAATCATTAAAGAGTTGTGGGAAGTGCTTGTAAACCCACAGGGATACTGAACAGGTCTACTGGCAGCGAGTAAATGCATCCATGACACCAAGATAACTCCGTTGGGGTACTGAACAGGCCCGCTGGCAGCGAAGCAATGTCGGGTATATGAAAATTTTCAGATATGGAATCTCTTGACCTTAAATGTCCTTCGTTCTAATCTAGAACTTCCTGGCAGGATACGAATATTGGAGTGGGTTAAATGGAAACCCTGTCGAGGCTATGGATGTCTGCTGGCAGCAATGGCTCTATCAACAGTATTGGAGATTTTATCCTTAATATCGTGACTCGCTTTTGTTTAGATTGTCATCCGTTTTCATCTTTTAAATAACAAGCAATCTGGAACTAGAATTTTTTATGATTGATGATGATGTTTAAACAATTTTCTTGTTGTTTTTGAGTTAGAGTTCTCCTCATTATCCTAATCTAGACTTGTTCTTTTGGTAGAGATAACTGCTTCTACCAGTGTGTCACCATTGTTGGCAGCCATTTTCATTCTTATATTTTCCTTATAAGCTGCCTACACAAGGGTTTTGAACCCTCAATACTCATCGCAATTTTTAAAATAAAACGACACTATTATCTTTGCTTTCGCATATATGCTTCTCGTTTTCATTTTTATGACTGCAAGTGTGAAAACCTTGAGTTGGAAGTCATGTTGATAGCGTTAAAATCATATTTGGATTATTACAGATCTTTTGTTTATGTCGTCATGACTCTTTTACCTCCCACTCACTATTGATCATACATTTATCAAAACACCAAACCTTTACTTACTTTGCATTTGACTTTTGTTAATATGGTTTCATTTTATAATTTTGTGATGCAATGATATTCAGGTGTCTTTGATTGAATACTTGATGCAATGGTTTCATAGAACGCATTAACTTTGTGGTTAAGTCCTTGGTGCAATGTTTGATATATAGTGGTTCCTTTCAAACCATACAAATGTTATTGTTGATTTAAACATTTGGATCAAAGTTTTGGTTATGAGATTATGTGATAATCCATTTGACATTTGGTGTACAAATATTTGGATTGAACTATTACCTAGGCACCGTCGATTGTACATGCCACATGATAGTTTTGCATGGTTTCAATTCACTCCACCACCCTCACATGCATAATGCATTAACGCCTGCCTTGCACCTCGGGCTACCTCTGCTTGTTTTGAGAATACTATGGGAATTAGTCCTGTGTCTACCCTGTCAAACCCCCTCACCAATTACCCTATCTCCTATGTGCTCTCTGTTATGGCTCCTGTAGTGCGCATAGAACCCAATGTCGTCCAAACGTTGTTGTTATTTGATAACGCTCATGAGGACTTGGAGAGTAATGGCTGGTCAGTTTTCATTCAAAAATCCAAGGGTTTAAACCTCGCAGTCATTCAACATTTTTCCCTCACATTTGATGGATGCAGGGCCAAAGTTGGGGACATCCAACTCGAATTGAACGAATAATTCATCAGCTCAGCCACTGGTATGCCAGCCAAGGGGCATAAATGGTTTAATAATTTGAAGGTGGATGAAGTGCCATGGCTGCTCCTGTTTACCTCGAGGAAAATTATCACTTGTGACAAAGGTATGCCAGTCACATCCCTTAACTCTAGGTGGCATGACTTATTATCCATTATCAAGCAATTCATTACGTGCGAGCGTAGATACGGTTTAGTTTTTCTTTACCATCTCCGGTTGCTTATGAATTTCATAGATTTACCTTTGAATATGCCTCATTACCTCCTTCGTAGTCTGTATAAAATGGCTAAATATTACAAGAGGGAGAAGGCCGACTCTAGCCTCTTCCACCACTATTTAATTAAAATTGTCATAGTCCATCATTTGAGGTTGAGTGCAGACTGTTGGGAATCTTTCTTATTAAGGAATGTCTTTGCCAGTCCTGAATGTGGTCAAGTGGACAAAATCATGGTCATTGAAACCCTTTTTGGGCCTGTAGTGCCCCCTCCAACACTCATACCCTCGGTTGAACCCTCGACCTACCCGAATGATGACCTACCCGACACTCTGCCTGACTCATGTTCAAAGGATAGTGCTAATCTTGTTAAGAGGCCTGCAAGAAAAAAGGGAAAAGGTAATACCGATGTCAATAGAAAGGGTAAGAAGATTGCACGTTGGGTATCTAGGTGTGCTCGTAATAAACCCAAAAAAAAAACGGATCAGAAACCAATTGTTTTCAGTGAAGATTCAGATTCTGAGATTGAGCAATTTCTGACCGAGGAGTACCCATATTCTCACGGCCTCTGTTCTATCGAACCCTATGACTACGTATCCAACCTCCCGCTGTGAATTAAAGGTGACCCCAACTTTCCTGGGATCAAGTTTGACAGTGGAACCCCTGGTAATTTAAAATATTCCTCACCTGTAGTGACTCGGCCCGATCAACCACGGTGCACTAAATGCAACTCTTGGCTCGAATGATACTATACAGATGTCCCTCTATTGTAATCCTAAATCAAGTCCTTGGAGGACCGGCTGACTGTGTTAACCAAGGAAAATGATAGACTGCAAGCTAACGATAAGAGGCAAAATACCACAGGCTCTGTCGTGTTCAAAAATGTAGAGGCAACCACTGTCATTGTTAATTCAAAAATAGTTTGATTGAATCGTATCCCTGAAACCAAGGTATGATATTTCAAGAATGATTTCAAAATGATTTTGTTTGCTTTGAATTAGCATGAAGGATTTGTTTGATAAATCACATACATTTATGTTATGATTGAATTGATTTAATACGATTATGTTTGTAAATAATAACTAGCTATAGAATCGTGAGATTCTGTAGCTAGTCATAAAAACTGAATTTATGTTGATTTTACAATTAAACACTATCTAAAATAGTTAATTTTGTGCATATCCAAGTACATACGAATTTCAATAGGATTTGGATCGATAATGGCATTTTAGAACATGCTTTTTGTTACACAGTTTTGGGATTAGGTTATTAGTCTTAGACAAAAATAGGAATTTGGGAGATTGTTCCCATATTTTTTGCAGACAGTTTTGATGATTTCCACAAGGAATGTTTCATCCTGTGGAATTTATATACTTATTAGTTTTTGTAAACAATCCATCACTGTTGGGAGAACAGATACTATGGACTGATGATTATACATAATCGAATGAAAGTGGATTTTTTGTACGGCTTTAGCTTCAATTTATCTTACTTTTGTTCAAGTTTTTGTGCATTTCAATTTGTAATTAGATTATTGACTACTTTAGATATCAAGATTTGTTACAGGTTGATGCGATATGATTTAAAGTATTGTCCATATTTGATGTATCTCATTTTACTTACAGCAATTACCCTGTTTTAATTTAATGAATAGAAGGTTAATCTTCTTTGTTAAATGAGCAGTTATCTACAAATCTTTGCAAAGGGATTTATCTTGATGTGATTGTTTGTAAATTATAAAATTGTTGTTGCTATATGTCTTGTTTGTTCTTCCATTAGTATTTAAGCATCACTGCTTCCTATTTATGATAATCTTATTGGAAAATCTGGTGCGGCTTTCCCCCATCAAACAATGAAATCGAGTATTGTGCACAGAACAAATAGGAAACGTTACTACAGGTCAGTCTGTTAGTGTTATTTTAATAGTTTAATTAATATGAGAATTCACTGTAGCTTAGATAGATATACAGTACAGATTACTATTTTTATTTCTTAGTTAGATGGTTGTTGTTTCATTTCTTTTTCATAAAATTTATAAAAATAAATAAATAAATAATAGCTTCGTTGTCATAAGACCATTCACAGATGATTTTGCAGATTTCGATCAAAATTTTTATTTTGTAAATGATGTATATAATCGAGATTTAATTGTATTGATAACTGAACATTTAATAAGTAGAATTATTGTTTTATAATATTAGTTACTAAACTGTAAATATATATTAGATTTGTATATAGTTTGCAGAAGTTGTTTTTCACTGAGATTAGTTTCTTTAGATTAGATTTTTGTTTCGTTTTCCTAGGACTTAGATCGGCTAACGGAGCCGCTAAACCCGTCGGAGTGGATCAATCCAAACGACTTGGTTTATTTAGACAACCCCAGACCGGATCCACCCCTCCAGTTGACGAGCGGTCAATTTCGCCCATCAACACCATCTTCCTTTGTAATTCTTCAAGGATAATATTAGGGTCAATGCTCGTTTCAATCATGAGTTCCTCCATTTTTGTGGCTTTAGTATTTGCTTCCTCTAAGGTATCCATTTGGGATGCTTTGATAACAAACTTTAAATTTGTTGGCATGGAATTTTTATAACAACCATGTATCATTGGGTCATTTGGCCTTTTATCTTCAAGAATTTTGCTCAGAGTTTTATTGAATTTGAGATTGAAATGTCATATTCTCTCATTCTTCTTTAAACAAATATGAGTGAAATTAGTGAGAAGGGTATGATATGCTACTGAGGGAGTGAACATAGTTACGAACATGCTTTCGAGATAATTGAATGAACTAATTGATCTGGTGGGAAATATAGTATACCATTCATAGGATTGGCCTGATAAGGTTTGGAGAAAAAACCTTACCATTACATCGTCATATTCCACAAGATGAAAGTCACAAACATCCAGGAACAAATTAACATTTCTTTTAGTATCAATTGTTCCATATCCGGAAAATGCTTTCAAAGTACCTATAGGGAGGATTGGGAGCTCATGTTGTTTGCCTCGTAGGTCAAGAGGAGAATATATTATTCGTCTAGGGTTTATGAATCTTCTCATTCCTTCATTTCTCCTTTCCTCTCGTCTTTCTTCATTTCTTTCCTCTCACATTTCTTCTTTTCTTTCCTCTCTACTTTATTCCTTTTTAGCCATGTCTAGAAGCTTCTTATTTTCATCAGGAATATGTTCTTCACTTTCTAAAGTATGCAGTTGCTTGCTTTTACTTCCAGTCATTGATCCTTTGTATTTATCCAGTTTCAATTTGATCCTTATTCTTGTGCTCTTCGAGTTCATCTCTAGTTTCTTCGATCGTGTCTTTCGTCTCTCCTTTGTCTTAGAAGAATTTCTCTTTCCTCTTATTGAACTAGTGTTTTCCAAGACCTTTCAATTCTTCTTTGGTTTCAGCTGTTTTTATTGAAATATTATATAGTTGATGAAAAATACTTCATTGATTATTTAATCCAATTTCTAACCGAGGTTGGTTAGCCTGAGGCAAAGTCATGTAATTTAAGGATGCTAAACTAGATTCAAATCTTTCCATTTCTCCCCGGCGTGGTCTCCAAAAATTTTGATGCTTGAATCTGTCAGGACTGAAATGACAACCTCACGAGGATATGAATCTTCCTGCATTTTTATAGAGGTGGTACTCCTCTTTAGTTTATGGTATTCTTTAATAACTTCAGATATAGAAATAATATAATAACTTAGTATGGTCCAATATTTATGCTTAAAGAAAGATAAACATGTTGAAAGATAAAATATGTATTTTAAGAGAATTCCTGAGAAAGGACTAGGAACCTCACACATCACACATTGCACACAATGTCCTCACATCCATCATAGTGAAAATAAATATTATGATCACATATAAACAAATGAAAGAAGATGGTCCATACGCATAAGAGAACTTTTATAGAGTAAATACTTGCATATCTCAAAATAATATTATGATGGATCAATCTCAAATACTTTATACTCGAAGCTCAGAGTTATAAAATACAGTCAAACTAATCCTAAATAAGTTCTCTTGGGATTTCTAAAAAATAATGTTTTGTTACAATGATTTGAAATTTATAATGTGCTTGTCTGGAGGACTGGGATTAGGGCTCCCGCTGACCATAAAATTAAACATGTACAAGGAAATAAAATATATAAGGTATAAGGTGGGAAGATGCAAAGATGTGGGGTCTGGAAAGAAGATAAAGAGAAAGTTATGAGATTTCAGTTATACCTTTCTATTCAAAGAAGAATAATAACTAGATGAAAACTGATAAAGAAAGAAGAATGTGATCGGCATGGATTTACTATGATGGTATATATCGCTCTTCATTTACTTGATGTTGTTATTTTATTCTCCTCTTTGAAGGTCACAGGAACTATCCCAACTACCATTTCTTGGCCTTCTTCAGTTAACTTATCAATTTCTCTTTTAAACCAATCTTCAATATAATTTTTCATGGGTGCAACATTTATCTCATGTCTAATTTTGATATTAAATAATTCTCCTTCTAAATTTATTAGATCATGAGAAATACCATGAATTTATTCTTCAATGTCTTGATTTTTTATACAGTAATCAATAAGCCAATTATCAATTTCTTCTTCGGCATACTCAATTACACTATTGAATGTTTTGGCCAATAATCCTTTCAGTATTTCCACATTTTGATCAAACTGTTTCTTTGTCATAAACATTGAATTAAATATTAATTTGGGATCTTGAACTTCTCCAGTGCTACCTGCTAAGTCCATTTCTATAATCCTTTTGAATTACTCTTCTCTCTTTGTTATGACTTCACTGCAAGTTTGAAAAATATCTTTTATATTTTTAATCTTTTCTATCCAGCAGGATTTCAACTATTTAATTTGAGTGGGCAAAGGAAAATATTATTCTCTCCTCTTTGCCTCTGTCATATTTGAAAATTTTATTCCAAATGGTGTGACAATATTTATATAAAATCCTTGTTCATTTTTAAGGTCATCTCGAAGATATTCATGGAACGCATGTTCTCTCGAACCAAAAGAAATAATATTTTTAGAGACTTCACGGGCCTCAATTATGAATGACATTCTCTTTTTAATATTCCTCTCGACATAATTTCGAACATCCATCAGAAAACTTGATGATCCTTTGAATTTGGTACCTCATGTGGTTGTCTTTGTCATTGTTAAAGGGCTAGCCAAAATGGGAAGAGGCATCAAGGCAGTTTCCAATTCTTTGATTTTTTCCTTTAGCCTGGCATTCTCAGTTTCCAAACCATCAATAGAATCATCAAGTGCATCCTTGATTGCCTTGTGCATTTTGGAAATTTGAGATGGTCACATATACTTGAGGTCAACCTTTGAGCGAGATTTTCCTTTCATTCCTCTTGACATAATTTCGAACAGACATAAGCAAACTTGATGATCCTTTGAATTTGGCACCTAATGTGGTTGGCTTTGTCATTGTTAAAGGGCTATCCAAAATGGGAAGATGCATCAAGGTAGTTTCCAATTCTTTGATTTTTTCCTTTAGCCTGGCATTCACAGCTTCCAAACCATCAATAGAATCATCAAGCGCATCCCCAATTTCCTTTTTCATTTTGAAAATTTTAGATGGTCGCATATACTTAAGGTCAACCTCTGAGCGGGATTTTCCTTTATTATTTATATGATCATTTATTTCCAATATTAAATTTTTAGAATATTTATCAAAAAAACACTCTAAATAATAAAGGATTCTTCTTCAATGAAACGTTCACTCTCGATAACTTCCAATACCATATTTTTTTTAACAACATGCTTCAATTGTTTTATTTCAGGAAATTC
This sequence comes from Picea engelmannii, assembly GCA_009831015.1. Classification (NCBI taxonomy): domain Eukaryota; kingdom Viridiplantae; phylum Streptophyta; class Pinopsida; order Pinales; family Pinaceae; genus Picea; species Picea engelmannii. The sequence continues at coordinate 271,819 of ML784287.1, read as the reverse complement.
TATCTTTTCAATATATGCTTCCAATTCCATATTTTCCAAAGAGAAACTTTGAATATCATTTTCTAAGAGATTATTCGCCTCGTCCTGCAGTGGATTTTTTCTTTTCTTTCTTACAGGAAGTTTGTGGGAAATTTCAATTTTTCCGGAGGGAGGGTTCTTATCTCCTCCTCCACTAAAGTTATTGTTAAGAGAGTTCTTAACTAGACAAGATGTTGGAGCATTGCTCCTGGATGTAGTATTTTTTGGAGTGATAACTGGAGATTGAGTATTCCTATCACCAGAATTATTTACTTTTTGTTTATAATGATCGTTGTTGTTGAGTAAGGTTTCCAAATTGGCAGTATCATGTGCAGGAGTGTTCTAGCTATTGATTTCTTATTCTTCACTCAAAACATTTTGAATGAAAGAATTACTAAACCCCACTGATTGCATATGTTCAACAAAGGTTTTTCTTGGGTAAAAACCTTTTATGTTCTCAACATATCTCAAACTGACATTGTTAAAATAACCTGCAAATTCATCAATTTTTTTTATATTCCTCAATACAAATTCTCCAATCTTCCACGGCATAGGAATAAATTGTTTTTTCCTTTTTCATGGAATAAGTGAAACCATAAATTGTATTTCCTTGCTACCTCCATGATGAATAATTTATCAGACACATGATATGGAAGAAAGGAACAATTTTCTTTTGAACAAAATATTATTATAATACTTTGATTTTCCATTTTTCTATCGTTCCTTTCTTCTCTAGAAATTTGGCAGCTTCAATAGATATCCTAGAGGTACTTTCGTCGAATAGAAGTTTTTTGAAAATTGAAACGAAGTCATTATAAACTTCATAGAAAAATAAAGGGGTTTTATGCCTCCATAATGCCTGATACCAAAAGGTAACAGGGTCCACTTTACATTTCACCCTCTTGTTGATATTCAAATTTGGGAACTAGTAACAGTGTGTGATAGAAAATATCAAATATGAATCCTTGAAGAATTTCCAATCATTTTTATAATGCAATAGTTGGGAAGAAATTTCAATGGAAATGATTTTATGCCAGTCAAAAATATCTCTCTCTTGGATTGTAAAATAAAAGATATATAGAATCATCCAAGATATGGAAGTAGTATTCTCCTGGCCTGTTATTCTGGTGAATAACCATGCAATTTCCTAATAAGGGTTATTCAAAGAATCAACCTGAATTTTGGTTATGTCCACTGGTATGGACATAGGATTCTCTAAGTACTCTGGCAAGAGGTTGAGCCCATTATTACATTTCTTCACAAATTCTTTTCAATATTTACCTTTGAAGGTGAGAGTAGGCTCTAGCAGCTTTAACATTTTATGGAAAATTTGAGGCGACAAAGAAATTGGGGAATGTCCCTGAAGTTGTATAGCCCTTTGATTTGGTATGTATTTGTCAACACACCATGCAACAATTTATTTACAGTCGAAAACCTCTGGAACACAACCAACAAGAGAAATCCCATAAGTCCAAATCATGTTCTTGTTTCTTTGAGTAGCAGGAGGGGAGGAATAATACCAATATGCTCTCGAACACTGGAAATTCTTATCTTCGCAACAAAATATATTCAAAGTATCACCAAAGAACTATTATCGATTTGATGCTATCATTAAGTTGATAGAACTATATCTTCGGCTAGATGATATTTACAAACGAACTTTTTCGAGAGATAATGATAATTTAATCCCCTCGCAAATGAGAATTAAGTGAAGATTTAATGAATATTTATCAATCCATTCACCATTAGTAACATCCTTTTCAAAGTTTGCAAAAACGTTCTTAGCATTTAAATAACACTTATTGTGCATTGGGAAAAGCAAAGTAATGATGGGGGCGGAGATGAGAGAAGTTCAATATACAATTTTCATGGACCCACCAACCCGCAAACCAATGGTTGGATAAGATATCCAAAAAGACTAAGTATAGAAGGAGGTTGGTCAGACTCGTGAATATCAAAAGAATGTGACATTTGGGAACCTGACATATGCAAAGATAATAAAATTTAAGTGATGGTGAAAATGTAGAATGCAGAAGTTGAAGTGTAATGTGAAGGTTGTCGAAAGGGAAGGAAAATATTTGAATCCACATACCTGTGAATTAAAAGAAAGTCTAATTGTTGAGGTGGACTTCTGCATAGATGAATGAAAGACAATGCAATTGTGACAGTCTGTGAGTCTGAAGGTCCACGAATGTGAAAATGGCTAAGTATAGTAACCAAGAAAGGGAAAAAGAAGGGATAAATAGGAAATGGGAAAAAGAGAAAATATAGAAGGGGGGGAAGAAAGGGTGTAAATAGGTGGGAAAATAGAACAAGGAAGGGGAAAGAAACAAATGGTTTGAACACCTCCTTCGGCCATACTTTCCACCATTATTGGACACGTCAGAGGTAGAAAAACAGTTGACATCAATAGAGATCAACCCTAATTGCATGCAACATGCATCCACTAATCATATCGTGGACACACAGGTCAAGGGAACTCACCAACAGAAGTTTTAGATATATCATGTTGTCAAAGAAGGGTAGCTCCTGTACCAAGGCAAGTGGCTCACCCGGTGCCAAATTTAGCAAAACATTCCTCATCCGATGGGGGAACTCAACGCAATGGAGACCATTGCTTCCTAAGGGGGTGATCAGAATCTAGACCAAATGCCAAATTTTAGTCCAAAAAACAAAGTGTTCGGAATCACCTCAAAATGAATAGGTGTATAGGCCTCATCATAAGGAACCCAATGCACTTCGAATGGGGTCAAACGGACATCGGATGAGAGAGATATCGCGTTCTGTTCAAATTGCCAAACAGGCAAAAAAATAGCTAATTGTACAGTCCGTACAGGTGATGATGTGGCAGATGTTGATTGGACATGCTGATGTGGAAGGTATGTACAACCCGACGTGGCATGAGGCTGATGTGGCAGATGTTGATTTGGTAGACAGTTGGTAGGACATGTGGGTGAATCATCTTTCGACACATGGCATTTTTATTGGCCAATAGAGTGGTGCCACGTGGCCCAGACGTGGGCTTCCACATGGCACCGTGATTGGGTTTGGTGTTTAAAAATTTATGGAGTCTGTGGGGATCGAACCCCTGAACTCCCCCCACAATGAAAATCTTTGGCAAAGGTTGGGCTGCCAACGTTCCCACATGTTGTTTCTTAACATTACATGTTGTGCATTTTATTTAAACTTGCACTATGTTATAGTTTGGAGTGGGGTCTAGGTTGGGGATTAGCCCCAGCCCCCGTTTATACCATACGACCATGCCATGCGACCACCACATAGATTCGTCACATTGTTTCAAACGGTTAAGCACACACGCCTAACACTTGGTGCGTCCACAAGCTTTCTTGCAACAAGGTGCCTATTTTTGCACTGGGACGTGGCCACATGCCCCCCCCATGCACCCAACACCTCCATGTTTTGGGGGATTAGTTCGATGACGGTGCGATAATTTGGTGCATTTTGCAGGCATGTGTGTGTGTGTTGTGTTTTGGCATGGGAAACGCCAAGAAGCCATGTTACTCACACAGGAGTGCATTTTGGCGAACTAGAGACAACAAACTTGAAGGAGGAAAATGGCAGGAGGCCTATCTTCTTCATTTTTTGGCCAAATGAGGTGCCTAAAAAGCCCAGCTAGGGATTTTTGGATGTTTTGAATCCATTGGCATAGTTTTCAAAGGTAGTTGGAGAATTCTATTGCATTTTTTACACTATTTAAGTTTCAAGGAGCTCTAGGGAGCATAGGGCCACCATTGATGGAGGTCATGCTCAGATGAGCCCAAGTCTATTTTCTGTGAATGAATAATCATTTTTGACTATTATGATTTGAACACATTGGGATGGGTTTTAGAGGCATTTGAGGACTTTTACAGGTGTTTTTTCCACAAGGAAACTAAGGGAAGCTCAAGGCCACATGTAGAAGAGGTCATGCATGGATGAGCCATGGTCTGTTTTCAGAGTTCTATTAGTCATTTTTGGGGTTTTTATGTATTCAGAACCCAATGGTACAATAATTAAATCCATTGGAGTTGATCAGAATCTTGTAAAAGAATCTTTGCCAAACCAATCCCAGAGAGCCTAGTCCATTGATGGAGACTCAAGGAGATGTAGCCTAGTTGGGGGTGAAGTCCTTTATCATCTTGTTATTGTTGTGAGTTTTATGGTTATTATTTGTTGCAATTCATTTGTTTTTGTATTATTTAAAGAACATATTTAACCTTTTAAAAAAACCTCACACATAAACACCTAAAAGAAGCATAAACTTGACACATAAAACCTCTTACACAACTAAGACATTGAGCAAGGTCATGAAGTTTGTTTTAATGGAGTAGAGGGTGCTTTTATAGAAAAGAAAGTCAGCCCCCTATTTTCAATCAGGGGGGAAGAATGATCCAGTTGGATATCAGTGGCCACCCACCTATTCCAACTAGCTCACATACATATTTCATCTTAGCAGTTTCAATTTTCATCTTGGCAGTTTTTTCTATATTTTTGGGTCCTAAACTTTCAGGGTCGTTTTGAGGCCCTAAACAATGTTTTTTTGGACCACCACAATCACACTATAGAAAAATTCAAATTGTGATGTAATAATGTGTATTCATCGGATAGATATTTCCAATGGGTTATCGTGCACCTAAAACGAAGATCGTATGCAAAAGTTACAACCATGGGAAGTTGATGTACCAACTTATCCCAACAGTGCCCACATGACTTTTGGTGCTTCATCTCCTAGGTTTAGGTTTTTGGATGTCTATGGTTTTGGAATTCATGTTTTATGTAAAAAGGCCTTTGAAGCCTCATTGTAATCATCTTCTTGCGAATGAGCGTAGCCATCACATCTCTTCTACGAGATAAGTTGCCACCATTCTAGCAAGCTTGTTCCAGTCTACATTTTACAGTTTTCAGCATATTTCTTATTTAATAGAAGTCAACTTGTATTGTATCTATGTTATTATTCACTGTTTTTATTTGTTAATATTATATATGTGTGTGTGTGTGTGTGTGTGTGTGTGTGTGTGTGTGTGTGTTCATTTCGTTCTACTCATAAATCTGGATCATTGATGGGAAAATTGAAGTTGTGAACAAATTTCTAGAAGGATATCTTCATTGCTTTGCATCTGATAAACAGACACAGTGGGTTAAGTGGTTTCCCTTGGAATAATGGTGGTACAACATATCCTTTCATACTTCGTAAAAAATATCTTGATTTCTGGAACTTTATGGATATCACCCTCCATCCATTACATCGCCCTTTTAAGGGAACACAAAGGTTCAATCAATGGAGGACCACTATAATATTCCAGATAAAAAAGTATGCATAACATAAATAAATATCTAGAAATGGAAGATGAACAAAAATATAACCATAACAACACCACAATAATACCAAAATGATACCAGAGTAACACCAGAAAGAGCACTTAGATTACTTAGAGCAATGTTCACTTGCCTCTTCGAGGGAGAAACCTCCAGTAGAGAAGAGATATATTACAATAATATCCAAGACAAAAGTTTTCATACCCTTGACTCCTATTTATACTAAATATGTTTATAAAAAGAACCATCTAGAGGAAGATCCTTCTAGAAGTGGAAGCTTCTATTAGGTCTTCTTACATTGGACTTATTCTTCCTTATTTCTAGGCCTTATTAATATTGACCTTTATTACATCGAAATATATTATTCTACCTACGTGAGGGGTTAGGTCCCGAACATGTCCTCCGGCCCCTTAAAAACAACCTTGTCCTCAAGGCTTGAGATGTGAAAATTGTTGCAGAATGGTAGTTGGTTTCCAAGTGGCATATGTTGGAGTTGTATCTTTCCACTAGACTAACATTTTCTTGATGGTTCATTGACACATACAACACTCACTCTAGTCCAAAACTACTTGTGGTTGTAGCCAAATGGTGCCTTCTTCTTCCAACTCAGGAAGGTTGGTTTGAATTTGGAACTTAGTTCCAATCACCTTCTTTAAGCAGGAAACATGAAAAACAGGATGGAGCTTAGAATGACTTGGCAAAGCTAACATATAGGCCACATGTCCCACATGCTTGAGAACCATATAAGGACCATAAAATTTGGGCGCAATTTTCAAACAATGGTTAGCCTTGAGGGAATTTTTCTTGTAAGGTTGCAGTTGAAGAAAGACCTGATCCCCTTCTGCAAATTGGCATTCAGAGTGACCTTGATATGCTTGTTTCTTCATGCGATTATTTTCCATGACCAAATTCTCTTTGAGGGTATGGATAATAGCCTATCGAACTATAAGCGTTTTGTCAACCGCCTGGTCCTTCGAGACACCTGGAAAATATGATAGAACTGAAGGTGGATTTTGTCCATATACCACTTCAAAAGGAGTCATGCGGGTAGTTGTATGGTACGAAGTGAGGTACCACCATTCAACTAGTGGTAACCATTAAGCCCACTGATTTTTCCTTTCCGAGGAAAAACACCTCAAATATGTTTCCAAACACTTGTTGACAAATTCAGTTTGACCATCAGTCTGGGGATGATAAGTTGTGTTGATATGCAATTGGATTCCTTGTAGCTTGAACAATTCTTGCCAAAAATTACTGGTGAAAGTTGGGTCGCGATCAGAAACAATAGAATGTGGCATGCCATGAAGCTTGAAGACCGGATCCATGAAAAGTTGAGCCACAATGGATGCTGTAAATGGGTGTTGAAGAGCACAGAAATGAGAAAAATTGGAAATACAATCAACTACCACCATGATGATTGATTTATTTCCTAATTTAGGTAACCCTACAATAAAATCCATAGAGATATCCTGCCAAATAGCAAGTGGAATCGGAAGTGGTTGTAGTGTGTCGGGAGATTTAACTATTTTTCCCTTGTTGTGTTGACACACATCACATTCACCCACAAAATTATGAACATATTGTTTCATACCATCCCAGAAAAAAGAACGTTTGACCCTGTCATAGGTTTTGGTAAACCCAGAGTTCCCAGCTGTGGGTGTAGCATGAAGCTCAGAAAGTACCGTGGATTTAATTTTTGACTGTTTACTTAAATGAAAACAGCCTTTGTATTGAAGCTCATCATGGAGCCAAGAGTACCCTCAATAAATGTTTCGGATCTTGTATCCATTCCTGGTGAACAACTTGGAGTCAATCTAGAACAATGAAGGAGAGAGAAAAAAGGGACCCTTCATCTTCATATTTTTGGGAAAGTGCACCCGCAACCAGATTATCTTTTCCTTTCTTGTAAATGATCTCATAATCATATCCAAAGAGCTTAGTCGTCCATTTTTGTTGCTCTGGGGAGGAAATGTGTTGTTCCAGAAAATACTTGAGGCTTTGATGATCTGTCTTAATTTGGAAGTGTTTCCCCAACAGATAAGGGCGGAAAAGATTAGCAACATGCAGAATAGCCAACATTTCCTTTTCATTGATTGATTTTTCCAAATTTTTCTCAAATAGTTGTTTGTTGGTAAAGGCCAAAGGCCAACCCTCTTGCATAAGGACAGTGCCAATTCCTTTCCCTGAAGCATCACATTCCAGGACAAAGGTCTTTGTGAAATCAGGAAGGGCTAGGACTGGAGTGGTGAACATGGCCATCTTCAAGGTTTGAAAATCCTAAGCAGTTGCTAGAGTCCAAGTGAAATAATTGTTTTTAAGGAGTGCAATGAGAGGTGCCACAATCTTTCCATAATTCTTAACAAACTTGCGATAATAGTTGGCTAAGCCTCGAAACCCCCGCAATATTTTGAGAGTCTTTGGGTGAGGCCAGTCTAAAATAGCTTCAATCTTTTTAGGATCCACCCTGACGTCGGCCTTGCCAACAATATGACCCAATTACTCAACTTTTAAGGCGCCAAAATAAAATTTATATTATTTCAGGAAAAGTTGGTGCTGAGAAAGTAGATGGAGAACTCGATCCACATGAGCAAGATTGTGTGTCCGGGTTTTTCTATAGATGAGTATATCATCAAAGAAAACTAAGACAAAATGGCGGAGAAAAGGACCAAAGACATGATTTATGAGGCTTTGGAAAGTGGAGGGAGCATTACACAAGCCAAAGGGCATGACCAAAAACTCATAGTGGCCCTCATGAGTTCTAAAAGAAGTCTTAGGAATGTTTTCATCTTTCATACAGATCTGGTGGTAGCCTGAACGAAAATCAAGTTTAGTAAAGAACTAGGAACCACTCAATTCATCCAAGAGGTCATCAATGAGAGGAATGGGAAATTTATCTTTAATGGTGAGTTTGTTGAGGGCGGAGAAGTCAAGACACGTATGCCAAGAACCTTCTTTCTTAACGACCATGACCACAGGAGAAGAGTAGGGGATCGTACTAGGGCGGATAACACCCGCGTTGACCAGTTCATGAACCATTTTCTCAATTTCATTTTTTTTTGGAAAAGGGGTGACGATAGGGACATATATTGGGAGGAAGGCTTCTTGGGACAAGGGGAATGGAGTGATGAGAACCACAGGAAGGAGGGAGTCCATGGGGAGTGGAAAAAACCACTTGATGTTTAGAGAGGATGGATTGGAGGTCTTGCGGCACAGAGGGTGCCTCAGTTGATTGTATGGCATGGAGTTGGGAAATAACACCAGAATGACCTTTTCTTAGAAGCTTTTCCATGCGATGGGAACTAATTATTGTTGGAAATACTAAAACGGCTGAGAGGGGGGGGGGTGAATCAGTTGTATGTGAGCTTAAACAATTTTAAGTCTGTTAAAACATTATTAATCTTTCTTCATGTGGTCATCAACAATATACAACATATGGACAGTAAAAGTAAAGACCATCAGTCACACATAAAGTACACACAGAGACAGATTTTCACGAGGAAACCCATAAAGGGAGAAAACCTCTTCTTCTTTGAAACGATAGGCAGTCTTTTTCAGTTCTGTACATCATTTACAATTGAGCACCAACTCAATGTGAGGTTGCTACCTTTGTTTTACAAGTTGCAACTTGTTTGAGAGCACCAACTCTCTGGTTTTTCTAGCACCCACTAGAAGGAAGCACCAACTCCCTGAATATTCCAGCACCAACTGGATGGAAGCACCAACTTCCTGAATGTTCCAGCACCAACTGGATGGAAGCACCAACTTCCAGTTACAAAGGCTCCAACATGTATAACAGAGAACACGTTTTCTCCCTAGCACCACCCTGCCACCCTAGTTTCTCTAGCTACAACCAGATGGAAGCTACAACTTCCTGTGTTCAAGCTCCCACTTGAACCTCTGAGGACAACAGTCCTCCCAAGCACCTCCCAACTACCCTTAAATATCAAATAATGAATACACAGATAATTTATGCAGATAAATCACTTCTTACCATTCTTTCTATGTTCTGTAAATCTGATCTTCAACAATTTGTTCTGCAATTCTTCTATTCCTCTGTCCATTCAACAGGTCTACTCTGCATCACATTCTTCTGTCATTCTTCTCTTCTTCTGCTCTGCCTATCATTCTGCTTTGTTTCTTATTTACATTTCATCTCATTCTATACATCTGTTAAAATTTCATACTATGCATCTTCTCATTTCTCCTTTCTTACTGTTTTGTTCTTTTTCCATCCAGAACAGCCAACCTGACACAGTCTGTTTCATCTTCTTTTATACACACGGGCACAATGTTTCAACTTCCCAACTCCTTGGGGAAAATGACGACAATTTTCCAGCCAACCGAAATGCCAACTGATCGACAACTAATTTGCAATCATGAGTTCGTTTTACTAACGGATTTGTAACTGGAAGGGTTAAATGTGTGTGGAAAAACAATAACCCTCCGATCACATTCAAACCTTATCGGCACTATTGGATAATATTCATTATTCTTGCCTTTTAAATCGGGTTTCGGCATTCCTCATGTTCAATGTTCTTTTCACTTATAAATCCCGATACACAAAATTCCATAAATCGGTCAAATCAATGATCCATATCATAATCAGATCTGACGATTCAGATTAAATCGGGAATTCACTCATCGCGAAATCAGAATCCTTGTTGCACTTTTTTCTTTTCTTTTTGGAGTCGCGATTCACGAAACTCTGACACAGAGTTAGATCAACGGTCCATGGTGCAATATTGACTCAACGGCTACGATTGTGTCGCGATATCACATATCGCGATTTCGGCATTTATGTTGCAGTGTGTTCTTGTCTCCTTGATATCGCGATTCGCGAAACTTCGATGTGGAGTTTGATCAACGGTCCAGGTGCGATCTTGACTCAACGGTTGCGATTGAATCGCAATATCGTGTTTCACAATTTCAGAGTTTCTGTTGCAGTGTGTTCTTGACATTTCAAAGTCCCAATCCCCGAAACTCCGACAAGGGCTAGGATCTACGGTCCAGATGTTAAGCCCTAATATTGGCTCATTACCACTTAATTGGGGCATATTAGATTAGTAATGTTATTTTATTTATGTCGGCTTTAGGCCATTAGTTGTGATTTATATTAGTAATGTTATTTTATTTATGTCGGCTTTAGGCCAT
>ML784287.1:216452-256013 GCA_009831015.1 Picea engelmannii | reverse complement strand
TCTCCTATATATACCAAGGAGACATTTTCATTTTGAATCATCTTGTACTTGAACATTTAAGTGGGGTAAAAGGAGGTTGCCCCCTCGAAGAGGCTTATTATTTGATATTATCTCTTTTTCAAGGCATTGAGTACTTTTCTTGAAGTTTTTCTATGCTATATTGATGTTTGGTTCTTAACACCAGATTCATTCTGGATTCAACGACTGTGATTAAATCGCGAAATCGAATTTCGCAATTTCAGGGTTCTTGATGTCAAGTGAATTGGACATTTCAAAGTCCCGATCCCCGAAACTCTACTGACGTCACACGTGGTTTGACACGTGTTAAATACTGCCACGTGTCACTTTGATTCGTGACTTACATGTGCCTGAAGTGTTGAATCTTCCTGACACCTGTCATTACCTGGTTGTGCCACGTGTCCCTAGCTAACGTGGTCTGTTGTCGTGAGTTGGATCAACGGTCTAGATCACATGTTGATCTGACGGTTCAGGTTCAGTCGGGATTTCTTTGATCTGGATTTCGGGGTTGCTATTGTAATAATTCATGGGAATCGTGAAACTTTGATTCCCAATTCTCCGATGAAGAAAATCAACGGTCCATATCTCATTCTTGCTTTAACATCTTCGATTAAATCACAAAATCACATATCGCGATTTCGGGGTTCTCGTTGTCAAGAGATTTTGACATTTCAAAATCCCGATCCCCGATCCTCCGATGAAGCCTCCTGTCGAGCTTCTCCCGGTGGTGCTCGATCGCTGCCACGCGTCCACACAAATGGATGGTCCATATCCCGTCAGGATTTCGCGACTGCTGTTGTCCCAATGCACACGACCTTGAGAACTCCGATTTCCTGATGGCCGATATCCTGATGCCTATCGAGACTTCTCTTCTTTCTCCCGAGGCTTATCTCCCTCGTAGCTTCTATAGATCTGATGGTTGTTGGCGACCCTTCACCAAATATAACGACTCTCACTGCGTTCAATCATTCACCTCTCTGAACTTGTCTTCTATTTTCCTGTCATCTTCACTGTTGCCATCAATGACAAGCATTCACTGTCTGTTCACTGAATTTGCCAACAATTATCTCTAGGGAACCGACGGTGATGCCTTGGAAATTATATTTTTGTCCCTCCTAATCGAATTGCTTGGTTAATTCCTTAAACTCCATGAGAATAGGACCCAAGGCCCTTAGCCATTATGCAACCAACACAATGCTACAACCTCCCATGTCGATAGCAAACATATGATATTCCAGGTGGTAGTCACCAATTTGGAGATGCACATTTTCACAATGCCCTCCACATTTCATGGACTCACCATTGGAAATCATGATTTGGAAATTATTGACTACACATATCTAGCAATTAGTTTCTTGGGGAATGCAACGATGAATACAATTATGGGTGCTTCCACTATCAACAAGAATGATGAACTTCCTATGCTTGATGTAACCAATTATCTTGAGGGTTTGGGGAGCAGAGAAGCCAGCGAGAGAATTTAGGGAAATGACCGATTCTACTTCGGGAGGGTCTGAGGGAGGGGTTATGTCAATGGGTTCAGGTGACCAACATGCTCTTCTGAAACATCCTCTGAGATGGCCATAATTTTTTTTTGTTCCTTACACTTGTGTCCCAGAAAATATTTGTCATCACAAATATAACAAAGGCCTTTGAGTTGGCATTCATCCATTTAGTCCCTGGTCAATTTTTGCATCTTTAGTGGAGTAGAAAGAGGAGTGGGATTTACTCGTTTAGTGCAAGGAATAAAGGAGGGTTTCTCGTTTTGAGAAGATATAACTTGTTGTGCTTCCTTATCTCTTTTAGTATCCTCCACCCAACTCTGAGGCTAAGACATGAGGACATGGGCATGAATCTCATCCTTGACACGACTGATAAAACATTCTCGAAAAAAAGCATCAGGCATGCCCTCTTTACGAAAATCTAGTCTCTCAAAAGAAGTTATAAAGTCTTCCATTGTGCCATATTGTTTCAACTTTGTCAAATGGACTAAATGATTGGTTTCAGTGTCAAAGCGTTCATAAAGCTCTGCCACAAACTTTGTCCAAGCAACATACCCTTGGCGGGTAGTTTTTCTCCATTGCCAAAATTCTTGATCTAGATGGAGAACACCATACTGGAGTTTGGCCAACTCATCCATAATTTCATACAAAGAGAAATAATGTTCCATTTGATTTATCTAGCAAGTGGGATCTGAGCCATCAAATTTGGTCACATCCACATGCGGAAAGCGTAGGTCACGCTGAAAGTGATGGGGTTGAAAATTATGGGAATGAGAGGAAGTTTCACCTTCGGTATGAAAAGGTGGGCCAGATAAGGGAGGATCTATAGGGATATGCAGCTTGGTGCAGATCATCGTAGTGACAGATTCAAGCTAGGTAGTAATGTCTTGTTTGAGGTCATGTTTGAGTTCCTCGATTGAGGAAGAAATGGAGGAATGCATGTCTTTATTGATGGTGGCAATATTGGCACTGAGTTGTCTCACTTTTTGTTAGGTCTGTGTGAAATTAGAGTGCAAGGTATTGAAGCGATCTTCCAAGTCTTGACTACGAGTATGGGCCATGATGATGAGGGAACCGAAAAAGGGGCAGGTGGGGTCAAAAAATTTGCTGAAAAATGATAGGTATGAATGTGATAAGGGAGAAGAGAGAAATCCAATGGAATAGGTCTCAAATAATGGTGCAACAAGGTTCTAAAGACAAGGGTTTGCCTTGTGCTATATATCTCTGATATACATGTCGTTGTTGGTAGTCAAAATTGATTTTCGATACTTATCATTATCGAAAGATATTACACCTTTCTATAGCTTCCATCACCTCTCATTTGTAAATATTTATATTTCTGACTTTCGAAGCGATGATTGGATTAAATCTTACCTTATTGAGTTTTTATCGTTTTCATTTGCATTTTTTTTATTTTTAATTCATGACTCTAAGCATGAATTTAAACATAAAACTTGGCTTGGTTTCAAAATATTTTACCTTTAAAATATCATTTTAAAATTTACCCATATGTGATCAATTTTCAAATCTTGTGAAATGATTGATTAGTCCATTATCGAAATTTTGATTTTATCATGGATGTTATGAATTCAATGGTTTGATATTTCATTGTCGAATTGTTTTGATGCATGAAGAACCTTTGTTAAATATTCATATTCGTCTCACGAGTTTAATGGTAATTTCAACATTCATGCCAATGAGTATAGGCATGTTGTACTTGCGTTTTCGCCTTACCTTGCTGGCCCAAAACATTAATGAAGCTATTCATTATGTGCATAGGGTTTTGTACTCTGTAGAATTTGGCACTCATCACGAGAGATGGTAAGGAATTCTATGAACCCTCTGGTTTTCATTCTCCCTAATTCTCCTATCTGAGTTATGATAGCCCCCAAGATCTGCTATTTTCATGCTTCCACTCTCCCCTCAGACCCATTTTTGTTGCTTGCACGTTGCGAACCTAAAACTTTTCCGAGTGATTTATATTACATCCTTATCACAGTGGTCATGAAACCCGTCATTCATATAGATTCAAATGGATGCCAAGCCTTACTATCCCAAGATGACACTATCGATGACCTAAATGATCATGACTGGGGTGTATTCCTCAAGAATTTCGAGGGCTATAATCTACAGGTGGAAAAATATTTTGCACAAACCTTTGATGGTTTCATAGCCAAGATTGGAGACATACAGTTGTAATTGACAGAGGATTTTGTGAGCAAAGAAACAGGGCTTCCATCAAAAGGCGAGAGGTGGTTTAAAAATGCCAGAATAGAATAAGTCCCATGGAGTTTGTTTATGACCTCTTGTAAAACCACTTTTTGTATAAAAGGTATTCCTATTGCTCTGTTAAAGCCTAGATGGCATAGTCTAATTTTAATTCTGAAGTAATTTGTTACATGCGAAGGTCGATACGAGCTTTTTTTTCTGTACCATATCTGTTTTCTTATGAATTTCATAGGGTTCGAATTAGATATTCCCTTTTACCTATTGATGAGTCTTTACAAGATGTCCAAGTGTTACAAGTGACAGGGTATCAATTCAAGACTGATTCACCATGGACTTGTTAAAATTTTGTTGGTGTATTATCTGTCGAACATAGGTGACAGTTGGGAGACCTTTTTGATGAGAAATCGCTTCACCCATGTTGATCCTACATCCAACCCTCTTTGAATTTCAAAGCTTAACTCAAACAGGCCAATGGTTGAAATCCAGTTCATTGATTCAATTGATGGACCAAAGTGTATTGATAAAACCCCTCTAGATAAAGGATTATCATGTAGGTTTTCACCTGCAAGATATCTGGAACAAGTGACTGCCAAATTAAAGGGAAATTATCCTCATCTACCTGTGAAAAATGTTATTTTAAATGTTAATGTTAAATTCAATGTCAAGAAACTCTGTAAAGGAAGGAAACAACAGTGCACGGATTTGAATTTCAAGAATAAGAATGAGGGTCATATAAAATCTATAAAATAAAGAAACCGAAAGGATAATCATCTGAGCTCGATCGATCCGATCGAGATCGATGAGGGTTCAAATCATGAGATGGAGAATTTGTTGGCTCGAGAAGACCCAGAAAATTAGTGTTCCAGGAGGGAGGTTATCACCCATGTTGAACCATGTGATTTCATGACCAATTTACCCCCGTGTCTTAAGGGTAAAGAAGGATTTTTGGGTATTGGGCACGATCTAGAACAAACAATAGGTAATATTAAAGTACTCTTGGTCGACTTTGTTCTACATCAATCTTCCATCTCCCCAGTACACTGTGATAGCTGCCTTGGTAGAGCATTACTATGTCGATGTTCCTCTCTTACAGGCCCAAATTAGATCCTTGACTGCTCAGAACAATCTGTTGAAACAAGAGAACCTTGGTCTCAAGGCACATACATTAGTCTTATTATCATACGATATTTCATATTATTCAACACTTTAGTTCTGTCTGTAATTTGATGTTCATATATTACATATGTGATCAGTATTTAATTTAAATATCATTGATTTATGCTTGATGTTAAATGACGTATTACATGAATTCTTTTTATTAAAATTATTTTATTATAAGTGTTCATCATTACATGATCACCAGATCTGTATGTTTATTACTCTAATCTTATATTCCTGCTCCAAAAACACCTTTGAGTTTGTTCTGGGAGTGTTAGCTCCAGCCTGTTACAGGTTCTCCTCACATCCAGGACAGCTGGGAGTTTGTATTGTGTAGAGACATAAACTCATTATCTTACTAATCACAGGTTAGTTTACTCGTATTCTATTTATTTTGTTATTTTGTTTATCAATGAAATAAGAATAGTTTAAATTGGCTTTGACTATTATTATGTTCTTAATTCAAATTGTTTTTTATTAGTATTCTTTAGTTCTTTAGATTTTAAATATTAATCAGAAAATATAAAATGTATGTGCTTTCTTTATCTACTTCATAAACACTTTCAAAAAACATCGATTTCGCAAGATATCCATCAAAACTTACAAATTGTATATACATTGTTCAAAACCATATGCACATATCCATACTTCTATTTTTTACGTTTGTAAATTATTGAACTTACATTATTAGTATCATAGCTTTATAGGTTAGTTTCATTTATTTTATTTCTAGGAATTGAGTTGGACAACGGAGCCATTAAACCCATCAGGTCATTTCATTACAAAGGGCTTGGGTTATTTAGACAACCTCGGTCCAGATATATCCTTCCAGTTGATGGTGTGTCACTTACGCCCATCAACAAATGGCGCTAGAAGGAGGTCTTGAATTTAATTGATGGCACGTGGAGGTCGCAAGACTCCTCCCCCACACACTCTCTCCCCTGTCGTAATGCGTAGTTGACCAGACAAAAATGTTACACTTGAAACAACAACTACTTAAAACAATAACTCTGATATTCTCGTTGAACTAGTGACACTAGTTCCTCAAGGGGCCGACGTCTAAGAAATTGTTCGTCAATCACTCATAAGAATGCATAGTGCCTTATCCCATATCAGACAACCTAGTAGGCCACTTAACCAACCCCTTGATTTCTCGGATATCTGAGAACAACTTCAAGGAACTAGTTTACTCCAAAACCCTTTAGGTGATAATACTACCAATATTATCGAAACACCTATCCTTGGAGCCGGAGGATCTGGAATCCCACCTTCCCCACCTGGTTTGTCTCCATTCTCTTCAGGAGGAGAATCTTTAGACGAAGGAAGTTCTTCATCAAAACCATCTCAACCTTCGACACCACCAACTCCCATGACAAACAAAAAAAATCATGCTAGACCTTGGCTTGATCAGGATGTCGTGGTTGTACCCAAACATCAACACCCATTACCAAAACATCTGGAGAAATGGTTGCCTAAATTTGATCCGGATTTGAAACAATCTGCCGAAGATCACATCAAAAAATTTATGTTGGCCACTAGACTCTGAAGCGTTGAGCATGAGGATGTAGTATGCAGATTATTTCCTTATACTTTTGAGGGAAATGCCTCCACGTGGTATTTTTATCAGCAGCCCCAAACGACCATCTCTTGGGACAAGTTTGAAACTTTTTTCTTGGAAAAATTTGGAGATGATAAATCTCTTAAATTCTTGGTTATGGAACTCTCTATTCTAAAGATGAATCCTAGGGAAAAAGTGAAAGAATTTAACCAAATATTTCTTACTTTAAAGAATAAAATCCCTACAAATTTGATGCCTACAGAAAGTCTAATTGTTGCATATTATGCTAAATCCTTACACAATAATATAACCATATGGTTCAAAAGGTTTAAAAAGAACACATTGTTAGAAGCCTTTGAGGAGGCAAGACAAATTGAAAAGGGTATATTAAGATTAAAATACAATCTTAGAAGTGAAGTTGAAACAACCTCAACATCTAAAAATAAAGTAGAAATTCTTGCTAGGCCACCTCAACTTAAAAATCAACAAGAAAAATTAGACTTAGAAATCTTGCAGAAAGCTTTCCAAAAATTGTCCAATCAGATCATTGGCTTGAAGAGATCATCCAAGGAGGCATCAACAAGAAAAGGAAGTTTTAAACCTTCTTTAATAAAACCGTTTCCTCCCAACTAGCCAAACCCAACCATAGAAGTTCTAAATTTCGAAAGTTTACAGTATCATTTGCAAACCATATTAGAAGCACATGATAGTTTTGCTTCTGTCCCTCCTGATAATTCTGAATATGTAGTAGAGGAAGAGGTACCAGAAGAGGAAGAGTTTTCTCCTCCTGTTTTTGGTCACCTATCAGATAGTACTTTTCAATCTAAATTCGAAATTGTCCACCCCTTCAACACAAGAAGAAAAACGCAAAACAAACCCCCTTCTGAGGTGAATAAAAATGTGTTTCTGAAACAATCAAAACAAAATGAAATTAAACAAAGCTTAGCATCCTCAATTTTAGAGTACGATTTGATTGAAGATCTAAAAAAAATGAGAGCTAATATTTTTGTTTTTGAGTTGCTGAAATTTCCCGTTATTTTGCAAAAAATGCTTCAAAGTATCGCTGAAAATTGTAAAAACAATGATCCTAGCAGCAAAAAATCAGCAGAAATTGGTTCAAATAAAGCCAAAAAATCCCAACTAAAATGACATCTGAACTTCCAAATAAAAGGGATTTAGCAAGAAAAACTGTAGCAAATGTAGATAAAATTGTTTTAGGGACAACAACTAAAAATCAACAGAATTTTGTTGTTAATGCTCGAAAAAATGTCCCACCTTTTTTGTTAACCTTTGAATTTTTTAATCGAAATGTACATAATTGTATGGTCGATTATTGTGCATCATCAAATGTGATGCATCCATCTGTTTTCCAAGAAATTAATGCAGAAGTTAAACCTTCTGATCCTAAAATCATTCAACTAGATCGAACTAACGTTAAAGTAATTGGTGAGCTTAAAAATGTATTGATTAGACTATCATCCAATATGAAAGTTCATCAGATAATTGATATTATCATTGTTGATATCCCTAAAGTTTATAGCTTGTTCATAAGAATGGATTGGTCAGAGAAGTTGCATGGTTACTTTGCCACAAATTGGTCTCACTTGTGGTTGCCTGAAAATGGACATCCCAACAAAATCAGGATAAACAGATAAGGCTATCTTAAGCATACAGTGACATATATAAATGATGAAAATGAAACTTTCATTGCATCTTCTAATTCATTTGAAATCCATGGAATGAAAACCTTCTTTGGAAATTTCATGACCCAAATCTCTCCTACCACTCATCCTGCGCAGCAATCTGAAATATTAACCTACACTCAGACATCAACTTTGCCAAATATGCTAACTACTTCTGACGATGCACAAATATGGTCCTTATACTTTGATGGATCCAAACTCAAAGAAGGAGTAGGTGTTGGTTGTGTGCTCATCGATCCTACAAGTAATAAAACCTTTATTGCTTGCTGATTAGAGTTTGAGTGTACTAATAACATCGTCGAGTACGAAGAACGTCTACAAGGACTCAGGAAATCTTTGGATATGAACGTGTGGAATTTGATGTTATTTGGTGATTCAAAAATCATGGTTAGGCAGGTAAGAAAAACCATACATTGCTTATCACCACATCTGAAAAGCTACCAGATAGAGGTATGGAGTTTAATGCACAAGTTTTCAGCATTAAACATAAATTCCATTCCTAGGTTGAGTAATTCATAGGTTAACTTAATGGCCAATGTTGCTTCTAAACTATTGTTCGCTGAAGGTCTTTCCCCTAATGCATTTTCAAATGAATTGTTGTTTAGACCGTTGATCCTGGATAACATTACAAATTGGAGAGTATTCGACGATGACCAGCATATTATCAACTTCCTGCATATGGAAGATACTTTCCAAGGTGCATTCATTGATGAAGTCACTCACGATGAAAACCTCCAAAACTTCACGGTAATATTAGATCCTAGATCTCCTGAATCGACATCCAATCTGGTAAACTCTATCCCCAGATCTGTTGTAAGACTAGAGAAATTTTATGTCTTGCATGATAAATTTAGATGGACAACCAATTGTAAAACAAACCGTTATTCTTTGATTTATGAGATGATTAATTTAGGAACAAAGGAAAATCCTCAAAATATTAATCTAGGAACAGGATATTCCGAGCAAGAATGATCTGCTTTTATAAAATTGTTAAAAGAATTTAAAGACATTTTTGTCTGGACGTATGATGACTTGAAAACATTCAACCCCAATATCATACAACAAGTCATCCCCATGAAACCCCAGACTCATCCTTTTCAACATAAATTGAGGAAGATGCACCCTAAATTGGAACCCAGTGTTAAAAAAGAACTGAATAAATTACTAATTGCAAAGATAATTTTCCCGATAAGGCACACCCAATGGGTATCTAGTCTAGTCCCTGTAAGGAAGAAACGTGGTGAAATTTGACTCTGTGTTGATTTTCAGAACCTAAACCGAGCATATGATAAATATAACTACCATGTTCCTCAAATGGAACAAATTCTCCAGCAGGTGTTTGTTACATAGAAATCCCCTTGCGGACAAGTGGATTCTCTCTTGGATACTAGACCCCTATGACCAAGACAGAAAAGTCCTATTGTGGACATTGAATTTTCTTTTCATGAAGCTAAATTATCCAAAGAAGAAGAAGGAAGAAGAGTAAATACCCTTTTACCAACGTTTGTCCTTGCTCGATCCACATTGATCTTGATCTTCAAGTTCTTTAGAAGGTCCTGTAATACAATGATAAAAAACAACAAGACATACTTCCTACTCTACCATGATTAGATTCATAATGGATCTATGAAAGAAACAAGTTCATGAAACATACACAAACTTTAAAGGAAACAGACCAAGCATAGATTTATCTTAATTAAAACAAAGTGAGATGCTTATAGCCATGGATGTGGGTACAACAACTTCACCAAGCTCTCTTTGTCTAGACCCTTGCTCAAATAATCCACACATACTATTGATTCTTCAATGATATCTCCCTTATGAGATCATAAGTTTGATGATTCACAATGTCTCCCCTTTTACCATGAAGAGGACTCCTTATATAAGCTTGGAGATGCATAACCACTTAAGAAATTATAGGGATAAGTTGAGGATTCTTTTCCTTAGTTGTGGATCTTCCTAAGATCGAGCCTTGACCTCAAATCCAAATCCAACCAACTCCATATATGAAGGGATTCTTCCCTGATTTCTCTCAACAATCCAAAGACTTACTCAAAAAAGGCCAGTGCTCCCTCAGAATGGAGCACAGAGCATTGGAACGCTCCCCCAAAAGAGGTCACAGAGTGTTGGCACTCCCTGACGGTGTATAGGGGAGCCCTGCCTTCCAAAATTGATTTTTTAGTGGTTTTCTCAGTGGCAAAAGACTTTCACTCTTTGTCAAATGACTTCTCCTCTTCAAAATTATTCTTTTGAGGTATCTTGTAAGTGTTCTTGATAATGTCATCTCTGACACAACATGAACAAGACAACAGTATGATATTTGTGACACTTGTAGGTGAAATGAGACACTTGCGACATTGGTAATGACAACACTAGGCCATCATCCTAATGAGTAATTTTGATGTGTAACAGATTTCCCCCCAAAGTGTGAAGTTAGAAGATAAGAATTGATGACTGAAGTACTTTGTAGACTTTTTCAACCAGGGTATGGACTTAGAGAACGTGATAGAAGTTGCACACAACCATCAAACAAATATTATGACATGTTTCAAATTCGAGGTATACATACCTATGCTTGAGTGATAAAGACTTTCAAGGTATGGTCACCATAAAATACACTGCAGATCCATAATTATATTGACAAAAAGGTATAGCCACTGAACATACAATGTGGATATATACTCTTATGACCTGAAATGATCGTAACCATGAAGAATACACAGTGGGTGTATGAGATGACAAGACATAGCCATGAGCAATACAAAGTGGATCTATGTAACAATATATGTGTCAATGTTCAAAAGAAACTTCGTCGCAACCTGGGAAAAGTACATATAAGAGTGATATCAACCCAAGGTTTTCTTACCGATACCGATGTAGTAAATCATTAACAAGAGCAAGGGAAATCACCATTGATGTCAATGATTCCCAAGGTAATCTAGTACATTCCAACGAATGTGAATGGATGAGCTGAATTTGAACATTCGTGGAATAATCCGATCAGAGGTCAATGATGTAAACCCACTGTCGAACATGAGGAGGCCTGCCATTGAGGCATGCAGGTCCCAAGGTACTAATTGGTTTCTAATTCTAGCTCCTGGATAATGTACTAAAGTCGACAGGAATAGACTCATTGAGGGAGGGCCTTGGTGTATCCCCCATCAACGACATGAAACTGACACAGAGATGTAATTGGTGGATCAAAAGAACATGGACTGACATAGGTATTGGAACAGGAATTTGTGATGGTTGACTCCTGAGGAAGAGACTTCCCTTGAACACTGAGGCTTGACAACAGAAAATCGACAAGGAACAAAACTTTATAATGCAGTGGATACTGTGACTTTCGTCGGGTGACCTAAAGGAGTAAGGAAACTCAAAGGATTAGTTCAGTGCAGAGGTTTGGCGGATAAAAATGTGTGAAAAGATAAAATGCGTTGTTCAAGGGAGACTGTAAGAACTACTAGTAATGTTCTCAAAAACTACTTGGCTTGCTTTCTTCAATTTCCCCCCATCCAGATAGACGAGTACCTCTTTTTAATTTAACGAGCTCGAGGAGGGTAACACATGCTCAATATAACTCACCTTCGGTAAGTCCCTCTTCCTTTGTTTAACAAACTAGAAGAAGTAAGGGTTCGGTCTCGTATGGACCCTTCAATGCATGATCGTTTAACGAGTCCAGAGAAGGTAAAAACGGTGGTTTTTCATATTTAGAGAGTCTGGAAATGACTTAAAGACAACTCCGATGTGGTCCTTTTTCGTAATTTTAGTCTCGTGAGGCTGAAAAAGAGATAAATTATCACTCGAAAGACCCCCTTTCAAACCTTTTAAAGAGTGGGAAAGGAATATCAATCGACAATCTTTTCACGTTTAGAGAGTCTGAAAATAGGTTAAAGACGAATCAGAGGGGTTCCTTTTTCGTGTATCCATGCGGGTCCGAAAAACAGATAAAATTTTACCCGACGCGTTCTTATCTGTTTGAGCTTGAGAGCGAACTAAGACTATGCTCGTGAATGTGACAAGATGAAAAAATGAACAAAACTGCTATGAAAAAATGCCAATAATATCAAAACTACATTCTAGGGGATTAATAAGGCCTCCAAAATATTATCAAAACCCAAAAATAACTATATCTTAGGAAAAAATGAAATGTATAATAATAAAATGGGGTAACAATATCATTTACCATTTCATTTGTGCAAAGATTTGTAGTAGTGGAGAATTTGTGCTTTGGAGATGAATCTTGCATTGTTCGGTGCCAGATCTATGGTCAACCATTTTCCTTGTTGTTTTGGACCAGGTTAGTGATTTTCTTCTTTTCTTTCATTTGTACAGTTCAAAATTTGTTTTTAGGCAATGGTTGAGTGCAAAAATTGATGCCCTGGGTTGTCTCAAATGCCCAAAAGGGCGCAACGCTCCTCTATATTTAGTGGGGGAGTGTTTCCCATTTGTTAAAGTGCCCCAACAAGTTGTTGAAATGTGTGCCAATGCATTGGTGTAGTGGTGGAGAGGGAGTTGCCCAAAAACACAAGAAAAATTGCCCAAAACTACCAGCGCTTTCTCAAATCATGAATGGTGTGCATTCTGATTTTCCAAAGAATCTCGGTGGATACTATAGGGCTGTGTTGGTGCACTGATGTGAATATGAAAGGGGCATTGGCCACATAGACAAAGAAAACAAATTTTTTTTTTTAAGTTTTTTTTTTTTTTAATTTGCCCAAAATTTGTCGAAAAATGTGATTAATGAATTTTGATGATTGATGATTGCAAGTGGCTTCGGTAATAATCATGATAGAGTGGAAATAAAGAGAGCATGAACTCAATGATGTGGTTTCCTTGCAAAGTCCTCGAACATGGGCCACAATGAGGAATTGCGGTGTCCTCAAGTTCTTCAAAATGCAAAAAATGAAGAAAGAGATTCTTCTTCTCAAGCATATGATCGGGCTATGGAATGTCGTGGAAAGGGGTTCCAAATTGGAACACAAATTCTCACCATCGAGTTGGAAGATGTATAATTCTTGATCAGCCTCTCAAAAAGAGGGGCTCCTGTAGCTTTATCCGGACAGGGGGCACTTCCTGCGCCTGTGGATGAGTACCTGGCAAACCATTGTGTCCCAAGAGCGGGACTAGTGGGAGGTAGAATAGCAATAAAAGATATCAGGGACCTACCTCTTCAGTCCATTTTATTTTCCATTATGAGTATAGTAGGAAGTACCAGCGCGCACCTATTTTCAATATCACAGGTCGCCTATGGTTTACAGTGTCTAGAGACAATGTTGTTCAACTGGAGTGCAAGGTTGCTTCAGAATGTGAAGGAGAAGATTACGAGATGCGGAGAAGGGAAGAAGAAGTAGTTTGGGTATGGTTCATTCTTGGTTTCATTCTTTTTAGAATGCATTCCTCATATGCAACCTCAAATTGCATTAGCAGTATGGCCAGTGGGAGAACCACGTATGGAACGATGGACTAGCCTGTCTCCAAGACTAAGCTCAGAGTTAGAGTTAAAATTCACCGATGATTTATTCGCATGGATGGGATGCCAATTGATTGTGATAGAATACTTTCCATATACCGAAGTAGATTTTGAAGGAAGCATGGACCTGATCCTTCCAGATGGGGTGGACTGGGATGCGTCAAGTAAGAAACCAAAAAGATATTGTTAAGCGTTTTTTTATTTTAAATGTTATATTACATTTTTTGGGTACATAGGAGAGTTTCTAATGGATGTATCATTCCATCATGCAGACAAGGGAGAAACATGTCCGACAGAGATACTAGCATTGGGGCGTCGCAGGGATGCTTAGGTAGTAGTAGTGGCAGGGGGTCTCCAAGAGGTGGAGACAAACCTCTATGGTCTTACGACGGGTATCCCTCCTCTTGAGAGGGAGAACGTACCCTTGCACTTGTAGAGACACACACTAGGTGTCCCTAAGAGTATTAACTCTCTACATAGACGAGTATCTCATGTGGTGATGTCATACTTGGAGCACAATGTGATGCGGGAGGACTAGGACCTCACTAATGATTTTTTTTTTTGTATAGTCTTTATGACGATGTTATGGGCATGAGGACCCAACATTTTTCCCCTCTATGTACCTTTTTTTATGTAATCAAACATTTTCAGTCACGACATATATATATACCTTTCTGAGTTTTTACAGTGCCAAATGATTTGCAAATAATGATGTATTTTATGTGATGTGTTTTAATTTACATGATGATATGTGATGTTATTTATTTCCTTTATGAAAACTTATCTATGTGAGAGATACCTATCCATGATGTATTTAGCTAATGAATCTGGATTGGTATTGAGTTCTCTTGGTATGTGTCTGTATTCAATAAAATCAAACATTCTTTCAAGACGATGAACTCGTAAGTGGAGACATAGTAGGATAGGATTGAAAATAGCGTAGATTAGATTAAGTTGACAGACCACGAGTTGGGAGTCTAGGTTGATGATCATGCAAGAAACGCCTAGGGAGGAGGCTTCGGTTAAAAGTTCGATGATAGTATGATATTTTTCCATGTTGTTAGTTGTTGATCCTAAGCAAATACCTCTGGAACTCACCAACTCCTCAGAGTGGTAAATAAACCAAGTTGTAGAAGCAACATTATGGGTGTGTCAACTAGCGCCATCCGCAAACCTGACGAAGATAGGAAAGGAATATGTCATCTACGTATGAAACACAAGACACAGTATAAGTGGCTAAGGAAAAAACTCGAGCACGCAAAAGAAAAAGAAACACCAAACTAAAAATACAATAGTGTACAAAGAACGCATGCTATATGTTCTATGCATAGTACTTCTTAAGGTAAAGCTTGTTCCGAGGCTCACCTAGGGAGATTCCATCATAGTCAATTTTCTCATAGGCGCCTCTATGTAGAACATGTTTCATGATGTAAGGACCATGCCATAGAGGTTATAACTTCCCTGCCCCTAACTTATCATGAGCCTGGTCATAAACGAGGACTAGGTCTCCTTCTGCAAAAGCGCGAGGATGGACGGATTTATCGTATTGATTATTGATTCACTTTTGATACATCTCACTAATGAGAGCGGAATCATGATGTGTTTCATCCAACCTAGTCAAGTGTAAGAAACGTTCTTCTTCAGTAGAAGTGTGGGGCAGGAGTTCTACTTTGAGTTTCAGCGAGGGAATTTCACACTCGATTGGTAAAATAGCTTCTATGCCATATACTAGCTAGAAGGGAGTGAATCAAGTAGCACTTTTTACCAAGGTCCGATAAGCCTAGACAGAGGATAAAAGTTGTAAATATCAATATGTCTTGTTTTCCCCTACCATCTGTTGGATCATGGTTTTAAGGACCTTGTTAATAGCTTCAACTTGTCCATTAGCTTAAGGATAGTACGGGGATGAGTTCTCATGGATAAAACCCAACTTGGCATGAAAATCACTCATCATCTAGTTCTAAAAGTGCGAACCATGATCAATGACAATGTCATGTGGAACACTAAAAAAAGTGATGATGTGGTTAAAAAAAAAAAAGAGATGCACTACAACCATCATTCAAAAAGGTAGGAATAGCCTCAACCCGTTTAGTAAAGTAATCAACAGTGACGATTATATAACCGTGCCCCCTGGCTGAGGTAGGCCTACACTGCATGAAATCAATGCCCCATTTGGCAAAGTGGTCGATGGAAATAATGGGATGCAGCGGAGTAGGGTGGGTGCATGCCTTGTTTTGAAAAACTTGGCAAGGTGGGAATTTTTTGACGACCTCGATACAATCTTTGAAGATTGAGGGCCAAAAGTAACTGGCACGTAAAATTTTATGGGTTGTAGCCATCCCAGAAAGGTGACCACCACAAGCTCCAAGGTGACAGTCATTGAGGATGCTTTCATCCTCTTCATGAGTCAAACATCGTCGTAGCATAGTGTCAATACCATGGTGATGCAAAGTGTCACTGACGATAAGGTAGCAACGAGAATCATGGTGGATATGACAACGCTCTTCACGAGAGATATCGGGCTGAAAAAATTGGTTCTAGAGATAAAGAAGGATATCTCCATAGCAAGGGTTCGATGTGATGATGAGGAACATAGTCTCATTGAGGAGAGAATATATGGGCTCAGTATCTTCATCATCATGGGGAAAGTCGTAGATAAGCTCCGCAAACACCAAATATTTTTTTAGCTTTGGATTTAACAAAGTCAAGATCAAACTCTTAGAGGATGACGATCCTATTGGCCCTTGGTTATGGAAGGAAGTGAAGATAAAGGAATAAAAGGAGAAATGAGAACTATACGGAAGACACAGTGACTGTTACTGGGTCAAAGTGCGCAAAAGAGCAGAAAAGATGGAGCGAAGCCCAAGAAAGAAAGCTATCAGATGAGAAGATCGAGGATGATAGATCAACAAGGAAGAAGGATCGTGGACAACTCATCAAGTGGAAAAACCCACCATTAGATTCTTTGGAGCACCGCGCGAGAAGGAAGGAAAGTCAAGCTAGTGAAGGCCTAAAAATGCAAGTCAAGTTGACCTAGGGTTTTGGACACCTAGGTTTCGACCTAAGGATGTCGGTAAGTGATTGTAATGTATAAATAAGAACCTATATGAGGGAAGAGCATTGGTTCAGGTTCGAGTTACTCGATCTAGTTTTTGTTTTATTTTGAGAGATTATTGTTGTGTGAGAGAGAAGTGCTAAGTGTGAGAGCATTCTGGTATTGTAAGATCTTCAGTTGGCTGCGAAGATCAACCCTGCAGTTGGGTGCACGGGAAGGGGGAGAGATAGAGAGAAGAAAGACATATGTTGGTTAAGAGCACAGATCAGAACTCTATGGTTTCATCTTAATATATTATAAAGCATAGTTCTATGGACGTAGCCCGACAGAGAGGGTGAACCATGTATATATGTCTTGTGTCTATGATTGATGTTGTGTTATTTTGCCTTGATATATTGTTCTTGCATTGTTGTGATAGATCTTATAGGTGTATGGAGTAGATCTAAGATGATATGTGATATATGAATGTTGTATTGTTCTAGTATTTGATCAACTTGATATTCCCCTTGGTTGTAGACACTTTTGTCCTACAACCCCTCCATAGCTGCTTCGGGTGAGACTGCATCTGCTTCATAGGTGTAGCCGAAAGGGATAGTAGTTAGGGCTTGTTGTTGCGCTCTTGGATCTGAACCCTGGGTCTGCCCCTCTGCCAACAGATGGTTCTGTTGTTGGGACATGAATCTTCTTGAGGGAATGTCAAGGTGGTTCCCATCAAAGACAGAGATTCAAAAGTGGATAGAGGATCAAGAAAAGGACTTCGTTGAAGCCTAGAACAAGAACCCTAATTTGAGTACAGTGGATTGGTTGGAGAGACATATTTTTACTGATATACATGAGATGTTCTTTGGAGGAATCCATCAGGAGCTATATGAGTGGTTAGCCAAGTTGGCAGAGACAAAATTTGAGGTCAGATGTAGACCTCCTGTAGTTTGGATGTTAGTGTTGATCAAGAAGTTCAAGAGAGTTGATAACATCATGTCAAGAGCAGTGGATCACTGGTTCGATAGCACCATTGGAGGCTACATCACAGGGTTTTTTGTTGATAAAGTAGAATCATATAGCCAAGCCGAGAGATATTTTTTCAAGGAACCCAAAGGAACATTTTTACACTTTCTAAAGTTGAGAATAAACATGTTGTTGCATTAGAAGAACATCTTGAAGATACAGTAGATTGGCCGAATCTGAAAATTCTAATGTTCAAAAATTTGGACAGCGACAGCGACACAAAGGCTAGACATACGCGCAGTGGGAAAGTGTTCATAGAAGTTCATATTGCGAACCTGTTCAAGAAGAAATATGGAGACGAGCGTTTATATAGTGGAGAAGAAGAATATCTGACCTACGAAGAGCATTCAGAAGCCACTAGGGAAGAGGAAGAGGAAGTTGAAGAACTTCGTTAGGACGAGCCAAAAATTTCAGGAACTGCGCAAACTCTTGGAGTAAGTCCTGTTACCCCTCCTGTTGATTTAGAAGTATTAAGAAGTCATAATAATCCAAGCCACCAGAGCATCCAGAGAACCGTCACTAGTAGTCCACCACATACTCTGTCAGGGACCCTAGCAAGATCTATGGTAGATGAGATGAGACTCCCTATCTTTAGGGGAGATGGATCTGAAGATCTTGACCAACACTGGTTCCTATGTGAATCTGTATGGAATATTAAGAATGTCACTGATGAAGCAGTTAAAAGAACCCAGTTTAGCACTACCCTAAGAGATCGCGCACTAAGTTGGTACATCAAGCTTGTCCAAGGACTTGTGCAGCCCAAGCCACTAAATGATATAAAGAATGCACTAATTGCAGAATTTAAGAAACCTAAGTTGGAGTCCCAATGTATTACATAGATGAAAGAGATCAAGCAGAAGGTAGTTGAGCTAGTTTGGGAGTTCAATCAAAGATTCAAGACTCTAACAGGTCGATTGACTTTTCAGATTCCAGATGAGAAGAACAAGGAATGGTTCATTGCTGCCCTCTTACCACACATCAGAGTCCCTCTGATGCAGCAAAATATTTCTTCATAGGCCGAGGTGCTGGAAATTGCCATGAAGTTAGAATCAACCCCTATGGGAGAATCCAACTCAGGAATGAGTCATATCTTGAGTCAACTAACAAGTTTGTCTTTGCAGGTCGAAGATATGAAGAAAGAGAAGGGAAAAGATAAAAGAGAAGACATATAGTGTGTCAGATGCAAATCAAAAGGCCATAAAAAGGAGAACTTCCCTCTATTCCATCAATACTTGGCCTCTAGAGATCCAATCCCTTTCAAGCAAGTCACCTTACCGTGGTGCGAGGTATGTAGAAATAGGCATCGCCCTGGTGAATGCTATTACATGCAAAAATATGTTGAGACATGAAAAAATTTGTATTGCATGTTTTGTAATTCCATGGGACATGATGATAGGGATTGTAGGGCTTATGATCTCATGCATGAAAGGTCAAGAGACATATACAAGATTCAAGGAAAATTACAACAACAACGAAACTCCAGGCAGTACAACTCCCCTGGGAGAGGAAATTTCAATCCTCACAGTGGATTCAGAGGAAGAGGGTGAGGAGGAGGTATGGGTCGAGGCTGAGGATAGATATTCTGTTATAACTGCGCACAATCAGGACACTTGACAAGGGACTGTTAGAACTCTTGCACTACTTGCAGCTACTGCAACTCCTTTGAGCATGTTATTGAAGAATGTCCAGCACTGCTAGCTAAACTTCAAGAGAAACAAGGACCTCAGAAAAACCCACAGATACAGTTGATCAAAGTTGAACCTCGTGGAGAAGACCCTAGAGTCATTGTTATTACTAGAGGAGGTGCTATTACAGAAGACAACAGAATAACCCAAGGGAGGCCTACAGAAGATTCAGGAATTAGGAAAGATATAGAGAAGACCCAAACCTTTGATGCAAAGAAAGAAAGACAAATATTTGAGGAAGAAAGAAAAGTTTTCAAAGGAGACCAAGGCTCTTCATCAAAGACAATACCATAAGTAAGAGAGTATGAAATGCCTTAGGCATTTGATTGGTCTACTTTGCCAAGAGAAGGAAAAGAGGTAAGAAAGCTCATGGAATTTCTATATACTTGTGTTAAGTTGATTCAGAATGAGAGCGTTGTCCAAGAAATACAAAATTTAATCAAACAATATGAGCTAGGAAAGATAGACCCCTTATTGAATAGGGAAGTAAGTCAAATTGATAAAAAGAGAAGGACCAATAAGGAATTACATTTGAATGCTCAAATAGGTGAATATCATATAGATTATGTGTTCCTCGTCTTAGGGTCGGAGGTCAATGTCATGATGAAGAAAACCTGGGTACTGATGGGAAAACCGAAGTTTATCTATTCCCCTATCAGGATTAGGGTGGCCAATCAACAAGCTGTAAGTCCATTTGGCAGACTCAAACATGTCCCTGTGGACATTGATGGAGTAAGAACATTTGCAGATTTTGAGTTAATTGAGATAGTTGATGATAGTTTCCCTTATCCTACGCTATTAGGAATTGATTGGGCCTTCAATAATTCCATTGTGGTTGATTTAAAGAAGAGACATATGACTTTTGAAAAATATGGCCTTAGGGTCATTGCACCCTTAGATCCTGATGAAGGTCAACGATACACAAAGCCCATTAGAGAAAAAGACCACACATACGAACTGGAAAATATATACAAATTAACAGGCAAAAAATAGGATTACATTAATCCTACGACCGATGGAAACCTAAGCTGGCGAAGTCACAATGTATGCTCATCAGACTCAGAAGAAGCACTAGAGAATTGGAAGAATAAAATGTATAAAGTATCTACAAGAAGATGTGCTAGACTAACCAGAGAAGTTCGTTGGATCGAGACGACAATAAGTAACTTACCCACCTTTGATGGTCTAAATCCTTTGGAAACCTTATTGTTGGACTTTGAAGAGAGTGTACTAATGCAAAAAAGACTATTGGTGATGGATGAGGCCATGAGAGAAACCCCAACAAGATGGTGGGGGGCACACAAAAGTAATATTATATATTGGGTACAGTGTCGTACCTTGATGACAGTGTGGTTCTCAGCACAAGTAGAAGGCTGCGAAGTTTGATACACAGGTCGAAGTTTCCCAAAGGACCATGTGCGAAGTTGTGAGGAATACTAGAGAAACGTTCCTCAAAGACAATGGGTACACAAATTCATCAACACACTGGACACGACACCTATGGAGAAACTATTGAAGAAATATTGTTAGTTTAGTTGGACAGAAGAATGTCAGCAAAGCTTCGATACACTGAAACAGAAAATGGTTATTGTGCCCATTATGGTGTTTCCATATTGGAGTAAGGAGTTTCATTTGCATTTCTATGTGTCTTCCATTGCTTTAGGAGTTGTGTTAGCACAACCTGGTGAAGGAGAGATTGACCAATCGTTAGATTTTTCTAGCAAGAAGCTATCAACTGCAGAGGTCAACTACACCACCACTGAGACAGAAGGCTTAGCCATGGTGTATGTGCTACATAAATTCTTCCACTACTTTTTGGGAGGGCACTTTAAAATTTTTATTGATCACTCTGTGCTTAAATACTTAGTCAACAAGCTAGTGTTGGGGGGAAGAATATGCAAATGGCTCCTGTTATTTCAAGAATATGACTTTGAGATTATAGTAAAGCCAGGAAGAATGAACAAAGGTTCTGACAACCTGTCAAGGTTGGAACATAGTGAAGAGCCGACCAGTTTGAAGGATGCACTACCAAATGCACAGCTACTGGCCATTATAAATATCGATGACCAATTCACAGAGATAGTCCAGTTCCTATCAACAGGAATGGCACCTAGTGAGTACAAAATTCCTTAGAAGAAACAATTAGTAGTGTGTGTTGCAGACTTCTCACTTATAGCTGGACATATATACAATATGGGACCTAATGAGATATTGAGAAGGTGTGTTATGGAGGCAGAGCGCCCACTGATCCTCGCAGAATCTCATGAAGGCATCACAGGAGGACATTATGCAGGTAAAGCAACTGCACAGAAGGTTCTTAAAGCTGGCCTTTGGTGGCCTACCTTACACGGAGATGTTAAAGACTATTCCAGAGCTTGCGATGTATGCCAAAGATTTGGGAAACCATCCAAAAGATATGAAATGTCATTAGCACAACAATTGACCCTACAAGCATTTGAGAAATGGGCCATTGATTTCGTGGGACCTATAAACCCACCAGGAAAGCGCATAGGAGTAAGGCACATCATCACCGTGATAGAATATTTTACCAAATGGGCTGAAGCAAGAGCAGTTAAGGAATGTAGTCCAACTAGAGATACACACTTCATATTTGATGACATCATAACTAGGTTTGGATGCCCAAAGATCCTTATGAGTGACCAAGGCACACATTTCATAAATAAGATTGTTTAAGCCTTGACTGAGGAATTTGCAGTCCACCATAATAAGAGAATACCTTACCATCCACAAGCAAATGGGACAGTGGAAGCGTTCAACAAGATCTTGGAGACATCACTAACTAATATTTACAGTGTGAACAGGGATGATTGGGACTTAAGAGTACCAACAGTACTTTGGGCCTATAGAACCACTTGAAAGAAGTTAACAATGCAGACCCCCTTCAATTTGGTTTATGGTCTCGAAGTTGTTGTTCCCATGGAATACTTGGTGCTAAGATTAAGAATTATTTCCTTTAAAGATATGGATGACACTGGTGTTGTTCAAGAGAGGCTTGCACAGTTTGTCGAATTGGAAGAAGACATATTTGTTGCAGGATTCCATCAACAAGTACAGAAGGAAAGAGAGATGGCCTACCATGACAGGAACATCAAGAAGAATACATTTAAACAAAGGTATATGGTATTGGTATACGACAATAAGTTCATGAAGCATCCTGGGAAGTTCAGAACGCATTGGCTTGGACCATATGAGGTCGCTCATGTTATAGAAGGAGGAGTTGCATAGTTGAAGACTTTAAAGGGAGAGTGGAAGGAAGGATTAGTGAATGGGAGCCGGCTGAAGTCCTAGCTCTTAGTAGAAGCATACGGAAAAGGGTCTAGGTTCCAGGTGCAGTTGAAACTGGGTACCAGACACAGAAAATACAGTCTGCACAAGGAGGAAGAGGAGGCATCGCACATAAAGCAAAGGTTGCTCTGCACATTTCGAATTCAAAGTAAAATAGGAAGATCTGATCTAAAGTGCCTCAGGATGAGTCACAGGTGAGTATCGGGGGCCTGTTGTCCCTTGGTTATGTAAGGAATTGAATATCAAGGAAGAAAAGGCGAAATGTGAACTACGTGGAAGACACAATGACTGTTACTAGGTCAAAGTGAGAAAAAGAGAAGAAAAGATGGAGAGAATCCCGAGAAAGAAAGTCGTCGGATGAGGAGATCAAGGATGATAGATAAGCAAGGAAGAAGGATCGTGGACAACTCATCAAGTGGAAAAATCCACCTTTATATTCTTTGGAGCATCGCGCAAGAAGGAAGAAAAGCCAGGTTGGCGAAGCCCGGAAAACGTGGGTCAAGTTGACCTAGGGTCTTAGTATCTAGGGTTTTGGACACCTAGGTTTCAACCTGGTAAGTGATTGTAATGTATAAATAAGAACCTATATGAGGGAAGAGGGTTGGTTCAGGTTTGAGTTACTCGATCTAGTTGTTTTTTTATTGTGAGAGATTATTTTTGTGTGAGAGAGAAGTGCTAAGTGTGAGAGGATTCTGGTATTGTAAGATCTTCAGTTGGGTGAAAAGATCAACCCTGCAGTTGGGTGCATAAGAAAGGGGAGAGATAGAGAGAAGAGAGAGATCTGGTAGTTAAGAACATAGATCAAAACTATATGCTTTCATATTAATATATTATAAAGCACAGTTCTGTGGACGTAGCCCTAGAGAGAAGGTGAATCGTGTATATTTGTCTTGTGTGTGTGATTGATGTTGTCTTATTTTCCCTTGATATATTGTTCTTGCATTGTTGTGATAGATCTGATAGGTGTATGGAGTAGATCTAAGTTGATAAGTGATATATGCATGTTGTATTGTTCTGGTATTGGATCCACTTGATATTCCCCTTGGTTGTAGACACTTATGTCCTGTAATCCCCCCATAGCTGCTTTGGGTGAGACTGCATTTGCTTCGCAAGTGTATCCAAAAGGGACAGTAGTTAGGGCTTGTTGGTGTGCTCTTGGAGCTGAACCTTGGGTATTCCCTTGTGCCAACAAATCCATTTAGAATATTTTCCCCTAAGAACTTGACGTGTTAGAATTTGATACATGGGTTTTGAGTCAGCGATAACTGTGGTGGTGCGTAGCAAAATGTAGTGACAGAATATCTGGACGGAGATGATGGCTGCTAGAGCCAACTTTTCAACATGTGAATATTGGAGCTCAGGACCAGATACAATTTTTCTCAAATAATATATCATGTGTTCCTCACCGATAGGGTCCTCTTGAACTAACACCATAGAAATAGTGGAAGTAGAGGCTACCAATTAAAGGATATAATCCTGCATATAGTTCGGAGGATGAAACAGAGGTGCATTGGTCAATGCATGCTTAAGAGAATCAAAAGATGATTGAGTAGTCTCATCCCAGATGAAAGGGGCATCTTTATGCAACAATCGCATAAATCCTTTGGTAATCTCAACGTAGTTACAAATGAAACGACGAAGAATATTTTCTTTCCCCTGCAAACTTTGGAGTTGTGTCATATTTTTAGGTGGAGGTAACGCTAGGATAGCTCTAATATTTAAGGGATCCACCCAAATCCCGTCCTTAGAGATAACAAAGCCGAGGAGTCGTCCTGATTCGACAAAAAAAATACATTTATGTGGGTTCAAACGAATACGGTCGAACCGACATCGAAGAAAAATCGCCCGTAGATGACCAAAATGGTTCGATCGACTGGATGAGTGGGAAGGTAATTCATCGAGGTAAGGTTATGCAATATTTTTTATATCATTGAAAGCATATGACATGGCTCACTGGAATGTAGCACTAGCATTTTTAAGGCCAAATGGTAGTTTCCGATAGGTGAAATTTCCCCATGGGCAGATGAAGGTTGTATTATGTTGATCAGCAGGTAAAATGTCAATCTGGTTGTACCTCGAGAAATCATCCATGAATGAGAAAATTATGCTACCAACACAATTATCAATAATCTAGTCAATGAAGGGCATAGGGTAGTTTCCTTTTGGACGATCCTTATTGATATCCATATAATCAACACAGATGTGAATGGTCCCTTATTTATTAGTTACCGGAACAATGTTTGAAACCCATTTTTCAAGTGGACAAGATAAATGAAGCCAGATTTCAATAAATTTTCAAATTCTGCCTTAATGGTCGTGGTCTTTTTAGGATGGACCAGTCGGAGTTTCTGTCGAATAGGTTTGACACCTGGGTAGGTTTTAATTTCATGCACAATGATCGATGGATCGATCCCTGGCATCTCTTCGTAGCTCCAAGTGAAGACATTGCAAAATTATTTAAATAAAGTGGTATAAGAGACCACTTCCTCGGGCGAACAATTATCACCGAGGTTGATGTTTTCCATGACACCTTCCTTTATCGAAATGTCGATAACGATTGTAGATTAAATGTTGCCCAAATTCCCCTCAGAAAGAGTATCTTGTGTGAGGATGGGAGATTGTGGAAAATCGACAACATCAGGATAGAAGACAGATTGTATGTCTTGTTGAATTTCATCGAGAGGTGGAATAAAAGAGGATCGATGATGACTATCATCCCAAGGTACATCGTTGATGCTAAGCATTTCCATAATAGATTCATAGGAAGAAAAAAATTGGAAAATGTAGTCGAACACAAACGTCAAGGAATTTAACCACGATGGCATCGAGTAAGTGTCGGGTGCCAAGAGATGTTGGTCATATAAGGAGGGAGAGGAAAATTGGATAGAAACGTATGAGTTTTCGGCTGGACTAAGTGGCATGGTGTCACCTAGTGCATCAAATTCCAACGGACTAGGTACAATCCAACGGTCAGATGATTCCAAGGATTGGTAAACTGTAGTCAAAATCATATTGATTGTGGCAACATGATGTGTGGTGGGTGGAAGTGGTGTAAGGAAGGTACCCATACTACTAGAGTCTTTCCACAAGCCAACACCAATGCTTTCATACGTGATCTTGTGATCTCCCAAAAATGGAATATTGTTGGTAGCACGAGCGCGAGCGTCAGGTGTATAGAAATATAATTGATCAACAGTGAAAATTTTTCCATGATGACGAAATTGTATGCATCAAAATACTGACGAAGAAACAACAGGAATAGCATAAAATCAACTTCTTCCAAGGAATAGGTTGTAATCGAGAGGAGCATCGACCACCTCGACATCAACAATAACATTTTTTCCGCCTAACTAAATGGCTAAGGACTGTAATAGTCCGTGATGATGAAAACCTCGCCCATCGAATGCGTGCAACATCATTAGGGATTTGTTAAGTGGTGGTGATTTCAATCTTTTCCAGAAGTCTAAAGACATGACACAGGTAGAATCTCTCTCATCCAAAATAGTTTGGTGGATTTGTTGATTGTGAACAACAACATCAACTTGGAAAGAAAGTTGGTGAGAGAGTCGAGATGTAAAATTATCCAAGTTAAACATGATATTGTTGGATGAATCAACATAAAAATCATCAATAGTAGCCAAGAGAATTCTAGGTTGATTGGGGCAGTGTTGTAGAACTTCTAACGCGGACATAACACACGGTGCTTGAGCCAAATTTCAATAATTTTGTAGTTTTGGGCAACACGCGAACTAGGATTAAAGGTAGAATTACGGGTAGTTCTCTTAAGAGGGCGTAATATAGAGTTGAATGTAGGTTTATCAATCTGAAGTGATCTGGATGAAGGACTGATAGATGGAGGGCTAAAGGAGGATGGTGATGGATCTGGTAAAGTATCGTTAGTGACCTTTCCTTTGTTAGGTTTAACTGGTGTGTCATATGTCATAGAGCATGTGGTTAAATCAATCATGTTAAATAGATATATATGGGCACTTGTTGAGGCCTCATCATGAGAAGGGTGTCTGGAACTATCCCCTGGAGAGGGGGTTTGAGCAACTATGGATTGTTGTTGAGGAAAAGGCTGAGTAAGAATGGTAGGTTGGGAATTCCCTTTGAAAAGTTTGGCCACTTCATCGCGATGTGGTGTTGGCACAGGGGCAGACCCAGGGTTCACTCCAAGAGTGCACCAACAAACCCTAGCTACTGGCCCTTTAGGCAACACCTACGAAGCAGATGCAGTCTCACCCGAAGTAGCTAAGAGGGGGGTTGCAGGACAGAGATGTCTACAACAAGGGGAATATCAAACGGAACTATTACAACAATACTACAACATTCATATACCTCTTATCAGCTAGATCTACTCTATGCACCTATTAATCTGATCTAACACAATAATGCAAATAACAGTATAACAATGACTTAGATCCAGGCATCAATCACACATATGACACAAAGTATACGTGGTTCACCCTCTCTCTAGGGCTATGTCCACAGAACTGTGCTTATTATAAATTGAGATAAAGCTTACAGTTTTGATCTGTGCTCTTAGTTAGCAGATCTTCTCTCTTCTTCTCTCTGTCTCCCGCCTTCCTGCGCACCCAACTGTAGGACTCGATCTTCACACCCAGTAGAAGATCTTACAATACCAGAAGGCTCTCACTCTCAACACTCCTCTTTCTCATAGTACAATAATCTTTCAACCAATAACAATCAATATCAATACCCAACACTAGTACCGACCCGACCTAGGTCCTCTCGACCTCTATTTATACATTATATTCCCTCACCAATAGCCTTAGGTCGAAACCTAGGTGTCAAAACCCTAATTACCCAAAACCCTAGGTGTCTAAAACCCTAGGTCAACTTGACCCACCTTTTCAGGACTTCGCCAGCCTGTCTTTCCTCCCTTCTTGTGCGGTGCTCCAAAGCATCCAATGGTGGATTTCTCTACTTGTTGAGTTGTCCTCGATCCATATTCCTTTTTGATCTGTCATCCTCGATCTCTTCATCCAACGACTTGATTTTCCATACTTTGCTCCGGATTTTCTTCTCTTTTGCTTACTTCGACCCAGTGATAGTCAATGTGTCTCCCACGCAGCTCGAATTTGACCTTGTCTTACCCGATCTTTGCTTCCTTCCATAACTAAGGGACAACAAGCCCCCAACACTCAAATGTGACTCGTCCTGAGGCACTTCAGATCCAATCCTTCAGTTTCACTTCAAATTTGGACTGTGTAGTGTAGCCTTTGCTTTCTGTTTTATGCCTCCTTTCCATCCTTGTGCAGACTGTCTTTTCTGTGTCTGGTACCCAGTTTCAACTGCACCTGGTACCTAGACCCTTTTCTCCTTTCTTTTACTGAGAGTTGTGAGGCAGTGGGTTGTCATAATACAACTTCAGCCGACTCCCATTCACTAATCCTTCTTTCCATTTTCCCTTTAGTGTCTTCAGTTGTGCAACACCTCCTTCTGTAACATAGGTGATCTCATATGGTCCAAGCCAATGCATTCTGAACTTCCTTGGATGTCTTATAAATTTATTGTCATACATCAGTACTAAATCATCCTTCTTAAATGCCTTCTTCTGTACCTGCTGATGGAATCCTACAATAAATTTGTCTTCTTCTAGTTCAACCAACTAGTCAAGCCTCTCACAAACAGTGCCAATATCATCCATGTATGTAAATGCAGCAATTCTTAAGCTTGGTACCAAGTACTCCATCGGGACAATGTTGACAGACGAAATCGACCTCTCATCAACTGGAAGAGTGAATCTAGCCCAGGGTTGTCTAATTAACCCAATTCGTTTGGATTAACTCACTCTGATGGGTTTAATGGCTCTGTTGGCAAATCTAAAGTCCTAAAGAAGATTGGATGCCTCATATATGGGTTGTTTAATATCCTGAAAGAAAAGGAAAATAAGAAGATTTTAGATACATTTTCAACCACTACTTTACACAATTCGAATTAACATAACTGGCTACAGAATCTTATAGTTATTTTAGTAAAATGAAATCCAATTTATTGTAAAATAAAGAAATCTAATTTTAACAATATAATCCTATTTTAAGATGAGAAATCATACCTCCAACTATGAAATCAAATCATATCAGGCAACCTTGGAATTCACAATGGTTGTTGCAGCCTCAACATTTTTAAATATTACATTGCCTGTAGGTTTATTTGAATTTTTTACAGTCATTAGGATGTATAACTTGTCCATGGGCTTGCTCTATAACCTTTTGATCGAGAAAGGCTTTGTTGTAGGAGGATGAGGCACAGGCCTGAGTAGGTGAGAAGTGCATTGTAGCAAGGTCTGTAGCAAAATAAAATAAAATAAAAACGCTCATCTTACCCGAAACAAAAATTCTGAGAAATTTACCTCCAAAGGTCGAGGCATATCTCTGCAATGGTATTTTTTTGGATAAACTACCTGTGATGAAGATAAAATGGCTCATTTTGGTTCTGGGTTTTAAAGGGTTTGTTCTAATTCATAGCAGTTTGCTCAGAATCTCTCCTGTAAAATCGTGTCTCCAACAAGCAAAACAAACAAGATTAAACTTTGCTAACAAAAGTGTAAAACTTCAGGAATTGCAGGGAGTCTCGTAGCTTGACTCAAGAAATATTTTGTAACCTCAATTTGGATATCACCTACCCTAGCCCTATACCCATCAAATGAGAAAGAGAATTCCTGGGCAACTTGTAAATTGAAACCCTGAAACTTCCTAATGAAAACGAGCTAGCCACTTCTCTCCAAATCTTCTCTGGCATCGTCATATAAGAGAAGAGTTTGAATGTCATTTGGTTCAACTCTCACAACAGGATCCATATTGGATGAGAGGGTAATCAATCAAACACAGCGTGCAGAGAGGGCTAGCAAAGCCCAAGGCCAGTCTTAGAAATGATGGCTGATTGCAAATCGTATTGCCAATTATCCTAAAGTACGAACCCCTAAAGTATGAACCCACGACCAGATCCTTCAAATGAAAATAAGTGTGCGCATAGTGGGTTCGATCACAAGGTTTGGGGGAGGTTGAAAATCAAAAATCAAAGGACTAGTAAAAGGAAATGTATAACCAAGAATTAAACAAAAACCCATACCAAAACTC
This sequence comes from Picea engelmannii, assembly GCA_009831015.1. Lineage (NCBI taxonomy): Eukaryota > Viridiplantae > Streptophyta > Pinopsida > Pinales > Pinaceae > Picea > Picea engelmannii. The sequence goes on along the minus strand of ML784287.1, from coordinate 226,218 downwards.
AAATCGAAAAAAAAACCTTTGTTGATATAACCATCAATCCCTAAGCATGCTTGGTGTTCAAGGAATCGAAACAATGAGAATAGTTCTTCATGACAGGGAACAAAGTTTCATTAATAAACAACATGAACAACTTGCCTTTGACAACATTTTAGAACAGAAAGGTAACACAGTCGCAAATTTTCATGCTTTGTATTCATGCTTCCAGTCATGAACGAAGCATGAAAGATAATAATAGGAAAAAGTGACAACTTACAACTGTTGTTTCAAAAATTGCGTCATGAAGAGTAATAAAAACAAATGACTCCGGATAGGTAGCTATGTAGATCAATTAATTGATATAAAAAGTTAACAAACATGTTGAGCTGCCAACAATGGCGACATGATAAGAGAAGTAGTTATCTCTACAATACGAACTAGTTCGGGTTAGAGAATTCTAAAAAACTTCAAATCGAAGAACAACTGCAAGGTTATTTGAATATCTTTAAAAAAAAACAAGACGCGGCCTAGTTTCAGATACCTTTCATTTAAAAGAATGAAACTTGGTGACAAAATTAACAAAATAAAGCCACAATGTTAAGTTAAAATCTCCAATACTGTTGACAGGGCCACTATTTCCAGCAGGCGTCCATAGCCTCGATAGGGATGTCAATTAACCCACTCTAATGTCTGTATCATGCCCAAGAAATTTCAAATCAGAACAAAGGATGATTATGGCCAACATAAGGTTTATACCTGAGAATTTTCTTTTACCCGACATCGCTTCACAGCCAGCGGGCCTGTTCAGTACCTCGGTGAAGTTATCTTGGCATCATGCATTTATTTACCCACTGTCAATAGACCTGTTCAGTGTCTCGATGGATTTACAAACACTTCCCACAGCTCTCTGAGAGTTTATTCACATTCTGATATAGTTTTAAAGATATTCAATAGAGTGGGGTGACGCTGAAAATTCCAGTTTTTTAACACAACTTAATATTTTCACAGGCCTTTAAATTTTTCTAGCAAACCTTCATCAAGATCTGAAAAACAGTTCATTGATAGAACTAATTTTCAAGGGCAGGGAGACATCATTGAGTTGCTATCTTAAAGAGCAGTGACAGTGTAAAGAGACCTTTTAAAGATATTCGTGAATACATTAAAGTGCAGATTGAAGCCAAGGAATCGACTTTCAGACAAATGACACTTTTAACCAGCCTACAATTTCGGAGAAGGACAGCAATAGATGTTCTGACAGCCCTTGACAGTTATATCGAGATGAAGCATTTTGTTCTCTTCTTCTAAACTAGACTGTAATATAGGTATGTTTGACTCAAAAAGGCCAAAAAATAAAAATAAAAACAAACCAGAAAACAAAACGGAAAACAAAACAAACCAAAACAGAAAAATATGTACAAAGATGGATCTAGAATTTATCAGGAAAATACCTCTAGAGACTTAAAGGAAAAAGAAATATCCTCATTGATATGAATGTAGTCCTACTCATGACACCTTGAATCAGGGTTGAAATTACAGTTCAGATTCAGTTATCTATTTACTTTTCATTTAAGATTTTCATGATGATACTGTGGCTTTGAAAAGAAATATTCAACAAAAAGCAAAGAGAAAAGGATCATATGGACTTCCCTGACAATCATCATGTTATGGTTCTCGTGGTGCGCCCTCTTGTGCTCATGACTGCATTATTACAAAGTGAAATAGTGAGGAATAAAACTGAAAGAAAACCTATTACTAAACCTACCCTAACTACTAAACAAATCAGAATACTACGTGAAGTCAGACTTCCAATGTAGCCATCAAAGTAACTCCAATCCTGCAATGGAAACAAAATCAAACATTACTAAAAAGAATGGTAATATATCAAAAAATGACATAAATATATCATACTTGCCTTCATAATCGTCATTTAGAAACAAAATAAGCATGATCTTACCATTCCCTTGAAATTTCTTGATGTATGAATCCTCCAACCATTGTGGAATCTTGTCGTGATAAGGATCATAATGGCATAGATGAGTGTAAGTGATTTTGGGAAACTTGTCAAGATTATGGGGAAATGACATAATCATCAGCCAAGGCTGAAGTGCCCCATTCTCCTGACAATTCTCTAAGTGTTCATTAATTTCTTCACATGGAGGATCTAAAAGAAATATGTCACGCTTACTTCCAAGTAAAAACAAAGCAAGCACAAATTTATCTTTATTATGAAGAATTTTTATATACGAATATGCAAGCCATCGTAAGATCCTATCACAAAAATGAGGATGTAAACCATGACTTTGGTGAAACAAATATATCAATGGGGAACTCGTCATAAGAGGATTCATGACATGAATCATATCATTGGTTTGAATGCTTCCTTTGATGAGATTGATCATTTCAAAATGTGAAGCACAAACATTAAAATTCGAGTTAATCAAAGAACGAATATGCAACGTAGAATGTTTGATCTCCATAAGATAGAGTGCATTGTCTTTTTCAACAATAAACTGTGTAAAATCATCTCGCAACATGTCCTTTTCCCATGTGAGTGATAAAAGTGATAGAGAGTCAAAACTGACTTTATCAATTTTATGTTTGGAATTAACTTCATCAAATCTTTTCATATCGAAAGGATATGATTATGGCGGAAAAGAGTAGGATTTTGTAGGTAAGGTATTAATTCCACCAGAATCTAAGAAGAGATCAAGATATAAAGAATAAAAGGAATCAGAAATAAGCACATGAAAAGAACCTCTTGAGCTATGATATTTAACAATGGTATTCTCAAGACATTTCTCTTCACTTTTAAAACTCTCACTCTATTTTGGTGATGAATTCCTCAACATAATATGATCATCTAGATTTTCCTTATGTATGATAGATAATTCAAAACTTACGTGACAAACGTCTAGCCTTTCCTGTGGATAAAGTACATTTTGAGTATGAAGGTTTAAAGTTTCTTCTAATAATTGCATATCTTCTTCTCTAATCAGTTTCATAGGAGTGTTGGAACGTTTAAGACGATTTTCGTCGCTTAAGTGTTCTTGAATGACTGAGTTTAAATATTGATTAGAGCATGAGTTACAAGAATGAGGATACTCACCTTGAACCATAAACGAATCTTCTTACATGATGGTCGAAGACTGAGAATACAATTATTCAGAGGAAAAACCAGTTTGGTTGTCAATAAGAACCTGGTCAATCAATTCTACCTCCCTTTCTTGTTCAAAATTTTCGGATGGATTCCTCTCATTGTGTGAACTAAATTCTTCTCACAATTGAGTGATAGGATTTGCAACTGGTTCTTCATTCACGATTGAATATGACTGGATGGAAGGGACACAAGCATCATAGCGGATATTTAATACAAATGACATCTCATCGAGATCAAATTTACAAAGGATATGGTAGATTCTTGTAGAAAATTCTTTCGAAGATGAATCACCATTGATTAGCGAAGTCTGAAATTCTTCACATAATTGATTGTAATCATAAATTTTGAAAGCATCTATAAATTCATCTACAAATTGAAACCAATAAAAAATGTGACATGCTGGAAAGGACTCAAACCAATGTTTAATCCGACCTCTAAAAGTAAAAGCGAACAATCTGCATAAAACTCTTAAATTAGAAATGTCATGTTTGATGCATTTGCACCAAAACTTATTAAGGTGGTCTTTAGCGGATGTATTGCCTCCACCATCAAAGGTGAGTTTGGGCAAGCGAGAAACTATCTCATTGGGAACATTGGGTAATGAGAAGTGGAAAGCAAGTTCCAACACAGAGATTTGGGGAGCCATGGGGGAAATTGAATACATTTAAAATAAAGGCTCCTACAAGGATAGCTTTCCAGTCGGTCCTCCTTCTAGCGCCATTTGTTGATGGGCGAAATCGACCGCTCGTCAACTAGAAGAGTGAATACGGTCTGGTGTTGTCTAATTAACCCAAGTCGTTTGAATTAATTCACTCTGATGGGTTTAATGGCTCCGTTGGCCAATCTAAAGTCCTAAAGAAAGCGAAAAATAACTAAAAGAAATACAATAAGTTACTAAATAATAATCATTGAAATATATATGTACATATAAATATATATATACAATTTATCTAAATAATATTTATATAATAGTTATATTTATCATATATACAACATATACAAATAATAAGTTTTAATCTGAACTCATAGAAAATCAAATGTTTAATGGTTCTTTCGATGAAAGTAATAAAGAAAGCGAAAACACTGATTTTTGTTTGTTTGTTTTCTTGTTTGTATCCATTCATAAAATCAAATATTAAACTACTTAATTAAACACAAAGATATAGATAGTGAAAATTATACTATATATAAAAAATTCTATAATAAGCAAGCAAATGAAATAAAAGAACAGACTAACCTATTAATGCATCCAACGTATGTACAATAGAGAATATCCAACCACCTTATATGAGAGGTAAACCTACAACGAATCTTAAGATTGCTCCGAATAAATACGAAAAAATATGCTGGAAACTGAGTTTTGATAACATAACATATAATGGAGGCAGTCATAGTGATCTTATGATTTACAAGTAACTACGGTGAGATAAATCTTCTTGTAAGAACTTGTATTTAAACATTCAACAGAAAATTAGAGACAAATCTCATATTTTGAATTGAATCGATGATCACCCTATATTGTATCTAAAACATGACATATGGACAACATGTGAATATGAATTATCTCTACTCACAACAAATCATGAAGACAAAAATCTATCACCATCTATTATCACATCAAGATAAACAGAGCTTAAACTAAGACATCATGCACAAAAGATAAAGCTGTAATATGCACTATGTTCCATTCAAGTCTATGTGTAATTGTCCATACTTCATCCTCAGGCTAAGATGTCTCTTTTTACAAAATGATAGGTTTATAAAGGCCTCGGGAAAGATAATTGTTTCTGTTCCTGAGATCAAATATTTATTTCAAAAATAAAGGGGGATGCAACCACCCTGATTCTACTAAATCTTCCAAAACTAATAACAGTTCATTTTTGTTCATACAAAATGCATGATTGTAAGGTCTCAAGGATGCCTCATATATGGGTTGTTTAATATCCTGAAAGAAAAGGAAAATAAGAAAATTTTAGATACATTTTCAACCACTACTTTACACAATTCAAATTAACATAACTGGCTACAGAATCTTATAGTTATTTTAGTAAAATGAAATCCAATTTATTGTAAAATAAAGCAATCTAATTTTAACAATATAATCCTATTTTAAGATGAGAAATCATACCTCCAACTATGAAATCAAATCGTATCAGGCAACCTTGGAATTCACAATGGTTGTTGCAGACTCAACATTTTTAAATATTACATTGTCTGTAGGTTTATTTGAATTTTTTACAGTCATTAGGATGTATAACTTGTTCACGGGCCTGCTCTATAACATTTTGATCGAGAAATGGTTTGTTGTAGGAGGCTGAGGCACAGGCCTGAGTAGGTGATAAGGGCATTGTAGCAAGGTCTGTAGCAGAATAAAATAAAATAAACACTCATCTTACCCGAAACAAAAATTCTGAGAACTTTACCTCCAAAGGTCAAGTCATATCTCTACAATGGTCCATTTTTTGGAGACACTTCCCATGATGAAGATAAAACAGCTCATTTCAGTTCTGGGTTTTAAAGGGTTTGTTCTAATTCACAACGGTTTGCTCATAATCTCTCCCACAAAATCATGTCTCCAGCAAGCAAAAAAAACGAGATTAAACTCTTCTAACAAAACTGTAAAACTTCAGGGCTTGCAGGGAGTCCTGTAGCTTGACTCAAGAAATATTTTGTAACCTCAAGTTGGACATCACCTACCTTAGCCCTATACCCATCAAAGGAGAAAGCGAATTCCTGGGCAACTTGTAAATTGAAACCCTGAAACTTCCTAATGGAAACGAGCCAGCCACTTCTCTCCAAATATTCTCTGGCATCATCATATAAGAGCATAGTTTGAATGTCGTTTGGTTCAACTCTGACAAAAGGAGCCATACTGGATGAGAGGGTAATCAATCAAACACATCATGCAGGGAGGGTTAGCAAATCCCAAGGCCAGTCTTGGAAATGATGGATGACTGCAAATTGTATTGTCAACTGTCTTAAAGTACGAACCACGACCAAATCCTTCAAATGAAAATAAGTGTGTGCATAGTGGGTTTGATCACAAGGTTTGGGGGAGGTTGAAAATAAAAAATCAAAGGACTATTAAAAGGAAATGCATAACCAATAATTAAACAAAAGAACATATGACCAAAACTCAAATCGAAAAAAAAACCTTTGTTGATATAGCCATCAATCCTTAAGCATGCTTGGTGTTCAAGAAATTGAAACAATGAGAATAGTTATCCATGACAAGGAACAAATTTTCATTAATAAACAGTATGAACAACTTGCCTTTGACGGCATTTTAGAACAAAAAGGTAACACAGTCGCAAATTTTCATGCTTTGTATTCATGCTTCCAGTCATGGACGAAGCATGAAAGATAATAATAGGAAAAAGCGACAACTTACAACTGTTGTTTCAAAAATTGCGTCATGAAGAGTAATAAAAAAAAATGACTTTGGTTAGGCATCTATGTAGATCAATTAATTGATATAAAAAGTTAACAAACATGTTGAGTTTCCAACAGACAACAACTTCGAGACCATAAACCAACTTGAAAGGGGTCTGCATTGTTAATTTCTTACAAGTGGTTCTATAATCCCAGAGTATTTTTGGTACTCTTAAATCCCAGTCATCCTTGTTCACACTGCAAATATTTGTCAATGTTGTCTCCAATATTTTGTTGAATTCTTTAACCATTATGTTTGCTTGTGAATGGTAAGGTGTACGTTTCTGATGGTGAACTGCAAATTATTCAATTAGAGCTTCCACTGTATTGTTGATGAAATGAGTGCCTTGATCGCTCATAAGGGTCTTAGGGATTCGTAACCTGGTTATTATGTTATCAAATATAAAATGCTTAGTTGTATTTGCACTTCAATCCTTGACATCTCTTGCTTTGGCCCATCTAGTCAGGTATTCTATCATAGTGATAATGTACCTTGCTCATGTGCACTTTCCTGGTGGGTTTACAGGTCCCACGAAGTCAATGGCCCACTTTTCAAATGCTTGTAGGGTCATATTTGGTTCTAGTGGCATTTCATTTCTTCAGTATGGTTTTCCAACTCTTTGGCATACATCACAGGCTCTGGTATACTCTTTAGCATCTCTGTGTAAAGTAGGCCACCAAAGGCCAGCTCATAGAACCTTCTACGTAGTTACTTTCCTTGCGTAATGTCCTCTTGCGATGCCTTCATGAGCTTCTACGAGGATCAGCGGGTGCTCTGCCTCCATCACACATCCTCTTAGTATCTTATCAAGTCCCATATTATATAGCTGACCAACTATCATTGAAAAGTTGGCAGGGCGCACCACTAGTTGTTTCTTCTGGGAAATTGTATACACACTTGGAGCCATTCCTATTGAAATGAATTGGACTATGTCTAGGAATTGGTCATCCATATTCCTAATGGCGAGAAGTTGTGCATCCGGTAGTGTATCCTCCAGACTGGTGGGTTATTTTCCATGTTCCAACCTCAGCAGGTGGTCGGTTCCCTTGTTCATTCTTCCTGGCTTAACTATGATCTCAAAATCATATTCTTGAAACAGGAGAAGCCATCTGCATATTCACCCCCCCAACACTGGCTTATTGACTAGGTACTTCAGTGCAGAGTGATTAGTAAACATTTTAAGTGTCCTCCTAGTAAGTAATGGTGGAATTTTTGCAGCGCGTACACCATGGCTAATCCTTCTCTTAGTGTAATTGACTTCAACTGCAGATAGATTTCTACTGGAAAATGCTAATGGATGGTCGATCTCCCCTTCTCCAGGTTGTGCCAATACTTCTCCTAATGCAATAGAATACGCATAGACATGCACATGAAATTCTCTGCTACAGTCTGGAAATACCAGAATGGGCGCAGTCACCATCTTTTGTTTCAGTGTGTCAAAGCTCTATTGGAATTCGTCTGTCCAACTAAACTGATAGTCTTTCTCTAATAACTTCTCCATTGGCACAGTAATCTGAGCATATCCTTTGATAAATTTCCTGTAATAGCCAGTATGTCCTAGAGCAATGCGCAGGTGTTTGACTGAAGTAGGAGGCGGTAAGTCGACTATAATTGTATTTTTTGATGGATCAACCAACAATCCTTGCTTGCATACAATATGTGCTAATAATACTCCAAATGGTGAGAAGAAGATGCACTTCTTAAAATTTAAAGCAATTTGACACTACCTATATTTGTCCAACATTAGTCTTAAACATTCAATATGATTTTTCAACAAACTAAAAACAGTCCAGTCATCACAATAGGCTTCTAAAAACTGATGAAAAAATTCTTTGAACACTTCGACCACCACCCTGGAGAAGATGGTTGGGGCATTCTTACTTCCAAATGGCATCATTGTGTATTGGTAGGATCCCCATTCTGTGGAAAATGTGGTCTTGTGGCGGTCCTCCTTCACAATCCGAATATGATGGTATCCTAAAAACCCATCTGTAAAAGAATATACCTCCTGGCCTCCCACATTATCCAACACTTCATATGTGAATGGTGTAGGGAAATGATCATGCAAACAAGCAGCATTCAGCTTCCTGAGTTCTATGCAAATCCTGATCTCACATGTCTTCTTGTCTTGCACCACCATAGGGCTGATCCATTCTGACTCTTCGACAGGTTCAATAATCCCTGCTTCTAACATTCTGTCGAGCTCAATCTTCACTTTTTCCTTATATTTTGGGTTCAATCTGTAGGGTCTTTTCTTGACTAGCTTCGCATATGGTTTCAAAGGTATTCTCATCTCTCCCATAGATCCTTTGATTCCCTTCATATCAATGAACTTGGTCGGAAACAAGTCCTGATACTCGTGCAGTAATTCTGTAATTTTGTCAATGGTAGCAGCATCCCAATAATCTCTAACATTGGCAAGATTCAGTGTCTCCTATGTCCCAATATTGACTTTCTTTATCTTGATCGATTGTCCAATGAATGGCATCTCAACTCCTAGTCCTTCCACATCCCCATGGCCTTCTGTCTCAGTAATGTTTACCTTCCTCATATCATCATCTGTGTCGGCATTAATGTTGTAACATCCCTGTAGTTTTTGGAATGGTGCAGTCCATTCATCCTCTTCTTTCCCCAAAGGGAGGCTAGATACCTACTTAAATATTGTATGCCTCACAATATGTATTGCTTGATAAATTGAATGAAATTCACTTTCAAACAAAAGTGTGGTTACAAAATTTTGAAGCATACCTTCCCAATCTGCAGTGATGAGGCGCAGCTCTGCTTGAAGGTACTAGTTAATAGGAGTCGTGTCCGGCATGTTAATGAATCTGTGTACCCATTGTTCTTGAGGAATGTCACTCTAGGCTTCTTTTCAGCTTCTCACATGGTCCTTTGGGAAGCTTCGACCTGTGTACCTCACTTCACAGTTTCCTACTTGTGTTGAGAACCGCACTGTCATCCAGGTTCGGCAATGTGTCCAGTCTGTAATATTTCTTTTGTGCATCCCCCACCATCTTGTTGGTGTAGCTTTTGTTGGACAACTGAGAGGGGGGGGTGAATCAGTTGTTACCGTGATTAAACAATTATGCTTCTTTTAAACTCTTTGCTGAGACACTAAATGATAATCACAATAATGCAAGGAAATAGACAATGGCAAATTCAGCATCAGTCACACATATGAGAAACATAGAGATAGATAT
>ML784287.1:178196-197928 GCA_009831015.1 Picea engelmannii | reverse complement strand
ATCTTGTACTTGAACATTTAAGTGGGGTAAAAGGAGGTTTCCCCCTCGAAGAGGCTTATTATCTTAAATTATCTCTTTTTCAAGGCGTTGAGTACTTTTTCTGAGGTTTTTCTATGCTATATTGATATTTGGTTCTTAACATTCTAAGCATTATAAGTTGGTTGTGGGGTTTTCCCATAAGGTGGAAAGACATTTTTTCCATAAGTAGGATAAGTTTTTTATTGTCCTCGAGGATGTTTCCCCCTAGGGAATAGTGGATTTCCCGAAAAAGGAATGTGCCAAGGATTTGGTGTCACATTCTTCCCATATGACAGGTTAGGGATTCCAGTCTGATATTTCCCCCCAAGCTAAGATTGTGTCCCCATTTGATTTTGACTCCCAAATGGAGGTTTCCCCCCAGCATAAAGTTGCATGCCCAGAGGGATCTGGAAACCATAAAATGAATGCCCAGAGGCTCTAGCTGGATTAGAGCCACCAAGACCAGTTCCTCCAAACAAAGGTGTAGGGATAGAACCTCCGGGTGTAACCTGGGTAGTGTTTATAATGGAAGGATTCAAAGCTTTGTACCCAAGTGGGACTGATGGATTTGTTCTAAGTGGTGTTCAAATAGGAGACTGGGATGGTGTCACATTTTCGGTGGGGATTGTGGAAACATGAAAGACCATGGTAGAATGGGCCATCTATATACTAGGGTTTGAGTGAGAACCAATCAACAATTGGTCTGCAACGGTGATGACATTACTGATCGTACCAGTAAAGTGATTTAAACGTATCGTATAACTAATAGATGTCTCGGTCACGTGTGATGCCATGGGTTGATCAAGAGTTTCTCCTAGGTTACTATAAAGATCACAGACTGTCAAAGGGACAAAACCAAATCTAGAGGCTCCAACAGTATGAGTCAGGGTCCTAAATGATTCACTTTGGAAAAAGGGATCCTCTACTCCAGATCCTACATGAGGTCCGGTGGATACCTTGGTTTCCTCAATAAAAACAACCTCTCTAGATGATTTCACCCACAACAGATGTGGTTCTTGCCTAATACTCAAATATGGGTTGATTTAAAAATCTTCCAAAGAATCGAAAACAATTTGGAACTATTCTAGAGAGTGTGTGCTTCCAACCTCATAGCCTAGTTCGTTATGAGCCTCAGGAGGGCCTTCTAAAGAGTTGGGAATCAAAGGTAGATAACCCTCAGGATATTCTGGGGGTAACCCTTGCATCCTACGTGAACGATGAAGGCCAATGTTTCTTGAGCTAAGTAACGAATGGAAAAATAAATCTATGGCTGACTAACAAAAAGAAACAGCATACACTAAAAAATCTAGGAATCAAACCAAGAAAACAAAAACTTCTCTTGATGTCTGTACTAGTTGGTGATGAAATCCAACGTCTCATGATCAAGTCAATTAGGGGCTAGGATATGGTGGAACAGTTACGATGGTGACCCTTTTAACATACTTACACCTTGGTGCAAGCTTCCACGTAGTAATTGTGGATTTACCCTCCAAGGAGCCCGAGTGAGTTTGACCAACATTTTTTCCAGGTACAGTGAGACTTCCCTTCACTATCACCTTGTGTAAGTAACTAAATATTATGTCTACTAAGGAAACCAACTCTCAATCAGCCCCTGGGTGTGTACAGTCAAAATTTCAGTCTGAACATCTGAGTAGGATAACAAGTCTGGAATCCTTCGAGAGAACTGAGGACAAGTGGACTGATAGAACTCCAGAGGACCCCGAATGGATTCAGAGTTCATGGAGCACTGATACCAAATGAAACTAGTTGAACCTCAAGAAGAACCCTCAATATATGATCTGAACACTACAAATGGTTGAACCACAGAGGGATAATCTCTGTAACTCTCTCGAATGCGACCTCGTGCATAACCCCTGTGTGAGAGGGGGATCCCAAAAAGCCTATACGACAAATGGATTTTCTCTCCCTATCACAAGATGCTAATATTTGTTCTAAATACTTTGGAGATTTGTACTCACAGCCTAATCCAAAGTGTTAATCCTACTCTATTGTTGGTGGAAGATTCTAAAAACAAAATGTTCTAGACAAATTTTAATTAGCATTAATTTTGCACTTGTTCTTTACTCAAGGGTGTATGAAAATGAAACTGATGGTATTATGACTAAATTCCAAAAAAGTGCATTAGAAATGATAAGCTGTCTTTTCTTTAAATGAATTCCTATTTAGGGGAAAGAGAAGAATGTTCTTGTCACTGTCAAACACTAAGATGCAGAATCCTCAATCAATTGTTTCTCAATCAAATCCGATATAATGCTAAAAATTTCATAGAATGTTGTTCTAATATCCAAAAACAATCATAACAAATGTATCATTTTTATTTATGTGTGAATGATAATCATCTGATGTAAGTCTCCCTATGTCATTCAGACTTTAAGATCAATGAGATTCAGACAATCAGAAGCAAGTTTCACATAAAAAAAAACACACTCTCGTCATGATTTAAATAAGAAAAACAAAGATAGCAAAACTTGCAAAACGAAAACCAAAAACTCAGAAAGAACAAAATGGCTTAGAAAAGATGACCTCAAAGATCAAATGGAATGGTGCATATACCTTTGAATTTCCTCACAAAAGCTTCCACTCAGTCAGATAAGTGAGATGAAAACAGTAATTTGACTCTAAATCGTCAAAGACAAAGAATGACTTCAAGGTAAGGAAAAAATATCAAAATTCCAAAGAAAAGGTGGTCAATTGTCAGAAAATGGAGTGTTGAAGGCCAAGACCAAGATGTACTTAGGTTGTAAGACTCTTAAGGAAGTGCCAAAAGAAAAAATGAACTCAGAGAATGAAAACCCTAGAAGATTTTTCACAGAAAAGGGGAAGCGCTCTAGTGTAAAGGGAACCAGGGAATTTCAATGCTCTATGTAAGATTAACAGGGAACGTCGGTGCTCTAGTAGAAGAGGTAGGGGGGTGTAGGCCACTAAAAATTCAAAAAATGCCCAGAAAATCAAAAAATTCAAGCAAACTCGGGAAATAAAAGTGTATGAGATGAGGTAAAGATCCAATCAACAAATTTCTAAAAATCAAAGACACAGTATGGAGAAGGTCAAAAATGATCAAAGGCCAAAACAAGACCTAGGAAAGGAAACAGAAATCAAGGTCCCTCCCTAGTGGAGTCACCAATTTATGTTATAGAGAAATCCCCCTGCAGACAAGTGGATTATCTCTTGGATACTAGACCCCTATGAACAAGACAGAAAAGTGTTATTGTGGACACTGAATTTCCTTTTCATGAAGCTAAACTATCCAAAGAAGAAGAAAGAAGAAGTGTAAATACCTTTTTACCGACGTTTGTCCTTGCTCGATCCAGGTTGATCTTGATCTTCAAGTTCTTCAGAAGGTCTTGCAATACAATGATAAACAACAATGAGACATACTTCCTACTCTACCATGATTAGCTTCATAATGGATCTATGAAAGAAACACATTCATGAAACGTACACAAACTTTAAAGGAAACAGGCCAAACATAGATTTATATTAATGAAAACAAAGTGAGATGCTTACATCCATGGTTGTAGGTGCAGTAGCTTCACCAAGATCTCTTTGTCTAGACCCTTGCTCAAATAATCCACACAGAATGTTGATGCTTCAATGATATCTCCCTTATGAGATCACAAGTTTGATGCTTCACAATGTCTCCCCTTTTACCATGAAGAGGCCTCCTTATATAGGCTTGGAGAGGCCTGACCACTTAAGATATTATTGGGATAAGTTGAGTATTCTTCTTCTTTAGTTGTGGATCTTCCCTAAGATCAAGCCTTGACCTCAGATCTGAATCCAACCAACTCCAGATATGAAGGGATTCTTCCTCGATTTCTCTCAACAATCTAAAGATTCGTTCAAAAAAGGCCAATGCTCCCTCAGAATGGGGAACAGAGCATTAGACCACTCCCCCAAAAGAGGTCACAAAGCATTGGCACTCCCTGACAGTGTATAGGGGAGCGTTGCCTTCCAAAATTATTTTTTTAGTGGTTTTCTCAGTGGCAAAAGACTTGCACTCTTTGTAAAATGACTTCTCCTCTTCAAAACCAGTCTTTTGAGGTGTCTTGTAAGTGTTCTCGATAATGTCGTCCAAGATACAGCATGGACAAGACAATAGTATGATATTTGTGACACTTGTAGGCGAAATGTGACACTTGCGACATTGATAATGATGACACTAGGCCATCATCCTAATGAGTAATTTTGATGTGTAACAGTGTCTGGTTCCGAAAGACTATCTTTACTAGATGGATTTTTGGGATACAACCAGGTCCTCTTGTCTCCCTCGGATCGGATTAAAACCACCTTTCGCACCCCGTGGGGCAATTATGCCTACAGGAAAATGCCTTATGGACTTATAAACGCAGGTAACACTTTTCAGAGAGAAATGGATATTGTTTTTCATGGACTCATTAACCAGTCAGTCATGGTATATCTTGATTATGTCACCATCTTCTCTAAAACAAGAAAGATCACTTGTCTCACCTTAGGGTTGTCGTGGAACGATGTCGCAAGTTCGACATATCTCTCAACCCTAAGAAATTGGTCTTTACAGTGGAGCAAGGTAAACTGCTTGGTTTTATACTTTCTAAGGAAGGAATGATTATTGACCCTGAAAGAACCCAATCTATTGCTAAACTCCCCCCTCCTTCTTCCAAAACATCCATGCAGTCCTTTTTGGGAAAGATTAATTTCGTCAAAAGGTTTGTCCCAGTTTTCTCGGAAATGGTAAGACCATTACATAATTTAATTAAAAAAGATGTTTTATATCGATGGGGACCACAAGAAAGTCAAGCTTTTGACTCAATTAGAAAATCAATAATAGAATCCCCTTCCTTGATGAGTCTCGATTTTTCTCAGGAATTCACTCTTTATACCTTTGCTTCTGACCGATATTATGTTGCTTTGTTAACACAGAAAAATGCTGAAAGTAATGAGATACCCATTACCTTCATGAGCTCATCTTTCAAAGGAGCATAGATTAACTACCCAGCAGTATATCAACAGGCATATGTTGTTTTGAATGCAGTGAAACACTTCCGGTCATACCTGCTGAAATCGAGAACCAAGGTTATTGCTCCTTACCCAGTTGTAAGAAACTTGTTAGTACAAAAAGAACTGGGTGATAAAGGGGAAAATTGGATGACGTCATTACAGGAATATGACCTCGAAATAAACCTTGCACATATTTTTAGAGGTCAAGACCTATGTAAACTAGTGGTTTATTCAGTTGAATAACGGGAAAGTCAAATCAACACCTCAACTGTAAATCAGCATAACGAAAAACAAATCAGTTGTGCACAAGTTACTGCCAATTATTTGTATGAGAACATTAAATTTTATTTGACACATGGATCTAGTCCTCGCAATCTTGATCCTAAAAACAGAATATCACTTAGGCTTAAATTCACGTCTTTCTAGTTAATAAATGATGTATTATTTCGAAAGAACTTTGATGGTGTTCTTATGCATTGTTTAGAAAAGGGAGAGACAAAAAAAGTGTTATCTAAACTTCATGAAGGAGAATTCGGTGGTCATTTTAGTGGATATACCACTTCCCACAAAGTGATAAGAGCTTGGTACTATTGGCCTACCTTGTTTAAAGATTCCCACGTGTTTTGTCGTAAATGCATAATCTGCCAAAAGGTTGCAGGACGAGTAAAAAAGGCAGCATTCCCTTTGCAGCCTGTTACTGTAGATTCCCCTTTTCAGCAATGGGGCCTTGACATCATAGGACCAATTAATATCTCTTATTCACATCAACACAATTATATCCTTACATCAATGGATTATTTTACTAGATGGTCTGAAGTTGCACCTTTGAAAGTGGTGAACACAAATAAAGTAGTATCTTTTCTTAACTCTCATATCATCACTAGATTCAACATTCCCGAATGTCTGGTTTTTTATAACGCCTCTTAATTTTCATCCATTGATATGAATGTCATTTCTCTGGAATAAGGGATTAAACTGAAGTATTCCACAAGCTACTACCCTCAATGAAATGGCTTAGTAGAATCAACAAACAAAAACTTAATCAAGATTATTAAAAGGACAATTTCAGAAAATCACAAGAACTGGCACAATGCACTATATAATGCACTTTGGGCTGATAGGGTAACCCCAAAAGCCTATGTTGGTAATTCCCCTTTCTTCCTCATTTATGGAAGAGAAACAATTCTCCCTCCACATGTTTTACTTCCATCTCTGCAACTATCACAGAAAGTTCAAGAAGAGGAATTCCCTCCTCTAGAAAATCGAATAAATGCCTTATTAAAATTGGTGGAAGTGAGAACACAAGCAAAGAAGAAACTGGATTAGCATCAGAAAATTAAAAAAATATGGTTTTATTCAAATTCTTATTCAGATAGGAATTTCGATGTCAGAGACTTGCTTTTCAAGGCAGACAAATCTCACGAGGGAAAGGGGGAACACACCAAGTTCTAGAATCTGTGGTTGGGACCATTTGTAATTTCTGAAAAATTGGGTCCCAACTCTTTCTGTCTGCATAATTTGGAGGGACATCCAGAAAATTTCCCAGTGAATGGCCAGGCTCTCAAAAGGTATTTCACCTAATCATTTCAGATCCGACTTTTGTACATATTTTAAATTTTTTTCTGTTTTTAATTTTGGTTCTTTTCATTTTGCTTGATTTTGATTTATTTTTCAAATAATTGTGTATGAGTCACCATTTCATTTGTGGAAGGGAAATAAGAATTTTTGTTCATTAGAAATGGCTAACAACTCCTTGAAGCACCAGTGTTGTAAATGCTAAAACTCAGATCAGCAGAAGTAAATTTATGTTCAAAAAAATGCTCCTGGTTTCTCTTTAAAATTACGAGAAGACATGATTATCATTAATAAAACTCTTAACGTTGTCCCTGTTTTAAGAAAAACAACTCAATTACACCTTCCTGTCCTTGAGATAGTTTCTTAATAGAAATCTAAGTGTTCATATCATGATGAAGGTCGTCAAACAAGAAAATAAGTTATAAAAGATCAAGTTTTTTTTTCAAAATCTGAGATTTTCAATACCACCCCGCTCTCTCGAATATCATAAAGTTTATGTAAATTTGTAAACAAATTCTAGAGAGTTGAAACAACTGCAAGGTGTGGGAAGTGTCTGTAAACCCACCGAGACACTGAACAGGTCTACTGGAAACGAGTAAATTCATGCATGATGCCAAGGCAACTTCATCGGGGTACTGAACAGGCCTGCTGGCAGCAAAGCAATGTCAGGTTTAAGAAAATTTTTAGGTATGTTTTTTTGAATTGATCAAAATAAAAGATGTTCTTTATCATGAATGGATGACTCTTGGATAGGACAGAGGTGTTATATTGGGTTAAATCAAATCCATGTCGAGGCTATGGATGCCTGCTGGAAGCAGTGGCCCTGTCAATAGTATCAGAGTCGGCTGCCTAGACATTGTTTCGCTCATTATCGAATCTTAATACCAGATTGCATTTTTTACAGAAATACATCTGATGCTAGACTGTGTTATTTTCTAAAGTTTTGATCAGAATGCTTGACCTGTTGTCAACTATTTCTTAAAATTTCATTTCTTCCTATTCACCCTAACATGGATTTTCTGGTGATGCATAGATAACTGCTTCACCCAATACGTCACCATTATTGGCAGCCATAATTGATTTTCGATACTTATCATTGTCGAAAGAGATTACACCTTTTTGTATCTGCCATGACCTCTCATTTGTAAATTTTTATATTTATGACTTTTGAAGCGATGATTGGATTAAATCTTACCTTATTGATTTTTTATCATTTTCATTTTTGTTTGTTTTATTTTTAATTCATGACTGTAAGCATGAATTTAAACATAAAACTTGGCTTGGTTTCAAAATCTTTTACCTTAAAAATATCGTTTTAAAATTCACTCATATGTGATCAATTTTCAAATCTTGTGAAATGATTGATTAGTCCATTATCAAAATTTTGGTTTTGTCATGTTTGTTATGAATTCAAAGGTTTGACAGTTCATTGTCGAATTGTTTTGATGCATGAATAACCTTGGTTAATTATTCATATTCTTCTCATGAGTTTAATGGTCATTTCAGCATTCATGCCAATGCATACAGGCATGTTGTACTTGTGTTTTCACCTTACCTTGTTGGCCCAAAACATTAATGAAGCTATTCATTATGTGCATAGGGTTTTGTACTCTATAGGTTTTGGCACTCATCACGAGAGATGGTAAGGAATTATATGAACCATCTAGTTTTCGTTCTCCCTAATTATCCTATCTGAGTTATGATATGCCCCAGGCTCTTCTATTTTCATGCTTCCACTCTCCGCTGAGACCTGTTTTTGTTGCTCGCATGTTAGGAACCTAAAAAAAAATTGAGTGATTTTTGTTGCATCCTTATCACAGTGGTCATGGCACCCATCATTCGTATAGAGCCGAATAGATTCCAAGCCTTAGTATCCCATGCTAACGCTATCGATGACCTAAAGGATAATGGCTAGGATGTGTTCCTCAAGAATTTTGAGGGCTATAATCTCCAAGTGGCAAAATATTTTGCACAAACCTTTGACAGTTTCAGAGCCAAGATTGGAGACATACAGTTGGAATTGACAGAGGATTTCGTGAGAAAAGAAACAGGGCTTCCATCAAAGGGAGAGAGGTGGTTTAAAAACGCCAGAATAGAAGAAGTCCCATGGAGTTTGTTTATGACCTCCCATAAAACCACTTGTTGTATAAAAGGTATTCCTATCGCTTTGTAAAACCTAGATGTCACAGTCTACTTTTAATTCTGAAGCAATTTGTTACATGCGAAGGTCGATACGGGATGGTTTTTCTCTACCATATCCATTTTCTTATGAATTTCATAGGGTTCGAATTAGATATGCCCTTTTACCTATTGATGAGTCCTTCCAAGATGTCCAAGAGTTACAAGCGATAGGGTATCAATTTGATCTTGTTTCACCATGGAGTTGTTAAAATCTTGTTGGTGTATCATTTGTCGAACATAGGTGACAGTTGGGAAACCTTTCTGATAAGAAATGGCTTCACTCAGGCTGTATCATTTGTCGAACATAGGTGAGAGTTGGGAAACCTTTCTGATAATAAATGGCTTCACCTAGGCTGATCCTACAACCAATCCTCTTTTAATTTCAAACCTTAACTCGAACAAGCCAGTGGTTGAAAGCCAGTTCATTGATTCAATTGATGGACCAGAGTGTATTGATAAAACCCCTCTAGATAAAGGATTACCATGTAGGTTTTTACCTGCAAGATATCTGGAACAAGTGACTGCCAAATTAAATGGAAATGATCCTCATGTGCCTATGAACGATGCTATTTTAAACGTTAATGTTAAATGTGATGTCAAGAAACTCTGTAAAGGAAGGAAAGAACAGTGCACGGATTTGAGTTTCAAGAATAAGAATGTCGGTTGTCTAATATCTAGAAAACAAAGAAACCAAAATAATAATCATCTGAGCTCGATTGATCCAATCGATATCGATGAGGGTTCATATCATGAGACAAAGGATTTCTTGGCTCGAGAAGACCCAGAAAATCAGTGTTCTAGGAGGGAGGTTATCACCCATGTTGAAC
The DNA here is from genome assembly GCA_009831015.1 of Picea engelmannii. Taxonomy (NCBI): domain Eukaryota; kingdom Viridiplantae; phylum Streptophyta; class Pinopsida; order Pinales; family Pinaceae; genus Picea; species Picea engelmannii. Next base: position 188,326 of record ML784287.1, on the reverse strand, counting down.
CATATGATTTCGTGACCAATTTACCCCCGTGTATTAAGGGTAAAGAAGGATTTTCGGGTATTGGGAACGATCTGGAAAAAACAATAGGTAAGATTAAAGTTCCCCTAGTCGACTGTGTCCTACGTCAATCTTCCATCTCCACAGTACATTGTGATAGCTGCCTCGGTTGGGTAGAGCACTACTATGTCGATGTTCCTCACTTACACACCCGAATTACAACCTTGACTGCTCAGAATGATATTTTGAAACAAGAGAACCTTGGTCTCAAGACACATATAGAGAGAGAGAGAATAAACGAATCAAGAGGGCTGGAAATATAATTATTAAGAATATGACCAATTTCAAAGAAATTATAAACTCTGAACTGTTTGATCCCTCTTTGGCTAATTTTTAATGGTAAAACGATTTTATTTTCATTTCATTCATTTCTATTATCTAAGTCAAAATAAGTAGATTTTAATTTTGATTTCATATGCTAAAAATAAGACTAGCTACATAATCTATGATTATGTAGCCAGTCTCTTTTGAAAAATAATTAGTAATTATTAATTTTTTTCTAACATATCAAATTAGTTTTTCTATTATCGGGAAATGGGAGATTGTGTTGTTGATTTATTAGAGTAAACACTTTCAATTATATGCTTAAATGTTCAGTAGTTTCTCCTTTTTTATGTTTTATAAAACATTGGTTTAATTTTGAACAAATCAACTCTTATATGAGTAGTATCTAGTTCACTATTTTTGTAATATTACTTGATTGTGGGAGATTCAACTCTATCATGTGTGATATGAGTATTTAGATCCTGAATTAGTTTAAATATTGTTCACTCTTGTTAGTGAGGACATATTTGACTTGAACACATTATGTACATATAACTTTCAATATTTAAATGGACAAGTTGTTCACTCCTTGGCTTTAGACCAGCGTGGCACTTACCCATTATGTTTTGCCTTTTATATTATGGAATGTTATTAAATTTATACAGATTTAGTCTTATTATCGTATGATATTTCATATTATTCAGCACTTTAGTTCTGTCTGTAATTTGATGTTCATATATTACATCTGTGATCAGTATTTCATTTAAATATCATTGATTTATGTTAAATGATGTATTACATCAATGATTTGTATTAAATTTCTTTTATTATAAGTGTTCATCATTACAAGATCACGAGATTTGTATGCTTGTTACTCTGCTCTTATATTCCTGCTCCAAAAACACCTTTGATTTTGTTCCGGGAGTGTTAGCTCCAGCCTATTACAAGTTTTCCTCACAGGCAGGACAACTGGGAGTTTGTATTGCGCAGAGACATAAACTCATTAGTTGACTAATCACAGGTTAGTTTACTTGTATTCTATTTCTTTTGTTAGTTTGTTTATCAATGAAATAAGAATAATTTAAATTGGCTTTGACTGTTATTTTGTTCTTATTTCAAATTGTGTTTTATTAGTATTCTTTAGTTCTTTAGATTTTAAATATTAAATAGAAAATATAAAATGTATGTGATTTCTTTATCTACTTCATAAAAACTTAAAAAAAACATCGATTTCGCAAGATATCCAACAAAACTTGCAAATTGTATATACATTGTTCAAAACCATATGCACATATCCATACTTCTATTTTTGACGTTTGTAACCTATTAAACGTACATTATTATTATCATAGATTTATAGGTTAGTTTCATTTCTTTTATTTCTAGGACTTTAGTTGGCCAACAGAGCTATTAAACTCGTCAGGTCATTTCGTTCCAAACGGCTTGGGTTATTTAGACAACCCCAGTCCAAATCTATCCTTCCAGTTGACGGTGTGTCACTTACGCCCGTCAACAATGGGGTACAAGAGTAGTACTCGACCCAATATCTCATGGCACCAACTAAGGAGGCTAGATTGTGCCCTTAGTCATACTACCCGACTAACCAGGTACTAGAGAGTATCTTCCCGAGTTTTGTTCTCGATGGCACTATAGAATTCAAGTGGCCAATCAATTTATCTAAAGAGGGCTTAGAAAAATCTAGGCCGATTTATATACAAGTGTTGTTTGATGCGCTACCACTCGAAGGAGTACCAACATGGGTTACAAGGGTGGCCAACAGATGTGCGCTTAAGTACCACTTGTATTTCTTGCATGTATGAATCCTCTACTGTGGCTTTATATGCATAATGACAGATCTTTGTAGCTTAAAGATGCTGGAATATGTCTCTACCCTGGAAAAAAAATTAACCCAAAATTTTTTGCCGAAGAAAGTGCTCTGATACCACTTGTAATATTCCATATATAAAAGTATGCAGAACATAAATAAATAGCTAGAAATGGATGATGAACATTAATATAACCATAACAACACCATAATAATACCAAAATGATACCAGATTAACACCATAAAAGAGAACTTATATTATTGAGAGAAATGTTCACTTGCCTCTTCGAGGGGGAAACCTCCAGCAGAGCAGAGCTCTGTTACAATAATATCCAAGACACAATTTGTCATACCCTCGACTCTTATTTATACTAAATATGTCTATCAAAAGAACCATATAGAGGAAGATTCTTCTAGAAGCGGAAGCTTCTATTAGGTCTTATTACTTTGGACTTATTCTTCCTTATTGTTAGGCCTTATTAATATTGACCTTTATTACATTGAAATATATTATTCTACCTACGTGAGGGGTTAGGTCCCTAACAATCACACAGGGGACCAACAATAGGTTCTCAAACTATTGAAGGACAACTTGGTTGTAGCACAAAATTGGATGAAACAAAAATCAAGTTAACATCACAGTGAAAGGGAATTTGAAGTGGGGGATTGGGTATTTATGAGGCTACAACCATATAATTAGATGTTCCTCAAGCAAAAAAATAAGGGCAAAAATTTAGCACCCAAACATTATTTCCCCTACAAGTTTTACAAGGGATCAAACATGTGGATTACAAATTGAAGTTTCCTCCATCTTCACGTGTACATCTAGTATTCCATTTTTCTTTATTAAATAAGTTCATCAACAACAATATCATGTTATCACCATAAACAACTTATGTGTGAAATCGAGTTTTCGAGACTTAGCAAGGTGTTAAACCGATGTGGAGGAGTGACAAACTAGAGGACATGGCCAAGTATGGCGGGAGGAGGCTATATTTGGTGGGCATTAATTTGATGGAGCATGATAGGTCACATATCGCAAGCATGCTAGATCAACAGTCAGGGATCGTTTAAGGGGGGGAGTTGTGTGGGAGATAATTCCTGAAAGCGGGCTGAATCGTAAACCACGGTTTTGGGTCAGGACCACATGGCGCCACCGGGTGCATTTCGAGGTAAGAAGTGGGTTTCCCCAAACCACTTCCTCATGCCCCCGAAATTGGGAAAATAAATAAAAGGGGTGCTTGTTGTTTATTTTAATATTTTTCAAATGATGAAACGTTTCAGTTCGGTTATTGTAATTGGTTTCTAACTGAAGGAACTTGAATTGTATAATTATTAGAAGTCCCAAATGTATTAATGTTGGAAGAAGTGCAAGGGAACCTTTTTATTTGTTCAGAACTCAATTGTAATTTTCTGGAGCTGAATTGAATACATATGCAGAAGCCTTTGAATTATCTATGAAAAGATTCTAATGGTGGTGATAAGAGTTGTGTCTTCTCTCCTTGTATGTATTTACTTTGTTTTATAATTTCATTTACACTATCTTCAGTTTAAATTGGATATTTTAAAGGCCTGGAATTCATCTTGTGATGCTCTTGTCTTAAGCAATTTAAATTGTGTTAAGATCTTCCTAACTAATTCAGAATTCATTTCATTAATGCTCTGATGCAGTTACTTGTTTTCTTTTTCTTATTACAGTCTGCAAACTACAATTTATAACTTAGATTCATTTCCTCACTTAGCCTTTATCCTCTAGAGAGTCCTACTTTCTAGTCAATGTTTTCATTCATTTTCAGAATTTTGACTCCATAGCCCTAAGTGTCCCTCCCCTTCCTTTCTAGCAAATTTATAAAAAACCCTCGAAAAACAACAAAACTTTGCCATTGATTTTCAAAGAAACACCGAGTGACACTAGAGAGCCCTCTCTGAGTTGAGAAGACTAGTAACCAACTCTAAAGTTGGTTCGTAGGTTACCTCTGTCATTTGTTTAATCAACCAAAAAAAATTACAGAGTGCTAACATTCTGGCATCATTGTCGGGGATCGAAAGTGAAATATTCCCGACGAAAAGAACGAATTAAAGCTTCAGATTTGATTCCTGAGTGTGACAGTGGATCAAATACCTCATTGATTGAGCCTAAATTTACCTTGGAGACTCTGTTACAAAGATACCAGTAGCACAAAGTAGTTTGAGCTAGAAATCTTAGCTCCTAAGAGAATCCACACCAGGAGAAACCCAAACCCAGAAGCAATGATCCATGTATCTGATCTTGAGAAGATTGTACACAAAAGAAAATAAAATAAAATAAGCCCAGTTTTTTTCTTAGACAGATATATATCCTTTCCCAAAGATGGAGTAACAAGCATTGAAGACCTCAATTTTGATGTGAAATTTGAGCAAAATATGTTCATAACTAAATCTGAGTCTTTCTTGAACGAAGTCATATTTGATAAGAAGAGGATCCAAGATTTATTTTTAGCTGCCTCTACCAAACCTATTGTAATTCATACTCAGAACCAACATCCACTTCAAGTCCTTACAGTAGCCATCGTAGCTAAATTTTCCCCTCTTGTTCTACCTGCTCAGTTACATGATTTTCCTCGAGAGTATAATCTAATAATTATGTTGTATGATGTTGAAGGCAATGTGTTAGCCATAGATGATTTTATGGGCTAAATTTCGAAAATGGGCTAATTTTCCATGGTTTTTTCCACAAAACTATTCGCCAATTTCCATTTTTTCTAAAAACAATTCACCCAAATTCTATAGAATACAATTATTTTACATCAAAAATCACCAAAAGTTTATAGAAACCATATAAAATCCTTAGAAATTTGAATATTTTTACAAAACTATCACCAAACATTTTACATTTTCCATATTAAGGACTAATAATGTTAGCCCATGTTTCTACATTTTATATAAATTTTCATCCTTAAAATCAACCCTGATGTCAACCCAAAAGAATCTAGATTGGTTCAATGATTTTATAGACTTAGAAGAAGTATATTTTGAGGATGTAAAAATGAGGTTATTTGCACAAAGCCTTGTAGGAGAAGTCATAAAGTGGTTCAGAGCTCTCCCAGCAGCCAGTATCATAAACTTTGAAGCCTTTGAAACCAGTTTTCTTCCACAGTGGGGTGAAAATAAAAACCCCCGAGATAATCTACAAGGGAGTCTCAAGATAATCTACCTTCTTCAAGTCAGCCCAAGAAAGATAGTTCTGCAAAGGATGCATTGGAGAAAGGAAAATAGAAAGAGGAGCTCCCAAAGAAGGTCCCAGAGACAAGAAAAGATGCAGTCATCAAAGAGGTAGAGAAAAATCAGTTTCCTTTTGATTTTGAAAGTGAGATGGAAAAAATCAAAATTTATGTGCCTTTTAATGAGTTAATAAGGAATGTTGATTATAGAATCCAAATCATAAAAATGTTGAAAATGGAAGAAGCATATGATACTCCAAATGTGCAAGATGATCATCCTGCAATTTTATTTGGTCCTCGGGTGGAAGAAAGTGGTGATGATGGTGATGTGCCTCCATTCTATGTCAGCCTTAAAATTCATGATGTGACCTTAAACAGTGCAATATTGAATTCAGGAGCATCTCATAATTTGATGCCAAAGGTAATCATGGATGAACTAGGTTTGGACATCACTAGACCTTACAAAGATCTATTCTCTTTTGCTTCAAAGAAGGTAAAGTGTTTGGGCTTAATTAAAGATCTGGTTGTGTCTCTATCTCAAATTCCATTAATGAATCTGGTCATGTATGTGGTTTGTTGGCACAGGGGAATACCCAGGGTTCAAAGCTACAACAATGCACCAACAAAACCCTAACAACAGGCCCTTTCGGCAACACCTGTGAAGAAGATGAAGTCTCACCTAAGGTAGAGGCAGGGGTGGTTGCAGGACTCAAGTGTCTACAACCTTAGCTGGGACACAGATCTGTGATTAGAACACTTAATAAATCACTTAGCACCATTAGTCCCTCAATATACATTCAATAACCACTTCTCTTATAAGACAAAACTTCGTAGTATTCACACTAATCTACAGTATCCAAGCACTTAGCATATACAAAAGGATCAAAATGAGCATATCAAGCACTAAGCCTGAATATCTAGATCATATCTAACATTCTCACATACAATAATCACAAAGCATGAATAGATATATATAAACATATCAGAGCATTTAGCAGATAACATATGAACACATCAAGACAAAGCACAAAGCACACAACACATTGTTTATGTGGTTCACCCCCACCCTGTGGCTACATTCACCAACTCTTCTTCTTTATAATCTTCGGTCAATCAGTTACAAGCATAGAGCCTCAAAACCCTTACTCCGCATAGGACAGAAGATCTGCGCAGGTTGCTAGATATTTCTTCCTTGCTTTACAGTACAAAACCTTCTACAGTCTCTCACAGGGACTTGCACTCAGCTCTACAAGTCTTACACGATATGCACATAGTACTTACAATCCCTTGATCACATGGATCTAGCACTTAGCCATTCCTTTTACATTTAGCACACCAACCTCTTTCTACATTTCCTATCCTTCTATATATACATTACAAAATAGGCCTAAACATGGGTAAACCCATGGGCCGACATCCCATTCCCATTACATATTCCCAAAAACCCAAAAAGAGGCCCAAAAGGGGGACAAGATCCCGTGATCTCCACTTCGACTTGCGCTCCTCCTTTGACAGATTGGCGAAGTCCCAAAATAGGTCAACATGACCAAGAAACTGATGCAGGAGCATCTACGACTTCCTCAAGTGAGCTAGTGCATGGAAAGAGAAGAATAGCTGGACAGCGCCAACACATACATTTTTGAATTACTTTGAAAATATTTTTGCGTCGTCGTTTGAATGAAAGCATTCACATGAAGCGCACTTGTATTGTAATGTGGATAAGAAGGCATTAAATAGTTTTAAATGCTGGTAGATAGGGTTAGCTGTAGATTAGACAGTTTCACTTCCAGGAGGGAAAACGAATATAGGCACCCTCCTTGTATAATGGAGAAAAAAAATTATTCAGCATTAGCAAGAGAGAGAACAGAGCAGAGAGCTGTGAAGAAACTCCATGTACAGACATTGAATTAATAGGAAAGCTTTGATTCACTTCCATGGATGTGTTTGATCTCTGTGTGTTGTTGATATTATGTTGTTGCATATTTGATTCTTTATATGCTTATCTTCTATATGTTGCGTATGTGATTGCATATCAGGTTCGAAACCTGAGAGAATGAGGGAATAAGTTCCAATTGTTTCACTGTTCGAACCAGGAGATTCCTTCATAGAGTGCAGTCGAATTCCTCCGCATAGAGTGCGTCGAGGAGGTTCAACAGTGAAGCTCTTATTCTCGTCGACCAGAGTTGTGTTGGATTATTCGAGCCGTGTAGGTGAAGTGCAAGTCGGATTTAGGTCTCAGTAGTAAGTCTGAGAGAAGAAAGGTGTGGGATGTTGTCTTCGTGAATGCACATAGTCCGGAAGAACCAACACTTCAGGAATTGTAGGAGTCCGAGCGTGGGCAGTTGGTACAGAATCCTTAGAGGAGGAGAAGGACCAAGCTCAGGAGGGATAGTGCCTTTGCTTCAGTTTCACAGGACGAAGCTGGTGAAGCGAAGAACTCTTCAAGAGGAAGAGAATCGACGACTTGAACTCTTGAGAAAGAGTTAACCTCCAAGCACTGTGGAACTCATTTGCCATCGCATTTCGGCATAGCAGGTTTGGCATGTACAAGGGTTGCATGCACGTCGAAATCGTGAGTTGCGATTTCCCGATTTAAATTGGAGTCGTCGGTCATCGGAGGGACAGGTGGCACGAGATCCCGAGGAGTCGGGACTCGGCACTTCAGTGTTTTCGAAGTCGAAGGGAGCACGAAGAAATAGTAAAGCCCCGAGTTGCGACGGGTCCCACGGAGATGGAGTGGAGGACATCACGTGGCATCACACATCGGCGTTCGGGGTTTTGGAAGGTGAGAAAATCGTCACCTTTCATCTGCCGATTTCTCGACAGGGAAAATCCCCGACACACAGAAGCGTTGACCGTTGACATCGGGGATCGGGATTCGGGGTTTCATATTGCACGGAAGGTGCGCACAAGGTTCGCGAATCCGCGGAACCTGATTTCCCGGTTGGAGGAAGGGAGATCGTCGAGAAGTATACTGTGGGTAAAGGATTCCTGAGAGAGTTCGAAGAGTTGTAAACTCTTCGGGCCGAGTTGTTGAAGGTCCTGGTGAGAGCGACTGTGTCGTCGAGGGCAAGGTTGCGTCAGGGTGGTATCAGAGCTTGAAGATCTTGTCTGTATATTGTAGGCGAGAGAAGAGAAAGAGGAAAGGAAAGCACTCTGATACTCATGACTTGCGTCAGGGTGGTATCAGAGCGGGGAAAAGGAGTTCTCTTTGTTCAGGTAGTAGAGAGAAGAAGATACACCATGCCACCCAGAAGAGAGAGGCAATCTCCTGATCGTGAAGACAGGGATGCCCGGAGAAGGGGTAGGCCAGCAGGTAATGCTGAGATGGAGCGAGAGATGAGAGATATCCGAGCCAGACTTGAAGAAATAGAGACCACCCAGAGACGTGGTGCTGGTGCAGCATAGTTCAGTGATCCCGAGATTGAAGAGGAAGTTGGACATGCTGAAGAAGAATTCACGGCAGAGGATGCATCAACCGAAAGGATGATTAGAGCCATTTCGAGGATGAGCTCAAAGACAAAGATGGACATTCTCATCTATGAGGGAAGTCTAGATGCAGAGGAATTGCTGGATTGGATCTGAGCATTGGATACATACTTCGATTACGAAGATATCGAAGAAGACAAGAAAATAAGGCATGTTGTTACCAAGCTAAAAGGACATGCAGCCTTATGGTGGGACGAGCTGCAAGCGGACAGGCGTTCCAAAGGAAAATAGAAGATCAAGAGCTGGGACAGGATGATCGCTAAGATGAAGGCGAAATTCATCCCGAGAGATTATCAGATCACACTGTTCAGGCGCATGCAGAACCTGAGACAGAAGATGATGACGGTGAAAGAATACACCGAAGAATTCTACAGGCTCAACATTCAAGCTGGTCATCGGGAGAGCGATGATGAGAAGGTGGCGAGGTATCTGAATGGTCTTAGGTATGACATTTAGGATGAATTGAGCATGGTCACCATCTGGACGGTTGAGGATGCGTACCAGATGGATCTGAAGGCCGAAGAGAAGCTGAGTCGCAAGCAGGGACAGCGAGGGAGAGGCCGAAGCCAACCTAGAGGCAAAGATGTTGCCCAAGAATGAACTCAAATACCCAAGGAGGAGTGGAAGAAGCCTCAGGGAAGAGTTGAAGGAGGTGGAAACTCATGGCAGAGGCAACAATATGCTGAGCCGATGAGGCAGCATACTGAGCAGGGTGGCAGATATGCTGACCCCAACGTAATTCCTCGTACCCGAGGTAGAGGAAGAGTCCATGGAAGAGTTATCACATGTTTTACATGTGGGAAAGACGGACACAAAGCCGTTGACTGCCTAGAAAGGAAAATGGACAGAGGAAACGCTCACGTCACTGAGGCGCAGAGGCGTGGCATTGAGGTTGAAGACACTGGAAGTGGGAAGTCGCTGACAGTGCACAAGGCTCTCTTGAAACCTGAGAAAGAGGTGGACAGCTCAGCGCAGAGATGCAGACTGTTCCGGACGACTTGCAAGACCAAGGGCTGGAAATGCAAGGTCATAGTGGACAGTGGAAGCACCGACAATCTCGTTTCGACCGAGATGGTGGAGAAGCTGGAGCTGAAAATGAACAAACACCCGAGTCCATACAAAGTGACATGGCTGCAAAAAGGACACCAGGTGTGTGTTACAAAGCAATGCTTGGTCAATTTTAAAATGGGTGAATATAAGGATGAGATCCTGTGTGATGTCATTCCCATGGATGTCTGTCATGTTTTATTGGGTAGACCTTGGCAGTATGACCGACATGTTGTTCATGATGGGAG
>ML784287.1:167377-177743 GCA_009831015.1 Picea engelmannii | reverse complement strand
ACATGTTGTTCATGATGGGAGAATGAACACATACACCTTGGAGAAGGATGGGAGATCACATACCTTACATCCGGTAAAGGATAAGGAAGTGAAGCCGGAAGTGAGCAGTACCATACTTCTCATGAGCGGGAAGGAACTTCTCATAGAGCTGGAGAAGGATGAGGATCCACAATTCTTTGTTGTCAGGAAGCCGAGAATTTTCCTGACAAGCACAAGAGTGGACGACTTGCCGGAAGAAATTCAGGAACTACTTGAAGAGTTCGTTGATATCATCATGGACGAACTACCTCACTCGTTGCCACCAGTACGGAGTGTGAGTCATCACATTGATCTCATACCCGGAGCAAGTTTGTCGAATAAGGCAGCATACAGGTTGACACCTCAGGAGAATGAGGAAGTCAAAAGGCAGGTGCAAGATCTGCAGGATAAGGGACTGGTTAGAGAAAGTCTTAGTCCATGTGTTGTTCCGACAGTGTTGAGTCCGAAGAAAGATGGAGGTTGGAGGATGTGTACAGACTCCAGGGCGATTAATAAAATCACCATCAGGTACAGGTTTCCACTGCCGAGAATGGACGACTTGATGGACTTCCTGAGTGGGGCAAATTATTTTTCAAAAATAGATCTCAAGAGCGGATATCATCAGATCCGGATGAGAGAGGGAGATGAATGGAAGACAATATTCAAAACAAATGAGGGTTTGTATGAATGGTTGGTCATGCCGTTTGGTTTGACAAACACGCCAAGAACTTTTATGCGGCTGATAAATGAAGTCCTACGAAAATTCATTGGCAAATTTGTGGTCGTGTATTTGGACGACATACTAATATTCAGCAAGACCAGGGCTGAACACTTAAGGCATTTAGCCACTATGATGAGAAGATTACAGCAGGAGAAGCTGCTGATTAATTTGAAGAAGTGTTCCTTCATGCAGACCGAACTCATTTATTTGGGTTTTGTAATCTCAGCGAATGAATTGAAGATGGATCCTGAGAAGGTGAACGTAATCAGGAATTTGCCATCACCGAGGAATGTTTTTGAGGTAAGGAGCTTTCACGGGTTGGCAAGCTTCTAAAGAAAATTCATTCGAAATTTCAGCGGAATCCGTGCAGCAATGATGGACACTGTGAAGAAGCGGCATAAAGTCTTTCATTGGACAGCAGAGGCTGAAAGGAGCTTCAACCTATTGAAGCGAAAGATCACCGAGCAGCCAGTGTTAGTGCTGCCTGATTTTCAGAAAACCTTCCAAGTGAAGTGTGATGCCAGTGGATATGTTGTTGGAGGGGTTTTGAGTCAGGATGACAGACCTGTAGCGTACTACAGCGAGAAGTTGGATGATGTGAAGCTGAAATATTCCACGTACGATAAGGAATTCTATGCCATCATACAGGCACTGAAAAAGTGGAGGCATTACTTGATACCCAAAGAATTTGTGTTGTACAGTGATAATCATGCATTGCAATTCGTGAGCCAGCAAGAGAAGCTGAATCAGAAGCATGCGAAGTGGGTAGAGTACATGCAGAATTTTACATTTGTGATAAAGCACATTTTGGGGACTGCTAACAAGGTAGCTGATGCCTTGAGCAGGAAATGCTTGTTGCTGCAGGAATTCAGGGTCAAAACCTTGGGTTTTGAAAATTTAAAAGATATGTATGCAGGTGACGCAGACTTTGGCGAGGCATACGAAGCAGCCGAGAACCCAGTTCTCAGGGATAGGAGTCCGTGGATTGACTACCTGATCCAGGATGGATTGTTGTTCAAAGGCAATCAATTGTGCATTCCAGATTTTTCTATGAGAGAGAATTTGGTGAAGGAGAAACACAGTGGAGGCTTAGCAGGTCATTTTGGACATGACAAAACCTTCGCCAAGCTGAGCAAATCTTATTATTGGCCTGGCATGCATGCTGATGTTAAAATATTTGTTGACAGATGCCGGATATGTCAACATGCAAAAGGCCGAAAGCAGAACACAGGGTTCTATCAGCCATTGCCCATACCCGAGAGGCCATGGGAAGCCATTAGCATGGATTTCGTTTTGGGATTACCGAGAACGCAGCGAGGAGTGGATTCCATCTTTGTGGTGGTGGACAGGTTCTCGAAAATGGCACATTTTATACCGTGTCATAAGACCAGCGATGCAACCCACATCGCCAATTTATTTTTCAAAGAGATCGTGCGATTGCATGGATTGCCGAGAAGCATAGTCTCAGATCGGGATACCAAATTCATAGGTCACTTTTGGAGGATGTTATGGAAGAAGCTGGGGACTAACTTGGCATTCATGTCTGCTTACCATCCGCAGACAGATGGGCAGACCGAATTAGTCAACAGAAGCTTGGGGGATCTGTTGAGAGGTCTGGTGACTGAGCATCACAGCAGTTGGGATCAGATCCTACCACAGGCTGAGTTTGCGTACAATGATTCTGTGAATCAGAGTATAGGTAAGATCCCATTTCAAATTTTGTATGGGACACAGCCGCAAGGAGTATCTGAGCTCAGGGAGTCAGAACAGGCTAAAACTAGCAGCGTGAAAGCTGAAGGATTTGTTGAGGTGATGCATGAACTTCACGCAGAAGTGAAGCAGTGACTGATGAAGGCGAACCAGGAGTATAAGCGCAGAGTCGATCAGAGGAAAAGACAACTTCAGTTTGAAGTTGGAGACATGGTTCTAGCGCACCTGAGGAAGGAAAGGTTCCCAAGGGGGCGTATAACAAGCTCAAGATGAAGAAGATTGGACCGTGCAGAGTCCTGAAGAAGTTCGGGGAGAATGCATATGAGCTTGAATTGCCAGAGGGCATTGGTATATCTTCGATTTTCAACATTTCAGACTTATACCCCTACAGGACTGAAGAGGCAGGCACTGGAGCTGATGAACCACCAGTGATCCAGTGGAAGAAGCAATTACCAGTTGCACAGAAGCCATAAATGGAGTGCATACTGGATAAAAGAGTTGGAAGGAAGACCAGGAGAAAGCAATATTTTGAGTACCTGGTGAAATGGAAAAATCACCCAGTAGAGGATGCCAGCTGGGAAATAGAAGTAGTGATTCAGAAGCATGGGCATAGTGTGCAGGAGCTCATGGACAGGAGCCCATGAAATCTTTTGAGCCGAGGAGTATGATGCAGGAGCATCTACGACTTCCTCAAGCGAGCCAGCGCGTGGAAAGAGAAGAACAGTTGGACAGCACCAACACATACATTTTTGAATTACTTTGAAAAGATTTTTGCGCCGTCGTTTGAATGAAAGCATTCACATGAAGCGCACTTGTATTGTAATGTGGATAAGAAGGAATTAAATAGTTTTAAATGCTGGTAGATAGGGTTAGTTGTAGATTAGACAGTTTCACTTCCAGGAGGGAAAATGAATATAGGCACCCTCCTTGTATAATGGAGAAAAAAAATTATTCAGCATTAGCAAGAGAGAGAACAGAGCAGAGAGTTGTGAAGAAACTCCATGTACAAACATTGAATTAATAGGAAAGCTTTGATTCACTTTCATGGATGTGTTTGATCTCTGTGTGTTGTTGATATTATGCTGTTGCATATTTGCTTCTTTATATGCTTATCTTCTATATGCTGCGTATGTGATTGCATATCAGGTTCGAAACCTGAGAGAATGAGGGAATAAGTTCCAATTGTTTCACTGTTCGAACTAGGAGATTCCTGCATAGAGTGCAGTCGAATTCCTCCGCATAGAGTGCGTCGAGGAGGTTCAACAGTGAAGCTCTTATTCTCATCGACCAGAGTTGTGTTGGATTATTCGAGCCGTGTAGGTGAAGTGCAGGTCGGATTTAGGTCTCAGTAGTAAGTCTGAGAGAAGAAAGGCGTGGGTTGTTGTCTTCGTGAATGCACATAGTCTGGAAGAACCAACACTTCAAGAATTGTAGGAGTCTGAGCATGGGCAGTTGGTACAGAATCCTTAGAGCAGGAGAAGGACCAAGCTCAGGAGGGATAGTGCCTTTGCTTCAGTTTCATAGGATGAAGCTGGTGAAGCGAAGAACTCTTCAAGAGGAAGAGAATCGACGACTTGAACTCTTGAGAAAGAGTTAACCTCCAAGCGCTGTGGAACTCAGTTTCCATCGCATTTCGGCATAGCGGGTTTGGCATGTACAAGGGTTGCATGCACGTCGAAATTGCGAGTTGCGATTTCATGATTTAAATCAGAGTCGTCGGTCATCGGAGGGACAGGTGGCACGAGATCCCAAGGAGTCGGGACTCAGCACTTCAGTGTTTTTGAAGTCGAAGGGAGCACGGAGAAACAGTAAAGCCCCGAGTTGCGATGGGTCCCACGAAGACAGAGTGGAGGACAGCACGTGGCATCGCACATCGACGTTCGGGGTTTTGGAAGGTGAGCAAATCGTCACCTTTCATCTGCCAATTTCCCGAAAGGGAAAATCCACGACACATAGAAGCGTTGACCGTTGACATCGGGGATCGGGATTTGGGGTTTCATATTGCACGGAAGGTGCGCACAAGGTTCACGAATCCGCGGAACCCGATTTCCCGGTTGGAGGAAGGGAGATCGCCGAGAAGTATACTGTGGGTAAAGGATTCCTGAGAGAGTTCGAAGAGTTGTAAACTCTTCGGGCCAGGTTGTTGAAGGTCATGGTGAGAGCGACTGCGTCGTCGAGGGCAAGGTTGAGTCAGAAACTCCCAAAACTTGGTCAAGGGCCAACAAGCCCCCAACACTCACCTATGACTCATCCTGAGTCACTTTGGTCTAAGCAATTTTGCCTCAAACTCCTTGAGCTTGGCTCGAGCTTCTTCGACTTGTTGCTTTGTTGTGGCCTCTTGTTCGGTGAACTCCTGGATCACTGCTTCATTCACTGGTCCTTCTAAGCATTGTTCTATTGTGAGGATGACCTATTCTAGCTCTACTCCTTGGCTCTCGACTTTTGTAAAAAGAAGACATGCCTTGTCTTGCATAGGTTGAAGTCATTGAGTGACTTCCATCACTTTTCTTTGAATCATATGGATCTGATGTTGAGTTGTGAGTTTTTCTTGAGACCTCTTCATACTTTCTACAGATGAAAGGGCCTTCAGCTGCACCTATAGTGTATCTACGCTTTTCTTCGCTTCTTGGATTTGCGACTCCAGTGTCTGCAATTCTGGATTTTCAGTGAGATTTTCATAGGTCTGGGCGATGCGGTTACTGAGCTTCTTGCACTCCAAGGAAAGAGATTTTAATTTTTCAACTGCGTTGTGGGAAGTTGCTTCTCTTTGGTTGCTTATCTCCTATGGGGTTTCAGGTACTATGCGGAGCTCTAATTCGGCGAAGCATTTTTGTAGCTTTTGGATTACCTCTTCCAGTTGTGCCACATGTTGTGGAACTTGTTCCTCGGTCTATACTTCGATGATTTTCACAAACCGAAGTGCTCTGTTGACCCTTTCCTTAAATTCAAGTTTCTCGGTGAGAAACTGTTCCTTTCTTTGTTGTAGCTCTGCTTTTTCTTCATCCCATTTCGCTTGGAGAGTGAGATTTTCCTTTTCTATAGCACTTATTTTATCCTTAAGGTCTTTTTGTACTTGCGCTAAAGCTTGGGTAGCTCATGTTGTCTCTTCCTAGGCTCGTCGAAGGTGAGCTTCAACTGTATCAATAATGCGATGTAATTGAGCGGACTCATCACCTAGTCTAGTGCTCCAATTGTCAGGGGAACAATGGATACTGCGTGGATGGACTGTAGTGTCTATTGCACTCCTTGGAGCTCATCCTTAATCTGACGGAATACCTTCTCTTGATTAGCTTCTTTCTTCTTTGCTATCTCTAGCTAAGCATAATTCAATGTTGTGACAATGAAGTTGAAGTCATCTGATGTGAGGGTGGTCTTGAATTTGGTTTTGGTTTCTTTCATTTTCTTCCTTGAAGAAGGTTTCAGAGGGGAAACCTTCCTTTTATTCGAGGTATCCTCCTCGTCTCTTGGCGGTGTAACCTCTCCTTTATTCTTTTTGAATAATGTGCCATCACTATCTTTCTCTGCTGAGATGGATGTGGTCTTCACGGATGCACTATCTAAATCATGGACCTCTTCGGTCTTCTTTTTCTTGCTAGGTTTGGTTGTATCCGGTGCAGTTTTGGGGCCGTCAACATCGGACATCTCTATGGGTTCCGCTGGAACAAGGAGTTTCGCCGACCATTCATTAGTAATCTCCTCTAAGTAATTCTCGATTAACTTGTAGTATGATTGTAGTTGTTGTTTATGCTCATCGGCGTGTGTTGTGATATAGATAAAATGGCGGTCTGCACTGAATTTCATCAAGGGTATAAACTTGTGAAATGTGTTCGGGGTTATGCGAGGTGTGGCCCGTATGTCTACCTTAAACTGGTTATAATACGTGTGGAATATGGAATTTGATTTCCACTGCTTGTTCATGTCGTTGGAGTACCATAGCATACTGAAATTTGCAGTCAGAGGTTCAAATGGCTCGGTGTCCGGGAAGGTCTCACCTTTTGGCATCTCCCATGCGATGAAAGCGATCAGGATAAGAAGCCAACTGAAGTGGAATTCGTATCCCTGATCCTGTGTTTCCTTGCAATCTACTTCTAGTTGGTTCATGATGTACTTCACTGAATTCATATATAGTCCCTCTGCGCACTTCCCTGTGAGGTTGACTATGAATCCAATTACTTGGGTCAGTTGGTTCTTGCGAACTAGCTTGTCTGCGACCAAATGATAGGCAAGGCGCACTGCGTCTCTCCAGATAGAGGTTACCTTGTATCCTCATGTACCCTTCTCTACATCATCGTAAGTATCCTTTATTCTCTGGGCAAGACCACGATCTGCGATATTTCCGGGGTAGAAATCATGTGGGTCAGGGCCTTGCATGCTAAGCCCTGTGATCTGAGTGATCAAAGTCAGATCCACTGTGATGCGATGGTTCAACCATAAGTATCCTCCATGATAGCAGGAAAGCAACAACTTGACCCACGCATTCACTTCTTGATGCCTCCCGAAGTGAGGAATCTTCATTACATTAAGCAGAGTGGACTGCGCGAGATTCATGGTCCACTACTGGGGAACAAACTTTGAACTATTTCCCTTGGTTCTAGTCAGATACTTGTATGGGACTAGCATATTTTACACTTTCCTGTCGCTGAGGTTGAAGTCACTAAACTTCAACGCTGTGATATTATCCTGGTCTGCGCGCACTATGCGTATACCCTTCTAAAGGTACGCAGTGACCAGTTCATATTCAAAATATCGAGGCACACTGTCTCGGTTTATTGCACTGCTTAGAGGTGGTAGATAAGAAGGTAGAATGCTTGGAATCATCTTAGGATTCACAATATCATCTCTGTGCTTCATTCGTTTCTCAGCAGCTGGTCGGGATGGTTCAGCTCGAGAAGTGGACGGAGAGCCCTATAATCTTCTTGCCGAAGATGCTTGTACACATGTAGACACTCCTCTCTCCGACATGACTCTTTCTATCATCAAGTCGATCAAAACTTCCTCAACGGATTTCTCTGCAGCGCTCAATGCTTCCGACATACGCACTCAAGGTAAACAATTTGCAGTATCAGGGAACAACTCAGACATGGTAATGAGATAGAGAAAGAGAGCACAATGATCAGTGTATAAACTCAGCTTAGTCTGTGGGCTCAAATTCTCGATTGGAAAAAGTGTTCTTGGTGCATGGCGCAACGAGCTAAATAGGTAATTCTACAATGGTTGACTTGAAATGGATCCTCCATTAACTCATGTTCAATGCATTTGGCACGGTCCAACGGTCGGATGACGAAGCTTTATTTCTTTTTTGTCCGTTCGGAGTGGAATTCAAATGGATATATCGGCCCCAATGGCTATATTGCTTCATCATGGCGAAGTTCCATGTGTCGTTGTTCTGATATCTCGATGAAGCTCCAATTCTGCAATTTTTCTTTTTGTGAGGTCTCCTCTAGAACCTCCTGTAAGCTTTCAGTATTAGCCCTCTTCTTTCTTAACTTTCTATCCTTTTTTCCAGTGAGATTTGTCTCCGTAATGCTTTTCTCATTCTGATTCTTATCTTCTTTGGTCTTAGTTACTTCGTGTTGTTGAAATTCTTTCCTAGGGTTCCTGGATAATACTTATTCTTTGTCTGGGATAGGTAATTAAATCTTTTGAGGATTCTCTAGTGTACTCTTAGCTTCGACATGTGGGTTGCTAGTATTAAATATATGTGATCAACTCTCTTGTTCCTCAATCAAGTGTGCGATCCTTCTAGTCATAAAGTCTTTTAACTCTTGCTTCTTTTGTTCCAAAAATTCTTCTTCTTCCTTTCATCGGGCTTGGTCTCTATCAATCCAAGAATTTCCTATTAGCATGGTAAATGGGGCGTTGTCTTCAACAAATTTGATAATCTCAACGTCTTCTTTTGTCAAAGTTCCATTGACATTCATAGGTATCCGAGCGAGCCTTCCACATAGTTTTACTAGCTTCCCTCTAAATAAACATATTCCTGCTAGTGAAGGGATCATAGCAGGCCTTCCTATAGCTTCCTAGGTTCTCTCTGGCATAATATTCATCTGTGTTTCCTCATCCAGAACACAGTCAATGTTGAAGTCTCCTAATCTTTCTTCGATGCATTCCTTTTCTTTAAAGATCTCTGATAAGATGACATGTCGATGGTCATTCAGGGTTTCTTTCATCTATAGAAATGCTTTCTTTGATTCTTTCTGAGGTTCATCCATAGGTTCTGGATCTTACTTAGGGGTTTCTTGATTCAGGTTCATTCTTTCTAGCTTAGTAATCATTCTAGGGAAATCTAATACTTCATGGTCTAGAGCTTTACAGCAAAGACTACTAGATCTTACACCAGGGAATTCCTTAGCAAGATCTCCCGGTCTTCTGGAAATGTAACAAAAAGTTAATCCTCTCTTCCTTTAAAATGATCCCCATCTTCTTATGTACTACACACTAGGATCATATGAGTTAACTTGCAACAATTTCTTTCTAGGATCCTACATCCATTCGTTAGTCCGAACATTCTTTTTTTGCATAGGTATAATATATCTTTCACTATTCTTATCAAATCTACTCATATCAAATCTTCTTTCATCTATTAATGACCTATCTTTCAAACTAGGACAGGCTCTATTAAACAGACCTAGATATGTATTCTCGAAACAAAAATTTCCACTTATCTTACTTCTACAAGGCACAAAGCTTCCAGATCTTAAAACGTTTAACTATTCTTACCTTTATCAAAGCACAGAGCTTGCAGATCTTACCTCTTTTAGTCAGAAATTTCCACTTTTACCTTTCTTAGAGCACAAAGTGTTTAGATATTGCTTCTTTTCTTCAGATCTGACCTTCTTTCTTTAGCACATAGATTTACAAATCAAGTAGAATAATGTGCACTAGGGCACGGATCTATGCACAAAGCTTTCACAATTTTAGGATGAATCTTTGCACAGAGCTTCCTCTTTCTAAGTTCCCAGCAATCATAGTTTCAGGTCCCAGCAACAGAACCATTTGTTGGCATAGGGGTAGACCCAGGGCTCAATGCTACAACAGTGCACCAAAAAAACCCTAACTACCAGCCCTTTCGGCAACACCTGCGAAGTAGATGAAGTCTCACCCAAGGTAGAGGCAGAGGTGGTTGCAGGACTCAAGTGTTTGCAACCTTATATGGGACACAAATCTGTGATTAGAACACTTAATAAAGCACTTAGCACCATTATTTCCTCAATATACAATCAACAACCACTTCACTTATAAGACAGAACTTCGCAGTATTCACACTAATATACAGTATTCAAGCACTTAGCATATACAAAAGGATCAGAATGAGCATATCAAGCACTAAGCCTGAATATCTAGATCAGATCTAACATTCTCACATACAATAAGAACCAAGCATGAATAGATCTATCTAAACATATCAGATCATTTATCATATAACATATTAACACATCAAGACAAAGCACAAAGCACACAACACAATGTCTACGTGGTTCACCCCCACCCTAGGGCTACGTCCACCAAATCTTCTTCTTTATAGTCTTTAGTCAATCGGTTACAAGCACAGAGCATCAAAACCCTTACTTTGCATGGGACAGAAGATCTGTGCAACTCACTAGATCCTTCTTTTTTGCGTTACAGCAAAAAACATTCTACAGTCTATCACAGGGACTTGCACTTAGCTCTACAAGTCTTACACAGTATGCACAGAGCACTTACAATCCCTTGATCACATGGATCTAGCACTTAGCCATTCCTTTTGTACTTAGCACACCGACCTCTTTCTACATTGCCTATCCTTCTATATATATACATTATAAAATAGGCCTAAACATGGGTGAACCCATGGGCCGACATCCCATTCCCATTAAATATTCCCAAAAACCCAAAAAGGGGCCCAAAAGGGGGCCAAGATCCCGTGATCTCTACTTC
>ML784287.1:133857-144819 GCA_009831015.1 Picea engelmannii | reverse complement strand
TTATTTATACCATTTATGTCACTTCCTTTTAACATTAGGGCCGACCTGACACTTTCTTATTTTGTAATTATTTTCTTTAATTATCTTCAGGGCCTACATGTACAATTCACTTTGTCATCTTCATAAATTCAATTCTCCTCAACCATAAGGATGCATGTGACGTGCCACATACCAACGGAAACAGCATGATGTATACTATCCATTCATGGGTGTTGTATATGCATGTTCATTTTCCTTCATGTCCAAATACCTTTATCAATCTTGTGGTCCAAAACCCATGAATAGGGTTGACATCAATGACAACAACCAATCTTCCAACAACAACCACTTGTCCTTGCCCCATCCTACCGCCCTGATGTATAAGTAGAATGATGGAACCATTGTCACACTGTCACTGTGAGATATAGTGTTGTCAATATGTACCTATCAACCTGCATCAAACAACGTGCACTAATAACCTAAACCATGCATCAACCTATACCTCAACCTGTAATCAATCTATACCATAAACAAGTGCAGCAACCATGCACCAACATGTACCAAACAACCTGTAGTAAACCTCTACCATACAAAAGTGCACCAACCATGCACCAACCTATACCTCAACCTGTACCATGAACAAGTGCATCAACCATGCACCAAACCTATACAAATAACATGTCACAACAACATATCCAAACAACCTATCACAACAACTTGTCTCATCAAATTTATCAACCAAACAATATCTACTCACCAAGACAACTCTCAATGATGTGCATCAACCAAGCATAACACAACAACTCATAATCATCACCAAGATCAATATGTGATTCTAATAATATACCAATACAAGTATGCTACATCATCCATAAACCATGTGTCAACAGTACTACTAACAAGTGCCTCCAACCATGTACAAAGTATGTACCAATCATGTATCAACTACTCATCAACTATGACTCATCAATATGTACCAACATCATGAACTATACACCTCATGCATGTGCCAACTCATCAACTACTTGTCTCAACCATGTACCCAACATGTACCTCAGCCAAAATCCCTCATCAATTTCATCATCCAAATCTGATTTGTAACTCTGTAACAGACCTGGTGTGTATGATGACATACCTAGAAACCTTCCTTAACTTTAACAACAAGAGACTATCATTTTCATCAAACTTTTATTTAGTCTCACATGACTAGTTTTGGATTAGTCAACAACTCTAACTTGAAATAATCATAACTATGTACCTGTAATGAATAAAGATCTAAAAATAGTACACAATGTTATTTGGTGTGTTTTATACAATTCCTCCATGTTTCATTACTTGGAACCTCCAGAAAAGGAGTTATAGCAAAAATGGCATACCTTGTTGAATTATGGCTTATTCTAGAGAGCGAACTTGTAGAGCGTGCCCCGCACTGAATATTTGTTGTATGGATCTGAAAATTTTACACAGAATACGGCAGATTGTAATATAACCAAAAAATTTGGTCTTACTGAATTTGTATCTGTTATGAATAAGTTATGACATTTTTACCCGAAACACCTGTTTTAGACTAGTTTCAGGACTAGCCACAAACCCTATTGTCCATGGAGTGTAACTCCAAAAATACAATGACCCACAAGATAAAATTTGTACCACAACTACTTGGATATGTTTTCTCAATGGCCTATCAATTTAACAGTCTGAATCATTCGATAAAAAATTTTATTGCGAAAATGGTGAGATGACCTGTAAATAACATACCTTAGAAAGCATCATCAAAAGAATTTATCCTCCCTTGAATTTTGGCCTTCTTTACTTCACCTTATCTCTTAAATTCGGCTTAGATATCCTTTGGTTACCTCAGTCACCTGTAGATATTCAATATTCTCAAGTGTGATTAAAATTAGAGAGCCTTGCCTCTTATTTATACTTTCATGTAGCTTCCTCGAGGGGTTACCTTTTAACCATCTTAACCCACTTTCCTTATTTTAGGGTTAAACAACTTCTAACCACTTGTCCAATTAGTAATTTATCCATTAAATTTATTATTTAAATCATTTATTTTGTATCCACTTTGACTTATAGTACACTCGTCTCTTCACTTTACATCAAGTGGTTACCTTCTAACCATCTTAAACCACTTTCCTTATTTTAGGGCTAACCCACTTCTAACCACTTGTCAACTTAGTAAATTCTCCATTAACTTCATTATTTAAATCATTTATTTTGTATTCACTTTGAATTATAGTACACTCATCACTTCACTTTATTATTTACCTTCTAAAAATCTCTTAAACCACTTTGACTACTTTGACCTTTTGGGGCTTCTAGATGACTCATGAGGGTTCTCCAACTTCGCATGGCCATAACTCTCTAACCGTGAGGAGTTATGTGACGTTCCACATACAATTGGAAATGGAATGTCATGTACTATACATATATAATAGTATTACCTAAAAATATATCAAAACTCATACCGTTATCCATCAAACAAACTTGGGTCCATTACCCAAACTAGGGTTCTCCAGCTTCATATGGCCATAACTCTCTAACTGTGAGTTATGTGACGTTCCAGATACCACATAAAATGGAATGACATGTACTACCCATATATAATAGTTTTACTTTAAAATATATTAAAACTCATACCATCATACATCAAACAAACTTGGGTCCATTACCCAAACCTTTGTGCTACTGAAATTCACTATTGGACTTCCTCCAAGGGTTTACATCAATCACTAAGGGTTGACATCAATCACTAAGGGTTGACATAAATCTACAATATCACTCTCAAATGGTTGACATCAATGAAAACCAACAATCCATGCCAATTTTCCATCAACCTAAGCCAACTGTCTGACACACTTTTCTAGTTGGAAACAATAGAGGAACCACTAAATCCTCATTGTTCCAAATGCTTGCAGAATATTCCTCATGTTATAGGAGGAGTCCCTAGTCTTGCCAACTCACCATATCAACCACATCACAACCCAGTGAATGCTACTATTTTGGGATTATCTTTACTGGGTTCCACTTCGCTTGGGTCAAATTCCCAAGGCCATCCATCCACTAGTTCTCCTTCACAAGGAGGTGGGGGGGGGGGGGGGGGGGGACTTCTTCTCAAGGGAGAAGTACAACCCCACCAAACCTCTCTTAAGGAACAAGTCCACCACCTACTCACACGATGACTAGAATTAATCCTCCACCAAATATACCTATTCCATACTTGTCATCCCTTAACATTCCTTATTTATCCAAACTCATGAATGATCCCATTTTGTATGATCCCACTTGGCCCAATATACCTACCAAACTACCTTCATATATTCCAAAGTTTTAAGGAAAACCAAGGGACGATCTCGCAAACCATGTTATGAACTTCCACTTATGGTTCTCTTCAAACAACATCGTGGATGATTTGTAAGAATTTTTCAGATCCCACCCAGTTTCAGTCTCACTGATTTTTCAGCCAAAGTTAAATGCCAAACACAGTTTCTGCATTGTTTCAGCATATGTCTCAGCATTATTTCAGCATATGTCTCAGCATTTTTTCAGCATATGTTCCAGCATTGTTTCAGCATATGTCTCAGCATTGTTTCAGCATATGTCTCAGCACTGTTTCAGCATTTGTCTCAGTACTGTTTCAGCATATGTCTTAGCATATGTTCCAGCACTGTTTCAGCATATGTCTCAGCACTGTTTTAGCATATGTCTCAGCATTGTTTCAACATATGTCTCAGCACTGTTTCAGCATATGTCTCATCATTGTTTCAGCATATGTCTCAATATTGTTTCAGCATATGTCTCAGCATTGTTTCAGCATATGTTCCAGCACTGTTTCAACATATCTCTCAGCACTGTTTTAGCATATGTTCCAACATTGTTTCAGCATATGTCTCAGCATTGTTTCAGCATATGTCTCAGCACTGTTTCAACATATGTCTCAGCACTGTTTTAGCATATACAAACTTAACATAAAATAAACTTCAGAACTGAAACATGAGGATTCTGAACATCGTTTTCAACGCAGAAATAAAATATCATCAATATGAAAAACTCAGAAAATATAGACACAAATATTTTCGGTCTAACTTCGACCCTGGAAAAACCCACAAGGGGAAAACCAGTGAGAGAAGGTTTTTTATTATTTATGAGCTTCTGAGAAATTTCTTTTAAAGCATATTCATCTTTAGAAATTTACACAAACTTATCTGGACTTTCTTTCTCTAAAATCCTTTTGAATAGTCCTGGAAAAAGATCCTCAATTTCTATCCCAGAAATTTGTACAACTGTATGGTTGTCCCAGCAATAAATGTTGTACGGACTGTCCCAAAATTTGTGCCAAAACTCTGCTAAGATTGTATGGAAAACCCATCATGAACAGCTCCTTGTAAATCATGTTGTAGGACCCCCAAGATTCGTGCCAAACTATACGGACTGTACGAAAATACACTCAGAAATTTATTACAGCAATTACCTCGATTTATGTGCCAATAAATGCTATACGGTATCCTTGGAATGCATGCCAATACTCTCAGAAATTGCAGTTGTTGTCCTCCTCAATTTCTGTGCACATTAAATGTTGTATGACCTCCACAAATCCATATGGTATGGCCTGTTCTTCCTTACTGTCTGCTGCCTCAAAATCCGTACTTCTCTTTGCCTTGGGATGTGTTCTCTCCTTCAGCAAATGTTGTCTCTTTTATCAGCTCGACCTCTCCCTTTCTCTTGGCATCTCACCAAAGATATGACCTTGGCATCTCACCAAAGGTCCCTTCTCTTGGCATCTCACCAAGAGTCTCTTGATCTTAGAATCTCACCAAAGATCCTCTCCTTGGTCTCTCACCAAGTGACTTCCTCTCTTGCTCTCTCTTGTTCTCTCAACAAGAATGCTTGAACTACCCAAGAATGGGTGTGCCCTCTTGCCCTAGTCGACCTCATGAGGGAAGGTGAGGGGTTTTCTAATCTAACGGTTGAGATTAGATTAGATGGGTGGCTGAGATTTGGTGTCTCTTCACTCACCCTCACTTTAATCATAAAGTCACCTTTTAATTTGCATCTCACAAATTAAATGACTAGGACCCACATTAGGCATTTTACCCCCCTTAGGCACCTAGGGAAGAGAAACACTTTCCTTGGGACTTTATTTTAATTAAAAATTTAACATGATTCCATCCGCTTAATTTTGTTTCAATGCACTCTCATTGGTTCCTTAGCCAAATGGTATGTGGACAAAAAATTAGGGTCCCATGTGACCTTTGAATCATTGGCCAAGGCCTTTTTGTCCTTTTTCCAATTACCAATTCGTCATGATACTAGCTATAATTTCTCTCAAAGTTCAAAAAAACTATTTTTATCCACACAGTTGATCACATCCATGAATGGCGTCGGTGTCGTAGTTTGTGTAAATAAGAAACCACCAAAGAACAACGTCTTGATTGGTTTCTCAAATCACTTGTCTCTGTTATTTCCAAGGATGTAGCATCCACCTTTCCTTAGATAGAAGAGGAAGCCATCAACAAGGCTCAATAGTTTGACCTCGTCTATGCTCAATCGGGTTACTTATACACAGTGTTACCTGATGCACCCAGACCCATACCATTTGGTCAAGACAAACCTAGGATGTCTCACGTTGCAGATGGGTTGATTGGTTCCATGACGCACCACAACCCTTACAACCAACCACCACCTATTTACGATGCACCTCAATATCCGTAACCCTATGGAGGGTCATCTTATTACCCTCCCCACACCTACCAACATCCGTTTCCTATTGTTCCCCCTCAGCTGTTGGGGGGACTCCCACCGGTACCCCAGATACATATGGTCCCTCAATCAAGTATGGGTACACCCCCAACCCCTACATGCAACCATAATAGTTGTGGAGGTACTTCAACTTCCTATATTCCATATGGCTCGACCCCCCAAAAAAATCTGTACTTTACATTTCCTAGTCCTCCACAACTAGTTTCTCCTCCACAAGGACACCCACATGTCGGTGTTAATTTTTTTCATCCCTCTCCCATTCAAAATATTTAGGATTTTGAACAGTTGAATGAAGGAAATCCAACCCATCATACAAATAATACCAAGAAGAAAGGGAAAAACCGAAATAATAATAACCCGGGACTAGGAGGAAATAGCCCTGTTGACGGGCGTAAATGACACACCGTCAACTGGAAGGTCAAATCCAGACCGGGGTTGTCTAAATAACCCAAGACGTTTGGAATGAAGTGACCTGACAAGTTTAATGGATCTATTGGCCAACTAAAATCCTAAAATAACAAAAGAAAAGAAACTAATCTAAAGAAACTACAATACTATGAGCATGAATTATTTACAAGAATTAAAACAGAAACATGAATATGAGCATGTGATTATGAACAGGGTAATTACAATTTGCAAGTTTTGTTGGATGTCTTGCAAAATCAATGTTTTTTGAAGATGTTTGTGAAGTAGATAAAGAAAGCACATATATTTTATATTTTATGTTTTGTATTTAAAAGCTAAAGAGCTAAAGAATATTAATCAAACATAATTGAAATAAGAACAAAATAACAGTCAAAGCTAATTTAAACTTCTCTTATTTCATTGATAAATAAACTAATAACAGAAATAAAATATGAGTAAACCTAACCTGAGATTAATGAAATAATGAGTTTATGTCTCTGTGCAAATTCAAACTCCCATCTTTCTTGCCTGTGAGAAAAACATGTAACAGGCTTGTGCTAACATTCCCACAATAAACTCAAAGGTATTTTTGGAGCAAAGATATATGAGAAGAGTAATAAATATATAGATCCGGTGATCTTTTAATGATGAAGACTTATAATAAAAGAAATTTAATACAAAGCATTCATGTGATACATCATTTAACATCTAGCATAAATCAACGATATTTAAATGAAATATTGATCACAGATATAATATATGAACAACAAATTATGGACAAAATTAAAGTGTTGAATAAAATGAAATATCATATGCTGATAAGACTAAAGATGTATAACATATTAATATTTCACAATATAAAAGGCAAAACATAAATGGAACAGTGTCACGTTGGTCTAAAGTCGAGATGTGAATAACTTGTCCATATAGTATTGAGAATTACATGTCCATAATACATTCGAATCAAAGTTGTCTTTCCTAGCAAAAGTGAACAGTATTTAAAGTAATCCTGGATCCAAATACTCATATCTCACAGGATAGAGTTGAATCTTCCAAAATCAAGTAATATTACAAAAATAGTGGATTGGAAACCACTCATACCAGAGTTGGTTTATTTAAAATTAAATCAATTTTGCTTATAAAACATATAGAAGGAGAAACTATTAATCATTTAAGTGTATAATTGAAAATTTTTCTTCCAAGTAATCAACAACAGAATCTCCCATTTCCTGAGAATAAAAAAACCAATTTTATATATTAGAAAAATCAATTACTAATTACTAATTATTATTGTTATTAAAGGATTATGTAGCATGTCTTAATTTTAGTAAATGAAATCAAAACTCAAATCTACTTATTTAGACCTAGAGTACAGAAAACAATGAAATGAAAATAAAAAGTCTTACCATTAAAAATCAGCTAGAGAGGGATCAATCAGTTCAAAGTTTATAATTTCTTTGACACTGGTCGTATTCTTAATGACTATGTTTCCAGATCTCTTGATTTGCTTCTTCTCCCTTTCTGCGTGTGCCTTGAGATCAGGGTTTTCTTGCTTCAACAGATCATTCTGAGTAGTCAAAGTTTTAATTCACATATGTAAGAGAGGAACATCGGTATAGTAACTATCATAGGGTACCGGGGATATGGTGGATCAACGCAAGACACAGTCGACCAGGGGTGCTTCAACCTTACCTATTGTTTGTTCCAAATTGTGGTCGATACCCGAAAACCCCTTTTTACCTTTAAGACATGGGGGTAAATTGGTCATGAAATCATATGGCTCGATATGGGTGATAACCTCTTTCTTGGAACACTGAATTTTGGGATCTTCCCGTGATAGGAAATCTTCTATCTCACGATATGAACCCTCATCGATCTCGATCAGATCAATCAAGCTCAAATGAGTATCCTTTTGGTTCCTTAATTTTCTAGATATTAGGCGACCGACCTTCTTATTATGTAAACCCAAATCTATGCATTGTTGTTTTGTTTCTTTACAGAGTTTCTTGACCTCAGACTTAACATTAACATTCAAACTATCATCGTTCATAGGCACACGAGGGTCATTTCCTTTCAATTTATCAGTCGCTTGTTCTGGAGATCTTGCAAGCGAAAATCTACATGCCAATCCTTTAACTATAGGAGTTTTATCAGTAAACTTTGGTCCATTAATTGAATTAACGAATTGGTTTTCAACCACTAGCTTATCTGAGTTAGGATTTTTTTTTAAAAAGGGTTTGTTGTAGGATCATCTTGGGTGAAGCCATTCCTCATCAAAAATGTCTCCCAATTGTCACCTATGGTCGACAAATGATACACAAACAATATTTTAATAAGTCCATGGTGGAATAGGCTCGAATTGACACCATGTCGGTTGTAACGTTTGGACATCTTATAGAGACTCATCAATAAGTAAAAGGGCATATCTAAATCAAAACCTATGAAAATCATGAGAAAATGGATATGGTAGAGAAACACCAATCCGTATCGACCTTCGCACGTAACAAATTGTTTCAGAATTAACAGCAAACTATGCCATCTAGGTTTTAATAGAGCGATAGGAATACCTTTGATGCAGCAAGTGGTTTTACGAGATGTCATAAATAGACTCCACATGACTTCGTCTATTCGGGCATTTTTAATCCACCTCTCGCCCTTTGATGGAAATCATGTTGCCTGTCTCATGAATTCCTGGTCAATTCTAACTATATGTCTCCAATCTTAGCTCTGAAACCATCAAAGGTTTGTGCAAAGGCATTTTCCATGTGAAGATCATAAGCCTCGAATTTTTTGAGGAATACATCCCAGCCATGACTCTTTAGGTCATTGATAGAATCGTCATGGGATAATAATGCATGGAATCCGTTCGGCTCTATGCGAACGAGGGGTGCCATGACCACTCTAACAAGGATGCAACAGAGATTACTCGAAATAGTTTTAGGTTCCAATCATGCGAGAGACAGAAATAGGTATGAACGGAGAGTGGAAACATGGAAATAGCAGGGCCTGTGGGTTATCATAACTTGGATAGTGAGAGCGAAAACTAGAGGATTCATTGTATTCCTTACCATCTCTCGCGATGAGTGAAAAAAACTACAGAGTACAAAACCCTATGAATATAATGAATATCTTCATTAATGTTTTGAGCCAGCAAGGTAAGGTGAAAATGTGAGTACAGCAGGTCTATACTCATTGGCATGAATGTTGATATGACCATTAAACTTATGAAAAGAATATCAAATAATTAACCAAATTTTTTCATGTACCAAAACAATTCGACAATGAGCTATCGAACTATTGAATTCATAACAACCATATTAAAACCAAAAAAAATGAAAAATGGATCAATCAACCATTTCTAAGGTTTGGATTTTAATTACAATGGATGGTTTTTTAAAGGATATTTGTAAGGAACAAAACTATTAAACCAAGAAAACTTTTATGTTTAATTCATGCCTACAATCATGAATTAAAAATAAAACAAACAAAAAATGAAAACAATAAAAAAATTAATAAGGTAAGGTTTAATCCAACAATCATTTCGAAACTCAAAAATATTTACAAATTTGAGATGATGGCAGCTACAGAAAAGTGCAATATCTTTCGATCGTGTTAAATATCAAAAATCATGTGTGGATTCCAACAATGGCGACGTACTGGGTGAAGTAGTTATCTCTACATCGCCAGAAAATTCATATTAGGGTGAATCAGAAAAAATGAAATTTTAAGAAACAATTGACAACATTATGAGCATTATGATCAAAACTTAGATAATAACGTAGTCTAGCATCAGATATACTTTTTTCAAAAATGCAATCGGGTATCAAATCGGTATTACGAGTGTAGTGATTGTTTATGCAACTGACTTTGATACTATTGACAGGGCCACTGCTGCGAGCAGGCGTCCATAGCCTCGGCAGGGATGTCATTTGACCCACTCTAGTACCTCTATTATGTCCAAGACTCATCCATTTATGATACGAGACATATTTTCACTTTGATCAAATTGATAACAGACTTGAGGATCTTCTTAAACCCGACATTGCTTCCCTGCCAGCAGGCTTGTTCAGTACCATGGTAAAGTTTCCTTGGTATCATGCATGCATTTACCCACTACCAGCAGACCTGTTCAATGTCCCGTCAGGTTTACATACAATTCCCACACATTACCGTAATTTCAACCCTCTAGAATTTGTTTATATTTTGCATAACTTAATAATATTCAATGTTAAGAACCAAATAGCAATATAACATAGAAAAACATCAGGAAAAGTACTCAACGCCTTGAAAAAGAGATAATTTCAGATAATAAGCCTCTTTGAGGGGGCAACCTCCTTTTACCCCACTTAAATGTTCAAGTACAAGATGATTCAAAATGAAAATGTCTCCTTGGTATATATAGGAGACTAGGAGGTATAATTACAAATAATGGCCTAAATCCAACATAATTAAAATAACATTACTAATCTAAATTACAACTAATGGCCTAAAGCTGTGTTGGCAGCCAATTAACATTTTTCCATTGTCTTATAAGTTGCCTACACCAATGTTTCACAAACATTGATTTTTCGTCGCAATTTTCAAATGAACGACGCTTTTATTCTTTGCAACTTTTCGCACGCCTATCTTTGTTTTGTTTTCACGACTGTAAGCATGAAAACTTAGTCCGTCAAAGTCACATTAGAATCATTGTTTGAACCGTTGTCATCCTTCTGATTGATATGCCCTTTGCGCTTACATCTCACTTATCATTTTACAACTGGCAAGATTCTTTGAGCAGTACTCATGCTTCGTATTTATGGTATGACTTGG
>ML784287.1:42220-70574 GCA_009831015.1 Picea engelmannii | reverse complement strand
AATAAGAGGCAAGGCTCTCTCATTTGAATCACACTTGATCATATTGAATATATATAGGTGTATAAGGTAACCAAATGATATCTAAGCCGAAATTCTGAAGAAAGTGAAGAAAAGAAGGCCGAAATGCAAGGAAGGATAAATTCTTTTGATGGTGCTTTCTAAGGTATGTTATTTATAGGTCATCTCACCAGTTTTGCTATAACTTTTTTTCTATAATGATTCAGATCCTGAAATTCCTACGCAAGTGAGAAAACATATCCAAGTATCTGTGGTAAAAAATTCATCTTGTGGTTCATTGTATTTTGGGAGTTACACTCCGTGGAAAATAGGGTTTGTGGTCAGTCCTGAAACTAGTCAAAATCAGGTGTTTCGGGTAAAAACGTCATAACTTATTCATAATAGATCCAAATTAAGTGATACCAAATGTGTTGGTTAGGGAATAGTATTTAGTATGTTTTGTAACAGTTTTATATCAATTTATCAAACATTTTTTGCGAGGCATGCTCTACAAGGTATCTCTCTAGAATAAGCCAGAATTCAGCAAGGTATGTCATTTTTGCTATAACTCATTTTATTAAAGGTAGATCATGGAGAGTATCAACTCATATAAAAATGGAATAACACACTTTTATGGACAGAAGTATGCTTTTTGGAGCATAAGGATGAAGACATATATACAAGTATAGGGGTTTGAAATTTGGCAATCAATTGTAGATGGATACATAGTACCAACAATTCCACCAACAAATGACAAAGCAGTAAAACTTGGTAAGAATAATTCCAAAGCTACAAATTCACTTTTGAATGGTCTCAGTGAAACATTATTCACCAAAGTTTCACATTGTAAATCTGCTAAAGAGATTTGGGATAAGCTTCGAAATATTTATGAAGGAGATACAAAAGTCAAAGCAAAAAAACTTCAAACTTGCAGAGGTCAGTTCGAACAACTAAAAATGAAGAAAGATGAGAATAATGAATCCTAGTTCTTAAGATTTAACGAAACAGTGAATGCAATCATAGGATTGGGAGAAGAAATCGAAGAATATGTAATTTTTCAAAAGGTACTAGGATCTCTTCCTATGAGATTCAACCCTAAGATATCAGCACTAGAAGAAAGATCGGATATGAACTCAATAAGCATGGATGAACTGCATGGAATCTTCATAGCATATGAAATGAGAACTAAACAAAAAAATCCAAATGTAAAAGAAGTAGCCTTCAAAGCATCCAAATGATCAAAACAAAAGAAAAATGAACAAGAAGACTATAGCAGCAGCAGCGACGTCTCGGAAGATGATGAAGAAGTGGCCAACTTCGTCAAAAGACTGAACAAGGGAACCAATGGTAGGTATAGAGGTAAGCTTCCTTTAATTTGTTTTAATTGTGATAGTATTGGTCATTTTTCTAACAAATGTCCTCATAAGAAAAAGAGAAATGTTGAAGGTTACTCAAAAGGAAAACACACATATAAAGGAAAAAGAACTACAAAAAAATATTTCAAGAAAAGCTTATGCATCAAAGAAGACATATCATCATCAAATGAAGATGAAATCAATGACAATGAGACAGGAAGAGTTCTATTCATGGCAGTAAAAGATTCTGACAAAGAAGACTCCGAAAAAGAATATGAAGAAGCCGAAGAAGGATATGAAGAAGTCCAAGATGAAATTGAAGAGGCAGAAGTTGACTATCAAGAAGAATTAATGTGTGCCATAGAAGTTATCAGAAGAGAAAAGAAGAAAAACAAGAAACTACAAGCAGAACTAGACAAGAAAAAGGACACTCGAGAACTAATACAAATGATCACAAGATTGAAGGTTCAAATAGAATAAGATAAAAGAATTGAATAAGAACTTAAAGAACAACTAGAATAAAAGGACAAGATCATTGGAAACTTGGAAGCAGAGACTTTCACACTAAGAAAGGATATTCAAAATAAAAATATGAAAAATAGCTCAAAATTTATGGATGACATTATCAGCAGTCAAAAATCTCATCTTGACAAGTTTTGACTTGGATACAATCAGACAAAAAATGGATCAATCTCCAAAACAACAGAGCAAGAAACAAATCCAAAAAGCTATGCAGAAACAATCAATGGGGATAGGAAGATATACAAGGAAGATTACAAGGACACTCCTCCACCGACAAGATTTAGATTTCATAATCAACAAAAGATAGATAGGTCTGAAGAAGAAGAAGGATTCATAAGAGCACCTTCTTTTAGAAGATATACAATTCCTAGGTATCAAACTATATTTTTTGGTTTATGTTATGCATGTAATAATTTTGGACATAAAGCTATGAATTGCATAGCTAACAACAAGAACAATAACAACTTTGAGAGTCATACACAAAGGGGTTACTCAAGAAGACCTAGTGAAACACAACGAAGAAGTTACAATAGGTTTGAATCTTTGAGCACTGAAGTGGAATGTTAAAATTGTAACAATTTTGGACACGTGGCCAAAAATTGCAGAATGGAAGTCCCTCCTAAAGAACCTTAACAAAATAACAACAGTCACAGACAAGAACCTCAGAAAATGACATGGATAAGAAAGAAAGATCAATATAGCAATGAATAATGCAGAGTCTCTCTACAAGCTAAACAGAAGAAACATAGTTGGTATGTTGACAGTGGGTGTTCAAAACACATGACAGGTGATAGAGACAAATTTATTACATTATGAAAGGAAAGAAATGGATCGGTCTCCTTCAGAAATGATAATTCAGCCAAAATCATTGGAGAAGGCACAATCCAAATTGGGAACAAGAATAAAAAGGCACAAAATGTTCTACTGGTAGAATATATGAAACATAATATTCTAAGTGTGAGTCAAATGTGTGACCAAGGTCATAAAGTTACTTTCGATTCACAAGAGTGTGAGATAAGAAGAGAAGGTTCAAAGAAATAGGTCGGTACAGCTGCAAGAACTTCAAACAACATATATGTGTTAAGTGAAATTGGAAATGAAAAGTGTTGTCTAGGAAAGGAAGATGAAAGTTGGCTATGGCACAGAAGAACGGGTCACATGCATTTTGATAACCTTGTCAAAGTCAGCAAAAGAGAATCAATCAGAGAAATGTCCCAAATCACAAAACCAACCAACACTTTATGCAAGCATTGTCAACAAGGAAAGAAAACAAAGACCAGGTTCAAATCAAAGGAATATTCAACAACAAGACCACTGGAAATTGTGCATACTGATCTAGTTGGACCAACTAAAACAAAGGGCTTAAAAGGTGAGAGATACTTTATGTTATTAGTTGATGATTATACAGGAATGACTGCAGTTTTCTTTCTCAAGAACAAGTCCGGAGGTTTTTAAAACTTCAAGATCTACAAGGAAATGGTTGAAAATTAGATGTATTCAAGAATAAAATGCTTGAGATATGATAATGGAGGAGAGTTCACTTCAAAGGAATTTATGAACTACTACAGTAGTCATGGAAAAAAAAGGTAATTCTCCATTGCTAGGACACCTCAACAGAATGGAATTGTTGAAAGAAAGAACAGGACAGTACAGGAAATGGCTCAAACAATGCTAATGGATTCCAAAATGACAAATATATTTTGGACACAAGCAGTGCATATAGAAGTTCACATTCAAATTATAGTAATGCTCATAAACAACACTAATAAAACTCCCTACGAGCTATGGAAAGGAAGACCAGCAAATGTGAAGCACTTCAGAGTTTTTGGAAGCAAATTCTACATCAAAAAAGAAGATGGAAGAATGGGAAAGTTTGACTCTCGTGTGGAAAAAGGAGTACTTGTTGGTTACTCAAGTACAAGGAAAGCATACAAGTATTACAATCTAATATTGAACAAAGTTGTGGAAAGCATCAACATAACAATTGATGAAACAGGTAGACCAAAATCAAAGGAAGAAGAAAACAAATCAATGGAACAACTTTTCGAAGAAGAATAAGCAGAAGATGAAGTAGAAGAGGAAGATGAAGAGAATATGATAGAAATAGAAGAGAAAGTTCAGCAAGTATCTCCAAAGACATCTAGCAAACGAGTAAAGAAGAATCATCCTTCAGATCAAATTATTGGAAACAAAGATGCAGGATCTGAGACTAGAAGATAAATCTGTTCACCATAATAGACACACCTAGCACTCTTATCTACAATTGAACCAAACTGTTTTGAAGAAGCCAACAAGGATAAATTTTGGAATAAGGCCATGAATGAAGAATTGGATCAAATAGAGAAAAATGACACTTGGGAACTAGTTCCAAGACCAAAGAATAAGAATGTGATCGGCACAAAATGTATTTTCGGGAATAAATTAAATGAAGATGGACAAGTTACAAGGAATAAAGCTAGATTGGTATGTAAAGGATATGCACAGATTGAATTAATCGACTTTGAAGAGACATTTTTCCCAGTTGCCAGAATGGAAGCAATCCAGTTTCTTTTAGCCTATGCATGCTCCAAAAATGTTAAAGTATATCATATGGACGTAAAATCATCTTTTCTGAATGGGGAACTTGAAGAATAAGTCTACATTTAACAACCAGAAGGATTTCAGTTGTCAGAGAATGCAGATTATGTGTGTAAATTAAAGAAGGAAGGGTTCAGAAAAGGAAGTGCAGACAACAACCTCCACATTAAGGTAAGTGAAGGTAATATTTTATTAATTGAAGTTTATGTTGATGATATTATTTTTGGTAGTGATGATGACAGGTTAAGCCTGAAATTTGCAAAAGATATGCAAAAAGAATTTGAAATGTCGTTACTTGGAGAACTATCCTTCTTTTTGGGACTTCGGATTCATCAAAGCAACCAAGGAATCTTTATTTCTCAAACCAAGTATATCATATAAATGCTAAAGAGGTTCGGAATGGAAGATTGAAAACAAGTTATCACTCCCATGAAAACCAGTTGCAAGTTGAGCAAAGATGATGATTCCAAGTCGGCAGATCAGAGGCAATGTAGGTCAATGATTGGCAGCCTAATATATGTGACATCATCCAAAACAGATGTAATGCAGGCAGTTGGACAGGTGGCACGATTTCAAGCAACACCAAAGGAGTCACATGTGTTAGCAGTGAAGGGGATTTTCAGATATCCCAAGGGATTAGAAGATTTTGGATTATGGTATCCAAAAGGAAAATATCTATCACTTATTTCCTACATAGATGCATATTGGATAGGTTGTATCGATGACCAACGAAGAACTAGTGGATCATCATTCTACTTGGGTGAGTGTTTAGTATCATGGCTAAGCAAGAAACAATCATTAGTATCTTTATCTATAGTCGAGGCAGAGTATATTGCAGCAGCATCATGTTGTACATAGGTTCTTTGGATGAAACAAACTCTAACAGATATACAGGTTGAGTATGATAAGCCCATTACAATCTATTGTGATAATACAAGCACCATCAGTATCTCGAAGAACTCAGTGATGCACTCCAAGATGAAGAACATTTCAATCAAGTATCACTTTCTATGGGAGCAAGTTGCAGAAAATAACATCAGAGTTAAGTATGTGGGCACAAAATAACAAGTGGCAGACATCTTCACAAAACCACTTCCACGGGAATCCTTTGCATATCTTCACCAGAGACTTGGAGTTATTTCTACTCCAAAATGAATGCTTTTTGAATGCTTATCTTATATGTCTTATATTTACACGAGGAAGCACCATAAGAGGATAGTTCAGTCAGGGGGAGAAACCCCGAATGGAAAGATACCTTTGCCATTGATGACAAAGGGGGAGATACTTATTAGATGCAAAGGACAGAGGCATGGTTCCAGGGGGAGAGATTTATCAGATGTAGAGGATAGAGGAAGAGGACAAAGGAATGGTTCCAGGGGGAGTAGATTTATCAAATACAAATGAGAGAGGCATGGTTCCAGAGGGATCATGAGTGATATGATTTCAGTATTGCATCAGAGTGTTTTCATCAATGCGAAACGGGGAGATTGTTGATTAAGGTTGGTTGTCATTGATGTCAACCCTTGAAGAAAGCGTCGTAGCACAAAGGTTGGGTAATGTACCCAAGATTGTTTTATGTAAAGATGACTCATTATTGTCTTGTCATGGTTGATAATAAGTAGAAATGTATGAACTCCAAAGTGGTCCCCTTATGGTGAAATCCCTCATGGGAAGACACTTTGCGGATTGAGTTATCCTAGAAGTATGGTTAGAGAACCCATGCTTATTTGTGGAATAATGATATGAACACTAGTGAATTTTTCAGTGGAACTATCCTATATGGATATTTCTTGTCATGTCATTTCTGGTGGTATGTGGAACATCACATAACTCCTCACGGTTAGAGAGTTATGGCCATGAGAAGTTGGAGAACCCAGGTTTGGATAATGGACCCAAGTTTGTTTGATGGATAACGGTATGAGTTTTGATATGTTTTTAGGTAATATTATTCTATATGGATAGTACATGTCATTCCATTTCTATTTGTATGTGTAACATCACATAACTCCTCATGGTTTGAGAGTTATGGCCTTACGAAGTTGGAGGACCCTCATATGTCATCTAGAAGCCCCAAAAGGTCAAAGTAGTTAAAGTGGTTTAAGAGTTTTTAAAGGTAAATAATAAAGTGAAGTGATGAGTGCACTATAATTCAAAGTGAATACAAAATCAATTATTTTAATGGATAAATTAGAAGTGGGTTAACCCTAAAATAAGGAAAGTGGGCCAAGTGACCTAGAAGATGTTTTTAAGGAAGTTGCTTAGAGAGTATAAATAAGAGGCAAGGCTCTTTCATTTAAATCACACTTGAGAATATTGAATACCTATAGGTTTCTAAGGTAACCAAATGATATCTAAGCCTAATTTCTGAGGGAAGGTGAAGAAACTAAGGTCGAAATTCAAGGAAGGATAAATTATTTTGATGATGCTTTCTAAGGTATGTTATTTACAAGTCATCTCACCATTTTCGCAATAATGTTTTTTATAGAATGATTCAGACCGTGAAATTTCTATGCCATTGAGGAAACATATCCAAGTATTTGTGGTAAAAAATTCATCTTGTGGTTCATTGTATTTTTGGAGTTACACTTCGTGGAAAATAGGGTTTGTGGCTAGTCCTGAAACTAGTCAAAAACAAGTGTTTCGGGTAAAAACGTCATAAATTATTCATAATAGATCCAAATTCAGCAATACCAAATGCATTGGTTAGAGTATAGTCTGTAGTATTTTTTTTAATATTTTTAGATCTATTCAAAAAATATTACGTGCATGGAACACTCTATAAAGTTGCTCTCTAGAATAAGCCAAAATTCAGGAAGGTATGCCATTTTTGCTATAACTAAATTTCTAAGAGGTTTCAAGTAGTGACACCTGGAGGAATTTCATAGAACACATTTAAGAACATTGTATACAAGTTTCATATATTTATTCATTACAGGTACAAAGTTATGATTATTTCAAGTCAGGGTTGTTGACTAATCCAAAACTAGTTATGTGAGACTAAAGAAACATTTGATGTAAATTCTAGTCTCTTGTTCTTTAAAGTTAAGGAAGTTTTGAAAGTATGTGATCATATACACCAGGTCTATTACAGAGTTATAAATCATATTTGGATGATGAAATTGATGAGGGATTTTTTTTTAGGTACAAGTTGGGTACATGATTGAGACAAGTAGTTGATGGATTGGCACATACATGAGGTGTACAATTGATGATGTTGGTACATATTGATGAGTCATAGTTGATGATTAGTTTACACATGATTGGTACATACTTAGAACATGGTTGGTTGCACTTTTTTATGGTATAGGTTGATTACAGATTGTTTTGTACAGGTTGGTGCATGGTTGACGCACTTATTTATGGTACAGGTTGATTACTAGTTGATGCATGGTTGATGCATGGTTCAAGTTTATTGGTATAGGTTTACATCGGTATATCTCATAGTGATAGTGTGACAGTGGTTCCATCATTCTACTTCTACTTTAGGTTGGTTGGACGGGGCAAGGACAGGTGGTTGCAGCCACCTTCCGGTTGTAGTCGAAAAACTTAAGGGGTTGTAGCCGGAGAACATTGGGGGTTGTAGCCTCCTTCTGGTTGTAGCCAGAGAATTAGGGAGTAGGATATTCCCTCAAGTTGTAGCCTGAGAAACTAGGGGGTTGGAGCCTCCTTCCAGTTGTAGCTGGAAAACAAAGGAAGTTGGTGATTCCAATGAATCTAATTCTTAAAGACATATAAGAAAAAGCATTCTTTGGTTTTCTCCCGATTTGGGATTCCACGTAAAACACTAGTGTACTGTGTATGTGTGTGATTGTTCATTTCTTATTTCTCATTATTGGATAATAATTTTACATTGATATAACAGTTGGATTATTTGGAGAAAAAGGATTATAATTATGCTATTACGGATTCACCCCGCCTCTCGGTAATCCAACATTACAGTGGGTCTTACTATGCAACTATTGTAGTTGTTTCACACTATCCAAAGACCTCTGAATTCGTTAGGCCATCAATGCCTACGAGTCATCAACACTTCTTATAGGCATCCTTGCCTCACTTCAGAGTATGTTCACCATTCAGAACTTTCATCTGTCATGAGCAATTTCCCCTAAGGACGCTTTCGTTATCTACATCAACACACATCTTTAGTTACAGTCTCACATTCTGGTTACATGACACAAGCATGGGGCATGCTCGCCTCGTTTGTACACATATTTTATATTTTCCCTAGAGAAATATTTGGGTCCCACAGTTTTCCCTCTCCTTCCAACAGATCTCTCTTGCAATTCCTCTCTTTACTCTTCATTACAACGGAACTCTCAGTAAAATAAAAATTGATGTATTTTGGCTATACATATACTCCTAACCTCACACATTAGGGGGCATATATTATCACTAAAAAATCATCTGGAACATTGCACACAAATGGTTAAGGAAACACATCAATGCCAACAACAATTAGTCCACCTGCAACACTGAAATTCATTCAAAAGGCAAAAACTATAAAATTGGGTCAAAATTTGACATGCACAAATTCACCAAAGGAAGCGCGCGCACAGTTCACAGTATGCATGGGCCAAAAAATCCCTCAGAGCATAGAATGTGCCAAGTGCGCAACTGTGTACGAGAAAAGATGCACACTTCTATGAATGGCGCATGTATGGATATTGTCAACCCCTCAACCACTTATGGACCATCTCCCAACATGATTTGACCCTCTTATCTGAGGGAAATTTGAATGGGAGGTTGGTCAAGGACTAGAGGGTGCCTAAAAGGCCTCTTGTTCACACCAAGAACCAATTAAATTTTTCCTTGAAAAAATGTTATAAATAAGAGCCATGGGTGCACTAAGAAAAAATATCTTCATAGTATTGTTATGTTGCGAGAATTCTCCCTTGATAATCCTCCTTTCTCTTTGGAGCCTTCAAGAAACATTGCAATAGGCCATTCCACTCACCTCTTGAGGGAATAGGCATTGTTTTTCTTCACCATTTCCCATTTTCTTCCATTGTATGAAGAGCTCTCCATTAGGGAACTTAAGAGCCCTCCCAAGGAGGAAGAGGGGACTCATAAGTCCTCATTTTTCTCTACGGTGTTTTGCATACTAATATATTTATCCATTGGTAGCATTATGTTGGTCATTGGTTGATTTTCATGGTTCTATGTTTCTGATGCTTTCTAACTTTTATTTCTTAGTTTTTTTAGGTTATTTCTATGTTTATATATGTGGTTGGCTTGTTTAACCCACTCACAAACTTTTGTCTTGTCTAGTAAGCTCATCTAGACATGCAAGTGTTGTTGTTTTTCTCACCCAAGTGAAAACCAACAAAACAAAAATAAATCCCAATGGATAAGGCACCTAGTCTATTGTTCTTGATCTCCTCATAAGGAGGACAGCATCCCCATTGGAGACAAACAAAAATGACAAATAAGGTGAGGACATGTTTACCACTTAACCTTTTTATATGACATGCAAGCCAAATTAGAAATACCACCCATGCACAAACAAGAAGTAAGGATACATTGACTGAATTTGGGGTTTCCCACTTTCATGAGATGAGTGGGATGGAATATTTATGAATTTCCATCCTTACACCTACCAGAAGTATGGGGTTTCAAAGACAAGCAATAATACAAGAAGAAAAAACACTAAACAAAACACAAGGAAAACATCATGTAGAACAATAAGAGGAAGATGAAGGTGAATAATGAGGTGGAAGAAATGAAACCACAAGGGATCACTTAGTAAATAGAGAACAAAATTGTCAAATAAGGAGAGGTCTTTGTCACCAGTTATCTTTTTTGAGATGGCTTGCAAGCCCAAATTGGTAAGATCCCTATTGCACAATGAAGCAACAAGGATACCTAGACTGAATTTGGGGTTTCCCAATTCCTTGAGAAGATTAGTATGGAATAAATAATCTTCCATCTTTACACCTACCAAAAACATAGGCTTTCTAAGACAACCCACAAGGCAAGAAGACAAAAACACTAAACAAAAGATAAGGCAAACACCATGGGGAATGAGAAGAGAAAGATGAAGGTGAACAACAAGGTGGAGGCAAGGAAACCACAAGGGAGCACTTGGTAAAAGAGAAAAAAAATATCAAATAAGGAGAGGCATTGGTCTCCACTCGAATTTTTTGAGATGTCTTGCAAGCACCCTCGTGCATAAGGAAGAAGTGAGGAGACATTGAATGAATTTTGTCTTTCCTACTTCCTAGAGACAAGTGGCATGGAATAAATGAGCCACCATCCTTACACCTATCACAAACATGGGGTTTTCAAGACAAGCCACAAGGCAAGAAAAACAAACACTAAATGAAACACAAGGAAAAACATTGTGCAGAATGAGAAGAGGAAGACAAAAGTGAAAAATGAGGAGGGTGAAATGAAACCAAAAACAAGTGCTTGGTAAAAAGACGACATTCACAAATAATGAGAACTCTTCTTCACCAATTTACATTTTTTAGAAGACTTGCAGATCTGAATTGGCAATTTTACTCATGCACAAGGAAGAAATGAGGAGACCTTGCATCTATTTGGAGTTTCCCACTTCCATGAGACAAGTGGCATGGAATATTTACAAGCCTCATCCTTACACCTACCAAACATATGTGGTTTCTAAGACAAGCCACAAAGCAATACTACCAAACACTAAATGAAATACAAGGAAAACACCATGCAAAGTAAGAAGAGGAAGACAAAGGTGAACAACAACGTGGAGATAATGAAACCACAAGGGAAGACTTGATAAAAAAACAAAAAAAATATTAAATAAGGAGAGATCTTGTTGGATTACTGAGAGGGTGGGGTGAATCAGTAATACAACAATTATAATATTTTTGACCAAATAATCCAAGTGTTATATCAATGTAGAATTATCATCCAATAATGAGCAATGAACAAGTGAACAATCACACACATACACAGTACACCAATTTTTTACGTGGAAATCCAAAGCGAGAGAAAACCAAATAATGTTTTTTCTTTTATGTCTTTAAGAATTACATTCATTGGAAGCACCAACTTCCTTTGTTTTCCAGCTACAACTGGAAGGAGGCTCCAA
This sequence comes from Picea engelmannii, assembly GCA_009831015.1. Classification (NCBI taxonomy): domain Eukaryota; kingdom Viridiplantae; phylum Streptophyta; class Pinopsida; order Pinales; family Pinaceae; genus Picea; species Picea engelmannii. Next base: position 59,057 of record ML784287.1, on the reverse strand, counting down.
CCCCCTAGTTTCTCAGGATACAACTTGAGGGAAGCTCCCACTCCCCAATTATCTGGCTACAACCAGAAGAAGGATAACTCCCTCTATTTATCCGACTACAACCGGAAGGTGGCTACAACCACCTATCCTTGCCCTGTCCAACCACCCTGAAGTAGAAGTAGAATGATGGAACCACTTTCACACTATCACTGTGAGATATAACACTGTAAACTTCTACCAATAAACCTGAACCATGCATCAACCATGCATCAACCTGTACCTCAACCTGTAATCAACCTGTAACATAAACAAGTGCATCAACCATGTACCAAGTATGTACCAATAATGTGTCAACTACTCATCAATATGTACCAAAATCATCGACTATACACCTCATGTATGTGCCAACTCATCAACTACTTGTCTCAACCATGTACCCAACTTGTACCTCAACAAACATCCCTCATAAATTTCATAATCCAAATATGATTTGTAACTTTGTAATAGACCTGGTGTATATGATCACATACCTGCAAACCTTACTTAACTTTAACAACAAGAGACTGTCATTTTCATCAAACTTTTCTTTAGTCTCACATGACTAGTTTTGGATTAGTTAACAACCCTAACTTGAAATAATAATAGCTATGTACCTATAATGAATAAATATACAAAAATTATACAAAACGTTCTTCAGTGTGTTTTATGCAATTCCTCCGGATGTCACTACTTGGAACCTCTCAAAAAAGGAGTTATATAAAAAATGGCATACCTTGTTGAATTACGGCTTATTCTAGAGAGTGACCTTGTAGAGTGTGCTCCGCACAAAATATTTGTTGAATGGATCTGAAAATGTTACACAACATACTAAAGACTATACTCTAACCAAAACATTTGGTCTTACTAAATTTTGATCTGTTATGAATAAGTTATGATGTTTTTACCCGAAACACCTTAGAAAGCATCATCAAAAGAATTTATCCTCCCTTGAGTTCCGACCTTCTTTTTTTCACCTTCCCTCTGAAATTCAGATTATATATCCTTTGGTTACCTCATACACCTATAGATATTCAATATTCTCAAGTGTGATCTGAAATGAGAGAGACTTGCTTCTTATTTATACTCTCCAAGTAGCTTCCTTAAAAACATCTTCTAGGTCACTTTACCCACTTTCCTTATTTTAGGGTTAACCCACTTCTAATTTCTCCATTAAATTTATTATTTAAATAATTTATTTTGTATTCACTTTGAATTATAGTACACTCATCACTTCACTTTACTATTTACCTTCTAAAATATCTTAAACCACTTTGACTAGTTCGACCTTTTGGGGCTTCTAGATGACATATGAGGGTCCTCCAACTTCGCAAGGCCATAGCTCTCAAACCGTGAGGAGTTATGTGACGTTCCACATACCACCAGATATGGAATGACATGTAATATCCATATAGAATAGTATTACCTAAAAATATGTAAAAAATCATACCATTATCCATCAAACGAACTTGGGTCCATTACCCAAACCTGGGTTCTCCAACTTCTCATGACCATAACTCTCTAACTGTGAGGAGTTATGTGACGTTCCACATACCACCGGAAATAAAATGACAAGAAATATAAATCTAAGATAGTTTCACTAACAAATTCACTGACCTTCATCTCATTATTCCACAAATAATCATGGGTTCTCTAACCATACTTCTAGGATAACTCAATCCGCAAAGCGTCTTCCCGTGAGGGATTTCACCATAAGTGGACCACTTTGGAGTTCATCCATTTGTACTTATTAACAACCATGACAAGACAATAATGAATCATATTTACATCAAACAAACTTGGTTCCATTACCCAAACCTGTGTGTGACTAGGCTTTCTTCAAGGGTTGACATCAATGACAACCAACCTTAATCAACATTGGTCACCACTTAAATTTTTTGAGATGACTTGAAAACCAAAATTTGCTAGCCCATCCATGCATATGGAAGAAGTGAGGAGACCTTGCATGTATTTAGGGTTTTCCACTTCCATGAGACAAGTGGCATGGAATATTTATGAGCCACATCCTTATAGCTAACAAAAATATGGGGTTTCCAAGCCAACCCACAAGGAAATAATCCCAAACACTAAATGAAAAACAAGGAAAATGTCATGTAGAACAAGAAGAGGAAGACGAAGGTGAACAACAAGGCAAAGGTAATAAACCAAAAGGGAGTGGTTATTAAAAAGGAAACAAAATTATTAAATAAGGACAAGTATTGGTAACCACTTAATGTTTTTTAGATGAATTGCAATCCCAAATTGGTAAGCACGCCTTGCACAAGGAAGAAGTGAGGAGACCTCGAACAAATTTTGGGTTTCCCACTTTTTTGAGACAAGTGACATTGAATAAACAAGCCTCCAGAAAAGCCACAAGGAAATAAGACCAAAAACTAAATGAAACACAAGACAAACGCCATGTGAAACAAGAAGAGGAGATGAAGGTGAACAATGAGGTAAAGGAAACTAAACCACAAGGGATATCTTGGTAAAAAGACAACAAAATTGTCAAATAAAGAGAGGTTTTGGTCCCTATTTAGCTAACTATGGTTTAATTAAAGGATAAGTATAATTAATAAAATTTATTCATGGTTATAGTTATAACTTGAATTCAACTTTATGGGGGGGAAAGCATAAAGTCATATAAATCCTTGTGTGTAAGGTGCCCCAACCTTACATGCTAATACAATTGATCCATCAAGTCCAAGAGAATATGTGCCTTGCCACCTGGAAATAGGTGTATCTTATCACATGAGTTGTACATGCCAAAAAATAAAATTAAGTTACAAATACTTTAAAGAACTTATGTTTACCAAATATTTATCAATTGTAAAATTGAATATGATAAAGAAACTTTATAAAAAAATATGTTGTAATAACCTCATCCAGGAAATGATCCCAAATAGAATCCTATGTCGAGCCATGAAAACTATGCCCTCAATGAGAGAATCAATGCAGAACAACTGGGTCGAAACCAGAATGGCCAGCCTAGTTAAATGGTGTGCATGGTCTAGAATTAGTGTGACCTAAAGGACATACACCCAGTGGTATAACATAATCAAAAAATAGCTCTATCTAAGAAGTTTACACAAATGTTGTCTCTTGAACTACACTATTTGTGAGGGAGGATATTATAACACTAGTGGTTTTTGGAACATTAGGCTCCATCATAAACCTCACCTTATCGGTTAAGGGAGTTGACCAATTATTTGGGTCGACAACCGACTAAACTATCGGTTGACTGTGTCCACTTAGAATCCCATATCCACTTTTTATGGACAGTTGCAACCAACGCTATCTTGTTATTTTTGGTTTTTTCCATGAACAAAACCTATTTTTAGATGATCCTTTTGGATCAGTTTATCATCATTGGGAGAGATCTCTTTGCACTCTCATGGAGAATGCTTGTGCTTCAGTGCAATGGCGTCTTTAGACACCACTACTTCTCTCAGATCATTTTTTCTCCTTTTTGTTTATTCTCTTGTCCCAACATGGTATCAAAGTCGATGTTTTCGTGATATTGGGTTCATAGAGAATGAGAATTAGACAGTGGTTTGATGTGGTTTACAAGACTGAAGGAAACCCTTTCTTTTTGTTGTAAGTTCTATGTATAGCTATTAAATTTCGTGATCATGGTTGGTTAAGCTTAGTTAATATATGGGTTTAAATATGTGCTCTAGATCTGTCCCATGGACCAATTATCGAGCTATGATTGAGTGGGTGTAAAATTGAGTGAGTTTTACTCTCACGTCGAACTACATCTCGGCTAGATGTTTCATATGCAAGGCATCGTCGAATTGTTTACTTACTCATAATTTTTCATACACCATCATTGGGAAATGAGTTTGTGATCATTGATTGAGTCTCGAATTAACTAGAAAAGGAGGGTGCAATCGAATGTCTACCCAAGGTTGGAATTTCAAATCCCAACAGCCCATCAAATTTAACGGTTTCCGCAACTCAGATGCATGTTTTGACGTATTTCACTAAGAATGTTGACGGTTTGTTAAAAAAAATTAGCATATTTGATGGGAAAATCACCCCGTGACGGGAAATTTTCCTGTCAAATTCCATCCCTGTGTTTACCAATATCTAGGTGCATGTACAACTTATTATGGCTTAACAAAATAGAGATCCAACTGGTGTGGTGGTTCGACTGACCAGTCCCTTGATCAAACATTCACTCCATTTGACATCTGACTCGATCGTACAACTCACCTTTCGATGGACTGGTGACTGTGATCTGACAAAATCATGTGTTTAACTCATGGATATTGATCGACTTGACAAAACCCTCATGGATTCAAACCCTTGGCTTGTCTCAACTACCTTTGGTTCAAACTAGAAGGGGGATCCAACAAACCACCAATTCTGATGAACAACAATTCGACTTAGCTAGAGATACACCTTTTTAACTGAGATCAATTGGTGTGGCTCTATTTTGTTCATGTGACTCCATAGATTTATTGGAGTGTGAATATGTAAATCTTCTTTTTTAAAACCAAATTCCCTAGAATCGATTAAAACCCCTGAGTGTGAAAGATTGATTTGGCCTTGATTTATATCGAATCACTCCTATGGTTTAATTTATCTTTGAAGATGACCCACTTTTGCTTGTTTTGTGGTCAATTACTTATTGGATTTCAAATACTAGAAGACTGACTAGTGACTTCCTCGTAAACCCATTTCTTTGAAACTTTAGTGCCTTATTTATTTCCCTCTATCAACAATGGGCATCCTTGATGAAGTTGAATCCTTGGTGATGTTGGAAGATTGGTTGTTGTCATTGATGTCAACCCTAGTCATGGGTTTTGGACCGCAATATTGATGAAGGTATTTGGACATGAAGGAAAATTCACATGCATATGAAACACCCATGGATGGATAGTACACATCATGTTGTTTCTGGTGGTATGTGGCACATCACGTGGATCCTCATGGTTGAGGAGAAATTAATTTTTGAAGATGACAAAGTGAATTGTACATGTAGGCCCTGAAGATAATTACAGAACATAATTACAAAATACGAAAGTGTCAGGTTGGCCCTAATGTGATGAAGCATTATCAGGTTCTATGTGATGATTGGTTGATGGTGATGATTTAATGTAAAGTTTTATTATCTCTCATATATTCTTGGGTGGAAGGAAGGGGGAAGGATGGAGAGTTAAAATCTTTCTTGATATTGGAGTATTGTATCTTCCTCTTGGAGGTTTACCCCTCCCTTTACATTTGGAAGTTGTAGCTACTTTTGGAAGTCATTACTTCCCTTGAACAATAACTATTGATCATTTCTCATATATCGTGCATGGTGTATTGTGGTGTATTGGTGTAACTCTTATATTATTGTTCATTTCTCATTGGATATAGTTGAATGGTTTAAGTATAACTTGAAAAAGGTTTTAAATTGTACTTGATACTGATTCACCCCCCTCTCAGTATCAACAATTAGTATCAGAGCAGGTTGCCTTCATAACAGTTTAACCACTGGAAGGAAAATCCTAAGCAGAGATGGATGACCATGAGCACATTTCAAATGGGATTCAAAAATTTGATGGAATAAATTATGCATACTGGAGTGATAGAGTGAAAACTTACCTAACGGATTTGGGAGTAGACATTTGGTACTCAGTTGTAAATGGCTATGTAATCCCAAATAATCCTCCAACCGATCCAAATGAGAAGAAGCTTATGAGTTGTAATTCAAAATCCAGACATGTTATTCTAGCAGCATTGGCACCAACCATTGCTAGCAAAGTGATGGGATGTGTCACTGCTAAAGAGGTATGGGAGAAACTCAAGAATATCTATGAAGGTGATCCAAAAGTTAAGCAGGTCAAGCTTCAATGACATAGAGTAGAATTTGAAAATTTGAAGATGAATGAAAAAGAAGATATTGCAACCTATCTTCTTAGAGTTGATGAAGTTGTTAATGCTATCAGAGGATTAGGTGAAGACCTCGATGAATCGTTGGTTGTACAAAAAGTGTTGAGATCACTTCTCTTGAAGTATGATGCTAAGGTCTCCGCCATTGAAGAAACTAGGGGCTTGACTAAAATGACAATGGATGAATTACATGGGACTTTTATGGCATATGAAATGAGAACAGGTACAGAAAGTGACCAGAAAAACAATGAAGCAGCCTTTAAAGACATAAAGAAGAAAAAAGACAAGGATAATGACCTTGATGAAGAAATATAAAATTTCGTAAGAAGGTTCCAGAAAGAAACTAGAAGATACAAAGGTAAGTCTCCTCTCAAATGCTTTAATTGTGGTAGAATAGGACATTTTGTTGAAAATTGTTACTATAAAAAGAGAAGTCTCAACAATAAAAAGAGCTTCTACTCCAAGGATGATGGCATCTCCTCATATGAGAGTGATGAAGAAGATAATGATGGAGGAGAATTCCTCTTCATAACCCAAGAAACTCAGGATGATGATCCTAATAATTCTAAAGAAGAAGAAATCATTTGTGAAGAAGATTCAGATGAAGAAGCCAATCTTGATTCCTTTTGGGGATATAAAGACAATGCAGAGAGTGAACAAGAAGATTAGAATCTTGAAAAGTTGAAGCATGTTGAAACTAAAAATAGAAAGCTTAGAAACACAAACATAATACTAAAAGGTGAATTGAGTAGTTGTGAAGAAGAGAATCGCAAGCTTGAAAAGACCATTAATAGATTGAAGGAACAATTAGAAGATTATGAGAAATTGAAAGCAGAATTGGATCACACAAAAGGGGAGCTACTATTGACAACAAAAAAGTTGAAGAAGTTTGAAAAAAGCAATGAAAAATTAGATGAGATCCTTAGCATTCAAAGATCTCCAAACGACAAGACAGGACTAGGATACAATGAAAGTTTGAAGACAACAAAACAAGAGAAGGAAGTTGAAAATGATGAAACCAACACTCCAGAACAAGATAGAAAACTAGAATTCAGAATAAATGAGACATCAAGAAGATCCTCTCCCATCAGGTATGAAAGTAACCATTATGAAGGAAACTACAGAAGAATAGATCGTGAACCCAGATGGACCACACCACAAAGAATATCACTTACGCCTAGGTATCAAAATTTCTTTCTTGGACATTGTTATACTTGTGGAAATTTTGGACACAAGGCAATCAATTGTAGAATCAATGAAAGGAATAACTATGCAAGCTACATGAATGGTAAAAATAGTAGATATGGAAATGTTCGTGGACCTGTCAATAGAAATTATAATCCATTTGACCCATTAATGGATGAAAATATTGTATGTTACAAGTGCAATAATCTTGGTCACAAAGCACAATATTGTAGAGAGATGAAGGAAGATAATCGTATGTCAAATGTCTGCATACCAACTACAACATGGAAAAGGAAAGAAATTCCACAAAATGAAAATTGTCGAATAGCATTGGTCACTAAAGAATTCAAATAAGAAGATGAATGGTTCATAGACAGTGGGTGCTCATCTCATATGACTGGACATCAAAACAAATTTGTCAGCTTGAAGAAAAGAGGTGGAAATGTTGCATTTGGAGATGAATCATCTACCAAAATACTTGGAAAAGGAACTGTAAAGCTTGGAAGTGAAAATGTAAAAGAAGGAAAATTCATATTGGTTGAATATCTGAAGCGTAATCTCCTCAGTGTCAGCAAAATATGTGATCAAGGATACACTCTTACGTTTGACTCCCGAAAATGTAAAATCGAAGAAAATAACTTGGGAAGATTGGTTGAAAATGCAACAAGAAGACCGAATAACATATACGTCCTAGACATGAAGAAGAGAGAGAAGACAGAAGCCACACAAAATGATTCCAAGGAAGAAAAAGTCCCAAAGACCAAAAATAAGGATGAAGTATTATTGAGTGCCACATGTTTAGGGGGAGCAGCCCCAAAGAAGAAGGTTACCTTTTGTCATTAAACTCAGGGGGAGTAGCCCTAAAATTTTCCATTGATGTCAAATGGGGAGATAAATTGGGATCATGATGATAGGGGGAGAATGAGTGTTTCCATCAATGACAAAGGGGGAGATTGTTGGAAGATTGGTTGTTGTCATTGATGTCAACCCTAGTCATGAGTTTTGGACCGCAATATTGATGAAGGTATTTGGACATGAAGGAAAATGCACATGCAGATACAAGACCCATGGATGGATAGTATACATCATGTTGTTTCCGGTGGTATGTGGCACATCATGTGGATCCCCATGGTTGAGGAGAAATGAATTTTTGAAGATGACAAAGTGAATTGTACATATAGGCCCTGAAGATAATTACAGAAAATAATTATAAAATAAGAAAGTGTCAGGTCAGCCCTAATGTTAAAAGGAAGTGACATAAATGGTATAAATAAACATCTGTATACATTCATTTGATACAAGTCGAATTTCAGAGGGAAGAAGAAGTAGAAGAAGGCTAGATTTCAAGGGAGGATGAAGTCTTTTGGTGATGTGTTCTAAGGTATGTTATTTTCAGGTCATCTTACCATTTTTTATATAAATTTTTTCCTAGAACGATTCAAATTGTGAAATCACTATGGTATTGAGAATACATATCAAGGTACCTTTGGTAAAAATTTCAGCTCTTGATTCGCTATAATTATGGAGATACACTATGTGGAAGATAGGGTTTGTGACCAGTCCTAAAGCTAGTCAATAAACAGGTGTTCCGGGTAAAACAGTCCTAACTTCTTCATACTTAATCCAAATAAAGTGGGACCACTTCCATTGGAAATAGTACACACTGAAGTTTCATGTGTGCGAGTTTCAAAATTGGATGTTAAATATTGAGTGTGGGGCATGTTGTACAAGTTGGGTCTTATGAACATACCAGAATTGAATAAAGTCTACCATTCTTTCTATAACCTCTTTTTGGGGAGGATTCAAGGAGTGAAAATTGGAGGAGTTTCAAAGAATACATTGAGTAATATTATCTACATGATCAGAGTACTCCAAGAATTGAACAATTGCATAAATTGAATAAGTCTCAGGAAGCATTATCAGGTTCTATGTGATGATTGGTTGATGGTGATGATTTAATGTAAAGTTTTATTATCTCTCATATATTCTTGGGTGGAAGGAAGGGGCAAGGAGGATTGTATCTTCCTCTTGGAGGTTTATCCCTCCCTTTACATTTGGAATCTGTAGATACCTTTGGAAGTCATTACTTCCCTTGAACAATAACTATTGATTATTTCTCATATATTGTGCATGGTGTATTGTGGTGTATTGGTGTAACTCTTATACTATTGTTCATTTTTCATTGGATATAGTTGAATGGTTTAAGTATAAGTTGAAAAATGTTTTAAATTGTACTTGATACTGATTCACCCCCCTCTCAGTATCAACAGGTGCTTCATAAATTCCAGGAGATTCGTGAGAAAAAGGCCATTGCCTTGGAAGAATCTCATCATCGACTTCATACAGAAGTCATCGGCTTGCAAAATTTCAATGAACAGTTGAAAATTGAGAATTGATTATTAAAGAATGAACTAGAGGTAGTCCATACCCAACTGGAAGATGAGGCTACCCTTTTTCAAACTAGCCTTTTACTGTTGTTTGATGGGAAATATAGGAAATTTTTTGACCTAGAACAAACAATTGAGACTATTTTCTAGGACCTGGTAGATGAATTTGGAAATAAATCAGATCTTGTCAATGATCTTGAGAAGGAATTGAAAAGACTTTCTCACATAGAAAATGCTAACTTGAATATTAACATTTTCATACTAGAAGAATCCAATACCCAACTAGCAAACAAAGTTTCCCATTTACAGGTCTTCGTTGATGAGCTTCGTGAAGAAGTCGCCCCTCTTAAAGAAGATAAAAAACACCTTCTTGATTAATATCATGCTCTAAAAGAATATTATGATGCCATTTTTTTATATATATAACTAAGAAGGATGATACTATTTACGGCTTTCAAGACTGCAAACAGAAACTCGAATATCAAGTTCGCAAACTACAGAATGTTGAGAACAAGATCAATGATGTTGAGTTGTCAGGCTCACCTATTACTTATTCACCCCTTGATTTTGTTTGTAAGAAATATTTTGTTGATTTATGCACTAATACTAATGATTGTTTTGTTTCTCCCAACTTTGAAAAACACACTACATGTATTGGGTCTCGACTGCTCAGCAAGATGTGACACACTAAAGGAGGACTTGGGAAGAATGGACGAGGTATTGTTGTTCCTATTACACCTGAGGTAAAGTCACCAAGAATAGGTGTTGGCTATGATAATGTTGTTTCCTCCTTTCCTACACCTAGCCTTACTACAACCAGGGAAGTTTTATTTTTTGTAGGTGGAGTTCAAACTGGTTTTCTAGAAGAGCAGCCTACTACTGAATAGATTAACAAGTTAGTTATTCCTAAAATGCCAAAACCTGAGAATATTGCTACTGATATACTAGGTTTTCCTACTCCTTAGAGTACACTAGAACCTGAGCCATATTATTTTGATTAGACGGCACATATGAGTTCCCAATTATCCAACATAGATGATCTTTCCCCCCTGAATTTGTTCTGACTACTAATTTGTGTTGTCTAATCAGAACATATTCTTCTAAGAGTACACTAGAATTTGTTCTCCTGGAAAATTTTGAACACCGACACCATCAAAGTTGAACAATGAAAACATCTAGTCATACATTAAAAATTGGTTGCAAAAATGTTGTCCAAATGTAGTCCCAGACAATTAGTCGACTAGACAACAAGACAACACAGACCAGTGGATCAGTCAACTAGACAAGAAATGCACCAAATCAATCTCTTTCAATCCAACAGTCTCTGCCAATATAGACGGTCTTTATATCCAAACAATGCATGTATCGGGTACAATAAGAAAAATTACATCTCCCAACAACACATTCGAACATGGTTCAGTCAGTCTCAGCAAGTCCAACTAAAATCAAAATAGTCAAGTCAACAAGACATCAACTAGGTTTACACCAGTCGAAGAGAAAAAATAGACGAAACTCAGTCAACGAATACATAGTCAAAAAACTCTAGTATACTGTCATATTTGGTTGTGTTAGCACTGAGAGTCACCCTCGGATTGCAAGAGGATAAGCCCAGTACCCATCGAAATGTTTGTGGAGGTAGGTTTATGATTGGAGGTCAAATGGAAAAAGATCAATACAAGAATGTTTCAACACAGAAACTGGACAAGCAATGCATAAGGAAATGAGGTCCTCATTAACTTCAGACAGTGGCTTAAAGCTAAAGGTGAGCAGAAGGAAGACTTAGTGAGAAAGGTGGACAAGTATTCCATGAGCATCCGACCTTCAAGCAGCTTGGTGAAGAAAAACTCAGGCACAAGAGCACTCTTGAACTCAAGTTAAAGATATTGAAATATATCACAGCAGTATTATAATCAAACCTCCATTACAATACAACTACAATAACTCGTCTAGATTATCCATGCATGAGCATTTCAGCATAAGAGGAAACAAGACAATGAAAGAGAATACCGAAACAGGTCACAACAACATTATAATCAAACCTCCATTACAATACAGCTACAACAACTCGTCTGGATTATCCATGCACAAGTGTTTCAGCACAACAGTAAACAAGATGATGAAAGAAGTTGACTTCTATTACTAAGAAAGTCTCGGGTCTCGTACATAACTAGAGAACAACTCTGGTATCAAAATATTACAAAATAGGGATTTCTGCACAACCATTCAATGACCATAACAAAATCTTGAACTGATCTATTTATACTCAGATCTCATCGAGCCATCCCATCCAAGGCTTTTCGTTTGTGCATCCTTATGTCATACTATGTGTGTTTCCTCCCATCAAATGCAATCTCATATCAATATGGGCCTGCAAGAAGAAACCGTCCATCGTGATACCTCGGGCTGACAGTTATGTCTCCTCGGCCATAGCTTCCATGCTTCCTATTCTGGATTGAGTTGAGGTTTCAGTTCACAGTCCTTGTTCATTAACTGAATCATCATCGAGATCGGAGCACGGTTTTTCGACTACCGGGCGACCACATGTTGTTGTTAGATATGGAATTATATGTGCACGTGATTTTGGGGTCGTCGAAATCGGTTTGGAACCACACCACTTTTGGGCCCGAATTGCACCATCTTCTGCCACGTAGCCTCTCCACAATACTGTGGTTTGGATTTCGGCCCGCCTTTGGATTTTAACGCTCATGCAGCTCGTGACACCGAAATGATTGGTGGTCATTGATCCGATCATGATCAGCGATCTAGGCATGACAACTATTTTAGCGCCCCTACCAAATCTTTGTTCGCCTGCCAACTATGGAATCCTTCCAACCGCGTTTAGAGATGGCACTAACGAAATGCACAAGGGATCTCCATCATGGAAAACTACACCTTCATGTTCTCTTGTGCTCATGGTTTTCATTTGCGACCCTGAACAACTTCATGTGATAACATTGGCTCCACAGGGGATGGCATGCTCCCTGTGAGCTGCCAAGAACAAGAAATTTCAGTGCCTTACCTTTTGGGTCATGGGGTCACTTATTCAAACAAAAATCAAAAGAGAAAGTCGTATTTACAATGAATGGAAATCCAATCATGGCTTAAGAAAAATATTTTTTCAAAAAGTGCCCATTGATAGGGCCACCAAAAACTTTGGAATCCTCCAAGCTCTGCAATTTATAGGTGTTATTTGAAAATACCTCAGAAATATTGAAAGGACCAATCCATAAGGCTTCAAATTTACCATGTTTTCCTTTGTCTTTCTTGGGTGCATCCCACTGATCACTAGATCACCTAGCTGAAAATATTCCTTTCTTACCTTCTTCTCAAAGGATCTTTTTATATTCTGTTGATGGTCTTGAACTTTATGAAGTAGTTGCTCCCTTTCCTGTTGTACTTATACCAGCTTTTGTATACTCATGACCATATCATCAGGTTCTCCTTAGGAGTCCTAGAGGAATTTTACCACATGCAAGGAAAGATGATTAGGAAAGATAGCCTCAATCCCATACACAAGATGAAAAGGGGAAACACCAATTGACCTCTTTGTTGTAACTATGTCAGCCCATAATGAAAATTTCATCTTTGATTCCCATGCTTTCTTGTTGTCTTCTAACAATTTCTTGATTATCTTTATGAGGCTCTTGTCAGAGGACTCTTCCAAACCATTTCCTTGGGGGTAGTAAGGAGTATAATGGAATAATGTAATCTCATATTGTTCACAAAACTTGATTGATGGTTCATCTTTGAAGGAGGCAACATTGTCTGTAACAATCCTACTTGGACAACCAAATCTAGACATGATATCCTCAAGAAATCTAACTATTACCTTGTGGGAGTAAATTCTTCTAGGAATGGCTTCTGTCCACTTGGTAAAATAATTAGTGGTTGTCAAAATACACCTGTGCTGACCACTTGAGGCTAGGTGTATTTCTCCAATGAAGTCAAGACCCCACTGTTGAAAAGGTCCAGAAACCACCACAGATTTCAAAGGAAACGATTTGAGTTGTTACTTTCCAGAAAACTTTTGGCATTTGACACAAGCTATAATATTTACACAAACATAAATAAAAAGGATAGGCCAGAAATACCCATCTCTGAGGATCTTATAAGTTGTGGTCCTCCAAACATTATGGCCCCCACATAAGCTGTCATGAAAATCATTTATGGCCCCTTGGGCCTCCTGTGGATCCAGACATCTCAACATAACTCCAAGAGGATATTTCCAATACAAAATCTGATCAAGGAGACAATATTTGATTTCTTTGAGTTTCAAATATCTCACCTTGTTCTTGTCCAAGCCTTCAGGAGGCCACAACTTCTGCAGAAAATGTATAATGTCTTTATACCAAGTGTGTTCTGTCAAGTTGGGGTTGACATGAGATCTTTTATCAGTAATCTTAGCTTGTTGATTTTCTGAGTTTATGTTCATGAAATTAACCCCCAAGGCTTTGTAATTTGATTCAGCCAGCAACCTGGCTAAACCTTGGCCTTTCACCAATTTAGTGGGATTTATTTCAAGGTCAAACTCCATAATTTTAGTAATCCATTTGCTTCTCTTCTCATCTATGTCAGGATGGATCAATATCTCTTTTACTAAGGCTGAAAGGACATATGCAACAATCTTTGAATGCAGAACATATATTCTGAAATCCTTGAGGGCTTTGACCAAAGCATATGCTTTATTCTCCATGATATCATATCTCATTTATGCATCCCTCAATGCTCTACAGAAAAATGAAATAGGTTGTTCTAACCTCTTTGTATGTTTCTGTAGCAAAACAACAGCCACTATGTCAAATGAGGCAAAGGAAAATATCATAAATTCCTTAGAATAGTCAGGGTTGATGAGCACATATGCTTCAGTTAGAGCCCTTTTTATCTGATCAAAAGATTCTCAAGCTTCTGAAGTCCATTTCACCTCATTTCCCTTTTTCAGCACAGTTGTAATGTACTTCACTAATTCAACAAAGTTAGAGATGAACCTTCTTAGAAAATTGATCTTTCCCAAGAAAGAATGAACCTCCTTCTTAGATCTAGGAAAAGATAAGGTCTTGATGGCCTCTACTCTACTTGAATCAATTCTTACCCCTTCTGCTGACACAATGTGCCCCAATAATTTACCTTCCTTCATAGAAAACAAAGATTTTTTAGGATTGAGAGAGAGACCAAACCTTTTGCACTTTAGGAAGACCTTCTTCAAATGATGACAATGTTCTTTTTCCAACTTTGAGAACAATGTAATTCCATCTAGATAGATGACTACAAAATTATTTTTCTCCATAATAAAGGCAATCTCCATGGCTCGTTGGAAGGTTGCTCCTGCGTTCATCAATCCAAGGGAATTTTAGCATACATGAATGTGCCCCAAGGAGTAGTGAAGGTTGTCTTCTCTCTATCTTCAGGAAGAACAAAGATTTGATTGTAGCCATATAATCCATCAATCATAGACATCCTAAATGAACCAGTCACTCTCTACAAAATGTGCTCCATCTTTGGCAAGGGGTAGTTATCTTTTTTGGATCTCCTGTTGAAATTCATGAAATCAACACATAACCTGATTTCCCCATTTTTCGTCCTCACGGGAACCAAGTTAGACACTCATTTTGAATATCTCAAGGGAATGATGATTTGGGCATCCAACAGCTTTTTCACTTATTTTTCCATAATAAGCAGCAGCATGGGATTTATCTGTTTGAGTTTCTACCTAAAATTCTTGGCCTCCTCTTCCAAAGGGATATTATGTTCAATGTTGTTGGTTTCATATGTTCTTAAATCTTCATATTTCCAAGAAAACACATCAGCAAACTCTTTCAGAATCTTGACATACTCAGCCCTTTGTTCCTTTGACAAACTGCTAGACAATTTAACATACTTTGTATCCTCTTCTATTCCTAAATTGCATTCAATCACATCATCATTTTTAGCTGAACCTTTAACCTTCACAGCAACATCGTTTCTGTCAAACAATATCTCCAAGGGGACAAGTCCTTTTGGAATATGGTTATTGGGTAACTCAACAATATGATGGTCAACAATTTTATTCAGAAAAATATCAGCATGAGGGATTTCTTCGGTATCCTGATCTTGATCAATATGTAAAGCAGAAAATTCATCCACAGTCTCAAGAAATATTTTTATCTCAATATCATCCTCAAAAACCTTCCAATGCTTGACATTGTCAGGTATAGAGGGTCTATAATTTACTTCCACGTCATACTTGAGTTTTGGGGCCAAAGGAACCCTGAACTTACTTGTTGAAATAGCCAAGGAATATGCCATAGTGTTCTATTCTCTTGGAATAAATGAGATATTAAAATCCAAGAATAAACTATCAACAAGATCCCAGACTTCATTTTTGTAGGCCCTCAATCTGGGGTGCTTAGCCTGATACAGATTTTTGACTTGATGAACAATTAACTTGACATCTCCAAACACGGCTAGCTCTTCAATCTTCATGTCTTTCCCTCAAATGCAAAACAAGAGCCTCATATTCTTCCACATTGTTTGTTGTTTTAAATTCAATCTTGTAAGACAGAGATATGGTCTCTTGGGTGGGGGAAATAAAGACTACCCCAACACCAGCACTCTCCCTAGAAGAGGCTCCATCAAAAAACATCTTCCAAACAGAGGTATTGAGAGGAGGATCTTCACAAAAGGTAATAGGTTTCTTTATGATTGCAACATGTGTTTGAGGAGAATCAGTGAGTTGTAATATAGTGGTTCCTAAATCAGTATCAACTGCAAAAATGGGGTGGTTAGTAGGATTTGCTTCATCACTAATAATGTAGGCAAGTTTTGCTTCCCTATAAATCCTTCTATGTTCTCCCCCAAACACATGAATGGTGTCATATGAAATATCCATCTGCAAAGTTCCCCCTAGTATTTTGATCCAATATATAGACAAGAGCATCCCAAACTTAGGGGGGACATCAGCCACCACAATGTCCATGACCACACTTTTCATTGGCAATTGGAACAAGGAAAAAACCAGGTCCTTGATAACCCCAAGACACTTCACCTTCCTGGAATCAAATGAGTATAGGTCATGATAGTTTTTTTTAACCTCCAACCCAAGCTCATCCATGACAGTCTTAGGAATGAGATTATTGTTGGACAAATGAGAGGGGGGGGGTGAATCAGTTGTTACCGTGCTTAAACAATTATGCTTATTTTAAACTCTTTACAGAGCACTCAATGACAATCACAATAATGTAGGGAAGTAAGCAATAGAACATTCAACATCAATCACACATATGAAATATACAAAGACAGATATTTCCTGAGGAAACCCATAAAGGGTAAAAACCTCTTCTTCTTGGTATGATAAGTAATCTTTACATTCTGTACATTATCATACATATGAG